>CM060323.1:33738094-33740594 GCA_030674155.1 Stramonita haemastoma | reverse complement strand
TGCAAGTGTGTGAGTTCGCATTATATTCGCACGTGCATAAACCTATTGTCACTGTCTTTTAAAGAACTCATCAAAAATCAATTCTTTGATCTCAAGGTCCAAGCCAGAAGATCGAATTCTGAACTTTATTGTTTTGTTTTTGTTTCGTTTTTAGCAGACACAAGAGAACTTAAAACAGCAGTAACTGGAACAGACAATACGATACTAGTACTGTGTGCCTACTTCCAAAATGTCTCTACTGTCTCTACGCCAGACACTTCAATAAAATGAAATTAAAAATTTTAAAAAAGTAGGGTCTCTATTCTATCACAGCCATACATCGCAACATAATGTAGTGTTGTAGTGTGTGGTGTTGTGTGTGTGTGTGTGTGTGTGTGTGTGTGTGTGTGTGTGTGTGTGTGTGTGTGTGTGTGTGTGTGTGTGTGTGAGCGAGAAAGAGAGAGAAGAGAGAAGAAGAGAGAAGAAGAGAGAGAGAGAGAGAGAGAGAGAGAGAGAGAGACAGACAGACAGACAGACAGAAGACAGAAAGAGACAGACAGACAGAAGAGAGAGAGAGAGAGAGAGAGAGAGAGAGAGAGAGAGAGAGAGAGAGAGAGAGAGAGAGAGAGAGAGAGAGAGAGAGAGAGCATCAAAATGAACCCCAGGGCCAATCTCTCACATGTAATGGCGTTTATATCTGAATTGATCTGTACTTTTATGAACATAAAAATGTCGCTATAAACGACTTTCTCTCTCTCTCTCTCTCTCCTCTCTCCCCTCTCCTCTCTCTCTCCTCTCTCTCTTCTCTCTCTCTCTCTCCTCTTCTCTCTCTCTCTCTCTCTCTCTCTCTCTCCTCTCTCTCCTCCTCTCTCCTTCTCTTTCTCTCTCTCCCGTACTCCCCAATCCACTTTTTTTTTCAGTAAGTCTGACATCCCGATAACATATTAGATGACAATTTTCTCTGAAATGTCTTGCTCTGGTGACCAGGTAGTGAGACAAACTCTGATACGTGCAGGTTGTCCATTCTGCAATGTTACTTAACCGTCATATTTTGGCATTTGATAATTACACTTCATACGTTTCTTTGCTTTCCTTATATGTTTCTTAATCTTTATTATTATTATTATTATTATTATATTATTATTATTATATATTATATATTATTATTATGTAGCCTGGGGATGATGAATTAAGCGGAATAGATGGCGACCTCAGCACAGCCTGGTTTTATTTGCCTTCAGGAAAGAAGGCACTGGGTCAACTTTTTTTTTTTTTTTTTTTTAAAAGATTGATGTGTTACTGTTACTACTGTTAGATATGTGAGAGGATTCGGAAATCATGTTGATTTTGAACTAGCTTTAATGTGTCTGCAGTTAGCCTCGTTAACCGTTTTTATTCATTCCTGTTGCTTACAACACCTTCCAACCAGCCAACACTGTCAAAGTTGAAACCGTGTAGGAGTACAACAATACTAAGGGAGAAGTGTTTGAACAATTTTAATGTTGTGTTGTGTTTGTTTGTTTTTAAACCATTAAAAAAAAAACAATCAGTTAAACCTTATAACACACACACACACACACCACACACACACACACACACACACACACACCACACACACACACACAACACACACACCACAAACAAGAGAACACGCATGCGTGTGCACCTGAGCTCAATGCACTCACGCACATACACACTCAGACAGACAGAGAGAGAGAGAGAGACAGGAGGGGATGGGGAAAGAGGTAAGAAGAAGGAAGAGGAAGGAAGAGGGTGGAGGAAGAGAATTACTTCACCAGCTATGTAATAGATCTCCACCTCTCAATAAATCATTCCAGAACCCCCCACTCCTACCTGCCTGTCCTTTCCGTGACAGATCATCTCCCACACACACACACAGACGAATCGCACGTCTACCTCATGTCTGACACAACAGGGGCCACACGGCTACGGAGCGCTGTTTAACACCGCCACTTTCCACAATGGATGACTGCCACAGCTTGACAGTTGTCGTGACTTATCCAGGGCCCAAACCAGTTCTCCGGACATATAAATCGCGCATCAAGACCCAGACATGATTGTCTCCACTTCAAGTGTCGATATATCATCGTGACGGCAAGCAAATGGGGGTCGCACGCCGAGTTGAACTAAAAACATCTTTAGGCTAGGCCCTACATGTCTATAAGCCTACATGTATGTCTACATTATTATCCAAGTGAACTAGACAGCCTACATACAAGGGCTTGGGTTGGGGTCACTACAGAGTAAAGACGGCGGAAGGGAGACCAGCACAGGACGGAAGGAAGATCTAGGCAACTTTTATCACAAGCCTGCACTCTCTCTGAGTCTGTCTGTCTTCTGTCTGTCTGTCTGTCTCTCTCTCTCATAATGCCAGGTACTGGTCTTTCAGCGACTGTGGAGAAAACCCTGACTGCCCTGCTGACAGACAGTGACACCCTCTCGAATTGGAGTTTATCAGACGATGAAGAATAAAACAGTTTTTAGTCTTCAACTGAGGCCA
>CM060323.1:33725594-33733094 GCA_030674155.1 Stramonita haemastoma | reverse complement strand
AGTTTCTGTGTCGTGTGTTGCACATGAGAAATGCGCAAAACTTTTGTCGCAAACCCAAGTTAGGATCCTATTCATTTCGGCCACCCATTTTTAGCATCATGTAACCAAATATCTGAGATGATATTACCCGACACCAGGTCTGTTGCCAAGCTGTGGTACATTACAAATTGAAGAAAAAAAAGGTAGAAAAGAACTAGAATCTCGTGTGCACTCTCTCTGTCTCCCTCTCCGCGTCCTGATTAATAAATACCAACAAATTTTCTACGCTAGAAGTGCCAGCAAAAAATGCAAGAGCTCGCACATTTAAGGGTGCACGCAGTACATGCACGCACGCGCATACATTCCCCCTCACTTACCCTCCCTCCCACCCACACCTACTAACACACAAGAGAAAAAGACAGACAAAGACCTACTTGGGAAAAAGGAAACTGGACAAACAAAAACAAAAAAAGCGAGGGAACTCGACAACATAAACGGGGCTACATGTGACCGACCACAATAGTAAAGCTTGGGGTGGGGGTTTGGCGCGATAATAAAGTATCTTGTCTCTCAAAAACTGAACCTCAGCCTCCCCTTTTAACTCCTTCGACTTCGTTATCAGTCAGAGAGTCAAGAAGAATGAGAGGGGGGGAAAAGGCCAATACGCGCGTGTGCACGAGAGAGAGAGAGAGAGAGAGAGAGAGAGAGAGAGAGAGAGAGAGAGAGAGAGAGAGAGGAGAGAGAGAGAGAGAGGAGAGAGAGAGAGAGAGAGAGAGGAGAGAGACAGACAGACAGACAGACAGACAGACAGACACGAGAGAGAAAGACAGAGACAGACCGAGACTCTGTGTGTGTGAAGGGGGGGTGGAGAGAGAGACAGAGACAGAGACTGGAGAGAGACAGAGGGGGAGGGACAGACAGAGATAGAGTGGGAGAGAGAAAAGAAGGGGGAGGGGAGAGACTGGAAAGCAAAAAGAAACTTCCACTCACACAAATGAATGTGTATGCACATACATGTCATACGAAAGCAGCCAACACTGCAAAATAAGCCCCGGTACTTATGCTAGCTGAACTCAGATAAAACGTCTCTAATCCCTCAGGCACCCTACGTAACTGAAGATTAGTGCACAAGGTATCGACACAGGCCCACAACCAACAGGAACCACTAAACTGCGTCAACTGAAAACTCACCTTAATCCCATGCTGACGCAATGGCCCTGCATAACTCATTTTCTCTTATACCACTGACGACGACGACGACGACGACGACACGACACACACACACACACACACACACACACACACACACACACACACACACACACACACACACAGTATTAGTATGTGCTGCTAGGGTTAATCATGCACTATTCTGACAACGCGCTAGGGTGGAAAGTGTGACACGGTATTTGCGTAAAACCAGCGTCACAATGTGAAGTGCACCACCTAGAAAATCTCTTTTGTTTCTTCGTTAGTCATTCGACGAGAGAGAGAGAGAGAGAGAGAGAGAGAGAGAGAGAGAGAGAGAGAGAGAGAGAGAGAGAGAGAGAGAGAGAGAGAGAGAGAGAGAGAGAGGAGAGAGAGAGAGGAGGAGGGGGGGAGGGGAGATCTGAACTTTAAAATTTATTCACAGAGGCCATGATTGGCCCATACATGAAGGAAACAGCTGGACACATCAATGATTAAAAAGTAAGAATATACAATACATAATGTCATTTACAAACAAAATATAAAACGAACACTCACAATCAGAATTCCTAGCACAGAAATTTTCAGATGGTGGGGATGC
Organism: Stramonita haemastoma; assembly: GCA_030674155.1. NCBI lineage: Eukaryota > Metazoa > Mollusca > Gastropoda > Neogastropoda > Muricidae > Stramonita > Stramonita haemastoma. Next base: position 33,731,326 of record CM060323.1, on the reverse strand, counting down.
TATTTATACTAACAGGCCCCTGGCATCCCCACGAGAAAATGGGGATTTTTAACAATGTCTTCTAACTACCACAATGTCTGCTGAAAAAGAGAGAGAGAGAGAGAGAGAGAGAGAGAGAGAGAGAAGAGAGAGAGAGAGAGAGAGAGAGAGAGAGGAGAGAGAGAGAGAGAGAGAGAGAGAGGAGAGAGAGAGAGAGAGAGAGAAGAAGAAGAAGAAGAAGAAGAAGAAGAAGACAAGACGAAGAAAGGACATTCCGTGTGGATTGTAGTGGTATGAAATAATAGCAGCCCTGTTGACAATACAACACCCGAGAAGTGGGAAACGTGGCGCCACAATGCTACACGCTTCATGACATTGTTTGGAACCGGCAAGGTCGTAACGCAAAACACATTCTGAGGTGTCACGTAGCTGTAGAATTCAAGACAACCCCCCACCACCACCCCCCTTTCCCCACATACCCGTTCTGCCTGATTTCAAGTCGGGCAAAAACAAAGTATGCAGATTCTGCACTTACACTTCACGCTTTATGACGTGTAATCCAATTGTATGGTCGTGATGATTTGAAGAGGCGAAAATTTAAGGGGAGGGGGGGTGGGGGGTGGGGGGGAGGAAATGAGCCCTTGATACTGCAATATTTCAGATATAAATAGTACCAAGTAAAATAACAGGGGAAGGAAGGGGAAGGAGCGCGCAGAGAGAGAGAGAGAGAGGAGAGAGAGAGAGAGAGAGAGAGAGAGAGAGAGAGAGAGAGAGAGAGAGAGACAGAGACAGACAGACAGACAGACAGACAGACAGACAGACAGAGACACAGACAGAGACACAGACAGAGACAGAGAAACAGAGATAGAGAGAGTTCTCGACTCCTCTGCTCTGATAAATTATGACCGAATTTTCAGGATGTTGTGGTTAAGAACACTCCGTTTACTTCACGTTGAAGCCCAGCCAACCACATAATATACAAATCTGGACTGTCGCAATACGTACCCCCCACCCCCCAAAAATCTCTCTTCTCTCTCTCTCTCTCTCTCTCTCTCTCTCTCTCTCTCTCTCTCTCTCTCTCTCTCTCTCTCTCTCTCTACTCTCTCTCCTACTACTACTACTACTACACATTTTAAAAACGCAAAATTGAACAGTTTTCCTCGAGAGATTGGGAAATGAAAAGCAAGTCAGGATGGGGGAGGGGGGGGGGGGTGAACCAACAATACAAAACAGGGTTCTGACGAACTGCACTGCAGGTTTCGTGTCAGAAAGCAAGAACAGCAACAACAGAAACTTTAAAACAAACAAACAAAAACCCACACACACAGCTTTGTAACACGGATTCTGTTTCAAATCTTCCCCGCATTTACCCTCGTATCATTTCATTCTTACTCTTTTAACATAGATCCATTCGTGGATGTGTTTCTGCAAGCATCTATAAACCTAACGGTCATTTACAAAGTCTTCTTTTTTTATTAGATATATAATTAATTCAGTTTTCAGACGTCAGCTAAGACTCGTCTCGTCTGCAGAGGTTGTGTCGTTTTTGATTTTGTGAAAGTTTTCACTATTACCCGGATCAGATACGATGACTTTTTGTTTGTTTTGCGTGTGTGTGTATGTGTGTTTGGGGGGTGGGGGTGGGGGCGCGTTCGTACGTGCGTGTGCTTACATGCGTGCATGCATGTGCGGAGGGGATCTCTTCTGTTCATGAATTGGAGGCCTTAGTCATTTTGAGGGGGGAAATAAATAACGTTACAAATACCCCCCCCCCCCCCCCAAAAAAAAAAAAAATCAATCGGTAGACTCGCCACTTTTCTTTCAAAACTGTTAAGGTGTTAAAACGTTCAAGAAACTCATGCCTTGGCTTTTTCTCTGAGCTACAAAAATGACAAGGAGCTTGGTCCACCTTTGTTCTTTCTGGGATTGACTATTCAAATTTCTTTCAAGCACACCTTCGAAAAACAAAAGGATCCCTTTAAAAAGCAATTAAGAGCTATGATGATGATGATGATGATGATGATGATGATGATGATATAGATAATATAATAATAATAATAATAATAATAATAAAAGCAGCACTCCATACAGTATCTGTTGACAAAAGTGTCGCTTTTGATTGATGAAAAGATAGGATGTGTACCGTTACTTTCAGTTCACCTTTCACTCTTCTGCTCTGCTCAGGTGGGCTCGGCTCTGCCCTTATGTTTGGCTGTTTGCGAGAGGATAAAACATTGACCCAGGCTTCTTTCAAAGCCATTGTCCATATTGCCCCTGCCCCCATGTCTGATATCCTTTCAACTTTATTCGAACCCTCTGTCTAACTCTCTGCTCTTTTCCCTAGCCCTGACTTGTCACAATTTTCCCTTTCAGAGTTGAAACCTGCACAGACATGACCTTATTCCACAAGCTCCTGAGTTTGGATTTATATAGTCACCGTTTTCAAACATATACTAGTAGTATAGTAGTAGTAGTAGTAGTAGTTAGTAGTAGTAGTAGTAGTAGTTAGTAGTAGTAGTAGTTAGTAGTAGTTAGTAGTAGTAGTAGTAGTAGTATAGTAGTAGTAGTAGTAGTATAGTTAGTAGTAGTATGTAGAAGGAAGTAGTAGTTATAGCAGAAGTAGTAATAGCAGAGGAGTAGTAGTAGAAGTAGTAGTAGTACAATTACTACTTTTCATTTTGTTTTTTATTTTACACCACTTTCAGTCACCTGGGGACAGCGCGTCACCACAAGAGCAGTGCTACCCAGTATGTTTTTTTCTTTTTCCAGCCTGCAATTGTATTGGTTTCCCAGTCAGAGTGGCTTTTTTCGACAGAATTTTGCCTGGGACAACCCTCTTGTTGCTGTGGGGGGGGGGGTTGTGTGTTTTTTTCTTTTACGTGCGCTAAATAATTTTGTGTAAGACCATCACCCATGGTCTAATGGGAGGAGGAAAAGTTTCTGGTCCAAGCGGGTTTCGAATCACCACACACTTCCGACACGGACTTTCAGCTTTCTAGGCAGGTGTGTTACTTCTACACCACCGATCCACCTACTACTACTAATGATGATAACAATAACGCTTAAATCGACACTAATTTTCTCAATGCAGCATGTAATTCTATCCCCCCCCCCCCCCCCCCCCCCCCCCCCCCCCCCCCCCCCCCCCCCCCCCCCCCCCCCCCCCCCCCCCCCCCCCCCCCCCCCCCCCCCCCCCCCCCCCCCCCCACAAGACCGGGTGGACGCATGCATGCCCGAATTACGTATGTATGTATGTAATGATCAATTTCTGCACCGTCGTAAGTCTTAAAACCTTCAATTTTAACTTCTTTTTTTTTCATTCTTTTAAAGCTCTGCTCTTTGACTCTACCAGAAATATATATTTGTTTCTTAGGCCTGCAGCAGACCCTAAAATCATCTTTTTTCTTCTTTAAAAAATAAAAAAAAGCAAACACTTTTTAATACACCACAAGCAACGGGATAAGAGGGACCAGACACGGGGGCGGAGAAAGATAAGAGGGGCGGGGGGGGGGGGGGGTCGCTAAAGGAAGATATACGCTACAGAACACAGACACAGACACAGACACGACACAAATGAAAAGAGAACACGAAATGATAGATGTTCCAAACTCTATCGTAATCAATAAAACATGACACTTCTCTAGGTCAATAAAATGTGACACTCCTAACTTAGGTAAGCCCTTGCACGTAAAGTAGGTATGGGAGTGCACGCACGCTCACACATGCGTGTGCACGTACGTATGTACACACGTACGCAAAACACACACACACACACACACACACACAAAACACACACACACACACACACACACAATTCAATTGAAGATTTAATTCGCCTTTAACCCCTTTTGGGGCTTGGGGGATCTCAGTCAACAAAATCAACTATAACCTATATAATTTGCAGTAACAAAAGCGTTCTCACACACACGCACGCACACGCACGCACGCGCGCGCACGCGCACACACACACACACACACCACACACACACACACACCACACACACACTCTATCAACACATCCCAATATTTTGTTGGGCCATCATCGTGATTTTTATTATTTTTGTACTTAATTCTTTTTTATCAGTGTGCACGTACGCGCGCGCGCGCGCGCGCACACACGCGGCACACACACACACACACACACACACACACACACACACACACACACACACACACACACACCAGTGCTAGCGGGACGGATAGCCTAGTGGTCAGAACATCGCGCTCGCAATTTGACGACCTGGGTTCGAATCCCGTTCGAGGAGATTTTTCTCCTGGAGTTAACATCAGTGCTGACTCCACTGTCCCCAAAAAGTCCTTCGGATGAGACTTTAAATCGAGGCCCCGTGTGTAAACGCACGCAGAACATCTTGCACACACGTTAAATCCTGTTCCGCTTTTCGTAAGAGTAGACCACCGTGTGCCGGTGGGAACAGATGACATTTACAAAACTGCATACACATGGGGACTGGATGTAAAAAAGCATAACATGAGTGCCTATCCCATTATCCTCGATATAAAAGAATAAAATAAAATAAAAAAAATAAAAAAAATTAAATACCGTTTCATCAGATTGAAAGGAGGGGGGGGGGGGGGGGGAGGCACCTGACATGGTCTACTGAAGAGCAAAATTGTAATAAAAAAAATAAAAAAAAAAAAAAAACCAACAACAACAACAAAAAAGAACCAAAACAAACAAAAAACTGAAGCACTTGATGACATCGTTATATTAATAACTATGCTGCCAAACTGCAAGCCAAGTCATCAACTTGGGATAGCCACAAAGAAAACGAGGTCGGTCAAAAAGTGCACTTAAAGCAAGTGTCAGATACTGATACATGTATAAATATGAATTGGGCCTTCTCGAGAGCGCCCAAAATAGCCCCCAAGCATTGTTTCACACGACCAGAATAAGATGAAAAGATCAAAACTGTATCCCATAGGATAGGTCAATGACATTACTTCACAGAGAGAAGGGGGGGGGGGGAGAGACAGACAGACAGACAGACAGACAGTGTGTGTGTGTGTGTGTGTGTGTGTGTGTGTGTGTGTGTGTGTGTGTGTGGGTGAGGAGAGGTGAGAGGAGAGAGAGAGAGAGAGAGAGAGAGGAATGAGTGAGTGAGTGAGTGAGTGAGTGAGTGAGTGAGTGAGTGAGTGAGACAGACAGACAGAATCACATAGGATAGGTCAATGACTTATTACTTCAGAGAGAGAGAGGAGAGGAGAGAGAGAGAGAGAGAGAGAGAGAGAGAGAGAGAGAGAGATGAGGAGAGAGAGAGAGAGAGAGAGAGAGAGACAGACAGACAGACAGACAGACAGACAGACAGAGCAGATGAGACAAGAGACACACAGACAAAGACACACACACACACACACACACACACACACACACACACACACACACACACACACACACACACACACACACACACACAGACAAACAGAGACGGAGGGATGTCTTCTGACAGGATTTCTAGATAACAATAACAAGAAGAAGTGGATACATCTATCAGCTATGTAAAGATATCGAGAAAGACGGTGTGAGTGGGTGGCATTGGTACAAAGTCCTTGTCCCACTCACAGCTGAATTCGTTGTTTATGTGTACACTCATTTTAACATTTTAGGAACAATTTATTAAAATATAAGTTGTGAATTCTCTCTCTCTCTCTCTCTCTCTCTCTCTCTCTCTCTCTCTCTCTCTCTCTCTCTCTCTCTCTTCCTCACTCACACACACACACACGAGAGAGAGAGA
>CM060323.1:33713094-33723094 GCA_030674155.1 Stramonita haemastoma | reverse complement strand
CTACCAGAAACTTCCAAACCTACCAGCTCCTGCAGAGGGCGTACTTTCAGACGCAGCTGGTCCATTGTGTTCTGACACTGTTCCTCCCGAAGACTTCCACACACGTTCCAAGTTCAGCAACGCTCTTCCTTTTCTAGTTTACAGGATGAAATCAAATAGGGGAGGGATATCTCCTACTGCAAAAACGTTCCCCAATTCATTGAAAATGTCACATCTCTTCTCAGCTGCTTTAGTTAAGAAAAAACAATGTACCATAAACGTGTTTAAAAAAAAAAAAAAAAAAAAAAAAGTTCACAAAGTGTTCTGTTCGAAAGCCGTGCAGTTACGTAACTCGGAACTTTCATACACAACCGAGATGGATAATTCTACACACATAGTAGTAGTTACTACATCTCCGTACAAAGTCCTTGTAAACACATACTAGTTACTAAGCCTCCGTACAAAGCCCTTGTAAACACAGACTAGTTACTTAGTCTCCGTGCAAAGTCGCAACGTTGCACTCTGCCGTTTCCGCTGTTACAAAACAAACAAAACGAACCTTTACAAAGTCGTGGTACACACACACACACACACACAATCTGCTGATTCATCTGTCTTCAGTTTCTGACGAGAATGATCAAGACCACGCGATGTCCAGACACAACACAAAATCATGACCACAGCCACCGTAGGCAAGATGAAACAGGACAGGGAGTCCTGACCATGTGGCCTGCATAGCTGAGAGAGTTTGTCAACACAAGTTTCCCAACCACACTGCTAGGCTTTACTTTTGTATTGCTGAAGCAAGGCACACAAAAAAAAAATTAAAAAAAGAGGGAAGAGAAACAGAAAGCGCACATTACCACGCAACCGTCCCGCAACTGAGTTAGAGAGAGACTTGTATTATATATACTGGGCAAAAACAGCTCGCCGGGCTTTCTGTCATCGGCAGAAGCTGGCTGTCAAGTCGAGATCATTTTACACTGCCTGCCACAAGCTATCAGATAACGAAGACGACTTTTTTGGTGTGTGTGTGTGGTTCGCTTCCCACGTGTACAGTGTACGGTTCGGAGATGTGAGACCATTGGCAAAGTATCAACCTTGACCTACCTGTTGACCGATACAATCGCCAATGATCAAAAAGCTGGACAGAGGTGGGTACCCAGTAAAAGCCGAAGCGTGTTGAATTCGACGTGTTCCATGCACTACAATTACTGTATTAGTACGTTGAACAGCCTAGACTCTCGCATTACACTGTGCTTCCAGGCAATGCACATTAGGCTCACATGGAATTTTCATGGCCGCTTTCAAATCCTACATAAAGCCTTACATTTCTGGCGTCTTCGTAGTGATGTGTGGCCAAATCACTGTATAGAAACTTCGTTGCAAATTTACATTAACCAAAATTTGCTTTTCGTTCAGTCACCAAGTATGCGTTGTTACTTCGTCAGATTCTCTCCCCGCCCCCCGCCCCCTCTCTCTCTCACTCTCTCTCTCCTGAATAAAAGAAAAGCTATTACGCTTATCCTATTACTCTCAAAAGAAAAAAACCTCACTCTCTCTAACACAAAGAAGAGAGAGTAGAGGTGAGATAGAGAGAGAGAGAGAGAAGAACTAGAGAGAGAGAGAGAGAGAGAGAGAGAGGGGAGAGGAGAGGAGAGAGAAGAGAGAGAGGAAGAGAGAGAGAGAGAATAAGTCCCCAAAACAGCTGGGCTTCTGCATGAAGCAGTTCTTTATTTTCGTGTCTTACTTTCCTTATTCTTTCCCTTACTCTTTTCTTGCCCCCCCCCCTACTGCATCACTTCGGCTATGATTCCGAAATCATGCATTTGAGCGTGAAACATTACACTTCTCTTCAAATAGCAATTCTGTTGCAAACTGTCCAACTGGAAACGACACACGCAAAAAGAGTGGGAATCAGAGAGAGAGAGAGAGAGAGTGAGAGAGAGAGAGAGAGAGAGAGAGAGAGAGAGAGAGAGAGAGAGAGAGAGAAGAGAAGAGTGTCTTCTATATCATAGATGTAATGTGTCTCTGTGCGATTGTGTGTGACCCCAATCAAACACCTTCGTCACGACACAATAAACACTACTACTACTACTACTATAAGAGAGAGAGAGAGAGAGAGAGAGAGAGAGAGAGAGAGAGAGAGAGGAGAGAGAGATGAGAGGAGAGAGAGGAGAGAGAGAGAGGAGAGAGAGGAGAATGTCTAGATAGATCTGTGTCACTGTGCAAGTGGGTGTGACCCCAATGAAACACCTTCATCACAACACAATAAACACTGCTACTACTATGTTGTTGTTTTTTAAACTAGAAAAAGCCGTCCACCTATAACAGCCATTTTAATTGACCTCCACGTTTCAGAACTAGACAGGAAAGAAAAAATTAAGCAAAAAAAACAAACAAACAAACAAACAAAACACTAAACGTCAAGAGGAAAAATTCCAGGCAAATTACAGTCGCTTCAGAATGCTCTAACACAAGTTTCACAACACCACCAATGTCATTATGCAAATGACAGCCTCTGCTCCCAGCGAAAACACACATGTATACACCCAACACTTTTCGCCCATGCCTACCTTTCGTTTTCTTTGTCTAATGCCTGGCCAAATCTCTTGGCTCTCAATGCTCTAAGCCTACCCTGTCAAGAGCGTTTGACGCGGATTTGAGATCGGTAGCGAGTGCAATGCGAACAAGCAAACAACAAAATGAAGCGAAAAGAGTGAAAGGAAGAGAAGGGCAAGTGCTAGTCAGAGGTCTGTATTTCAGGGGATCTTGCCTGCGTCAGAGCTATTTTACTACCGTCAGAGAAACGGCTAACTCTTGTAAGGTTTAAACCCACCACCCACCCCCTTTTTTTTCTTCTTTTTTCCCCCGCCCGGTGTCTCATACAAGAACTGGCATAGAAACTGAAATAAACTCGGTAGGTACCCACCAAGCCAGGCGCATACCCAGGTAGCATTTTTTCACATTTACATTTTACACCACTTTAAGTCACGGCAGATTTTTCCACGTGAAATTCGGGCTGCTCTCCCTGAGGAGCGCGCGTCGCCACAAGAGCAGCGCCACCCTACTTTTTTTTCTTTTCCTGTCTGCAACTGTGTTTGTTTCCCTATCCGTGTGTTTTGCTTTTTTTCTACAGAATTTTGCTAGGGGCATCTCTCTTGTTGACGTGGGTTCTTTTACGTGCATTCAATAATTTTGTGTATCAAACAGGACCTTGGTTTGTCTCATATGAAAGACTAGCACCCAGACCACAACTTATGGTCTGATGGATGGAGGACAAGTTTGGAGTCTAAACGGGGTTCGAACCGCCGCACACTTCCGACCCAGACTTTTCGCTTTCTAGGCAGGGGCGTTACCTCTAGACCACCAATCGATCAAAGGGGGGAGGGGGAGGGGGGCTGATTCAAAGAGAGCAGAAAAATCAGGGTGACATGAATGCAGGCTAGTTTTTGCTGTTGTACCATGGAGGGGAGGAAACCTCAAGGAAGCCCCCCGAAGGATGATTTGCATCCACTCCAACAAATGAAACAACAACTTCCCCCCACCAAAAAAAAACCCCCACCTTGTCCCGCCAATCTGGATCCTTGTGCTCGCTCAACACACATCCACACGTTAAAAAAAAAGATGACATGTCCTGTTGTGCGAACACGAACACACACTAACACACACACACACACACACACACACACACACCCTCTCTCTCTCTCTCTCTCTCTCTCTCTCTCTCTCTCTCTCTCTCTCTCTCTCTCTCGTTTCTTGTTTTTGTTAGATACCGTTGATGTTATCTCTTGTTTTTGTTATTTGGTTTTTTTTGTTTTTGTTTGTTTAGTTAGCGGATTTTTGTTTTTAATCTTACGTTATCCCTGATAATGGCGGGGACTGGCTATAAAAAAAAAAGCACACGAGTGCTTATTCATTATCCTCGAAATAAAATAATTTGATTTGATTTGATTTGATTTGATTTGATTCTCTCTCTCTCTCTCTCTCTCTCTCTCTCTCTCTCTCTCTCTCTCTCTCTCTCTCTCTCTCTCTCTCTCTCACACACCTCTCTCTCTCTCTCTCTCTCATCGTTGACGTCATTTCATTCTTCTGCACCGTCTTCGGTGGCGTTTCTGATACGCTATAAATTTCCACTCCCTTTAACCCGGCAACCCAAATCAGACACTAGACCACAATCTCAATGCTAGCTGGCCCTCTACCGGAAACGATCAATATTTGCCTGTCAGACCATTAACCAACCACAAGATAATAATTATGAGATCTATCTATCCTGTCCGGTTCTGAGAGCGGCATAACATTCTGTACAAATGTGTATATGCTAGGCTATCACTCATTCTTTTTTTTCTGAACTGAAAAGCAAGGCTTACTTTACTGACACACATTTCCTGTTCATCTATAACACCCCACTCCCTCTCCCCTCCGGTTAAGGATACAAAAACATTAACACTCTCTCTCTCTCTCTCTCTCTCTCTCTCTCTCTCTCTCTCTCTCTCTCTCTCTCTAACAGACGAGCGGACGGACGGACGAGCGCGCGCGCGCGCGCGCCACACTCTCTCTCAAAACAAATTGCATCAGCTTCCTTCCCCCACCCCACTTCCAAACACCGTTCCCGCAAATCTACCTTTTATTTGGACACACGCATACATGAATACCCCATCATCGCCCCTTACCCCACCACTCTCTCTACCTTGGATCTATAGATCTATCCAGCAGAAACGGACAACAAAACAAACCCAAAAAATGAGATTGTCCCCCATGAGACTCGTAGGATGTATGACGACAATCATCTCTCTCTCTCTCTCTCTCTCTCTCTCTCTCTCTCTCTCTCTCTCTCTCTCTCTCTCTCTCTGCCATTCATAATAGATGGCAGGCAAACAGCACAGCGCAACCGTCCATCATCACCACTGCCCGGCGCCACCACAAACGACAAATCTCCCTCCGCACGCTTCCACGGATGTAAGGAAGAGGAGCGTGCAGGATGAAAGAGAGGACAGAGGACACAGAGAGAGAGAGACAGACACAGAGAGAGAGACAGACACAGAGAGAGAAGGGGGAGGAAGGGTGTGTGCATGTGCATCCACGCTGCGCCATAAATCCACAACGGACGACCCTACTGTGCTACCACGGTGACTGCTGTGTGCTGTGACCGCCCGCCCGTGTGAAGCAAAGATCTAAAAGATAAAAAGTTATTCTATTACTTTATATGAATCTTAGAAAATTCTCAACGTGTGTGTGCGTGTGTGTGTGTGTGTGTGTGTGTGTGTGTGTGTGTTGTGTGTGTGTGTGTGTGTGTGTGTGTATGTTATGCAGACCCACAAAGATTTTTTTTTTCTCTTCTATTTCTGATAATATATACTCTATTAATCTAGTTTTGGCCACAGGACACAGAGAACTTCTGAAATCATCTAAGAGAGAGAGAGAGAGACAGAGAAGACAGACAGACAGACAGACAGACAGGACAGAGAGAGAGAGAGAGAGGAGAGAGAGAGAGAGAGAGAGAGAGAGAGAGGAGAGAGAGAGAGAATGTACGTCACTTCCGAGAAGGGAGGGAGGGAGAGGGAGATGGAAGAGAGAGAGAGAGAGGGGGGGGGTGTGCGCTTGATGTGACGCTTTTACTCTCATTCACAAGGGACAGTGGAGAGGGGAGTGGGCACACAATACTTCACTCAGGCGAAATTCAAAATAATCACACACACACACACACACACACACACACACACACACACACACACACACACAACCACACAACCCAAATGATCAACATAACATGAATTCCACACGAAGTTTATGAGAGAGACAGAGAGACAGACAGACAGAGACAGAGAGACAGACAGACAGACAGAGAGACAGACAGAGACAGACAGACAGACAGACAGACGAACATGTCCTGATTGGCTTCAGCTTCGTTTCATCTTAAGTCAGGCATTAAAACTGCCATTGCGCTGATGGGTCCCCACAATGTGACTATTCCATGTGTTAGTACGTCACAGAGCATAATTTTACCCCCCGAAAATTGTTTGGAACACACTCGGTTCATCCTGTCTCTGAGCTCAGACACAAATTTGGGACTGACAGCAGCAGTAAGGAATGAAGTCGTTTGCCAGCACAGCCAACAGTTTGTGGCTAAATAAACAAAGTGGAAAAAAACAGCGTACATCATTTAACCAGGAAAAGGTGAAGTGTGTGTAGACACTGTCGGGTAGAAAAGGAAAACTAGGTCACAAGAGTAAGGAGCGAAGAGCTTGTAGCGTAGAACTTTGTATGGGTTGACAACCATGAGAGATACGCACGAGTTGTGTTTCACTAAACATGGGCTGGCTGGGCTGGCAAGAATGCATGGGACAGATAGATAGATCTACAAACCGTAAAGAAGAAGACACGATTATATGCATGCTCTCTCTCTCTCTCTCTCTCTTCTCTCTCTCTCTCTCTCTCTCTCTCTCTCCTCTCTCTCTCTCTCCTCTCAATACCCTTTCAATTTCTATTTTTAAGCAAAACTTGTCTTTTTTCCCTTCTGTTTATCCACTTAAAGTCATTCTAACCTATCTTGGGAGATGCAATCACCAGTCTAAAAACTTGCTACATTTTTTTTAAAAATGTTTTTGCAAAGAACGTTTTTTTTTGTTTGTTTGTTTTTTATTGATAGTAATAATCAACAATTTCAAAGCCCACCATAATGAATACAAAAGAAAACGAAACACTCCTTTTTTAAATCATTCTAACCTATCTTGGGAGATTCAATTACCAGTCCTAAAACTTGCTACAGTTACATACGTGTTACTTTGTCAGAACTATCCTCATGCAGCAGTACCCAGAACTGGCATGCACATTACAACTCAGGCAGCCAGTGACTCTCAGTGGCGCTGGGCAAACAAAACTTGCCTCTCAAAATGCCCATTCTGTACAGACAGATAGGGCGGGCAGGGGACAGGTTCACACTGACTTAGCCATCTGCCTTCCCTCTCCGCTGGACCACCCATGTAGAATAGCACTACCAATGACAGAACACGAAAAACGAAAGAAAAAAATACATATTAACAAGCCAGTAATCTGATCACCGCTACACACAAAAAATGGCGGATGAACCACAAGTTATAATTGGCCTAACAAAGACAAAATTTACAAAACTGCATTCACAGGGGGCAGGATGTTTAAAAAAATAAATAAATAAAGCACACGAGTGCTTATTCCATTATCCTTGAAATAAAAGATTAAAATAAAAGACTGAAATAAGATTTCCAATTAAAAAAAAAATTTAAATAATCTCCTGATACAGTACAGGAACAATACATTCTTCTAATATATTCTGAAACAATTTTAAACAGGAAACTGTTCAGAAAATTTTACATCAAAACAATTTCGTCATCATCAGCAGCAGTATCGTCATAGTCTCAGTCAATTAAAAGTAGAGCTGCTGGTGAACGATATTACAGACGCGCAACCAAGTCAAAGTCTGTACATACTACTAGTAGTAGTACTTAAGACTACTACTAGTAACTCCCTCTGTTTCTTTGGATTAAGCCCACGCAAACACAAGACTGTATCTGTCTTCTATACTAAAATCACCACATATTTCCACAATGTATACAACAATATGAAACGTTCGGAGCATTCAAATCTATCTTTGCCATCATCATCACAATAATTAACTCCAGCGCAAATTTTTCCTGCACATCCCATCCTACAAAAGGAAGACAAAAAATGGATCAGTATCAATTTCACCCAGGCAACTGTTACAGCTGATTACAGAGTATGCTAAAATTACTATCACACTTCTTAAAAAGTCTCTGTTACATGTTAAGCTGTCTAGGCTGTCGCACACAAAAAAAAAAGTAACAAAAAAACCGTTACGATATGATTATCAGTATGATGAATATCTCAACTCTTCATCAACGAATGTCCCAGTTATTTATCAATGAACTATGAAATTTCAAATCATTCACCTTCTAAGGGCTTAAAAAAAACAGAACAAGAAAATGAAAGCAGGGGATGGGGGAGTACCACATATCAATGGGCGATTCTTTTATCCAATATGTTTACTTGGTTGACTGTTTAGCTGGTGGGTTGGTGTGGTTGGCTCGTTAAAGGGTTGGCTGATTCGTTAGTTTGTTAATTTAGATACTCTTAGTAGTATCGTTTAGACACTACAATAACTATAGTGAAACGTGCACCAATGAGCAGTGCATTCATCAATCCTTTCCCACTTCTTTATCAATCACAATTGGGGGGGAGGGGGGGGGGATTTCAGGGAAGTAGGCTTATGTTTTTCTTTGAAAATCGACACAAGGAGGTTATGTTTTTCTTTTTTTTCTTTCAAAATCGTCACTTCTTTGCATTGTAAATAATCACAGTGTTCGTCAACCTTTTTCCTGCTTACTTTTTCAACCACATCAACAGGAACTAACATTCTTGGTGAATTTTTTTCCCTTTCTTTTCTTTGAAAATCTTTGTCCGCGAAAAGCCAGTAGCACTTTGGACCATTTTCCTTTCATTAATAATCACATGTGACATTTTCCTTTCTTTGCTGTTACCTCTCTCTTTGCTGTCCCCCCCCCCCCTCTCTCTCCCCTCTCTCTCTCCTCCTCTCTCTCCTCTCTCCTCTCTCTCTCTCTCTCTCTCTCTCATCTTACAAACAGGCAACAGTGTGTCTCAGTAGCTACATCAACATCCAAACTAAAAACCATTCATTATGGAATACCACAGGGATCCATATTGGGAACCAATTCTCTTTGCCTTCTCTACATATCAATTCCAAATGTGAACTATTCGCTGATGACACAACCATACATACGAGCCATAACGACATCGACTATCTTGCAACCATATTACAAAAAGCGCTGATGAACTTGTCAAATGGACAGAACAAAATCACATGTCTATTCATCCCCAAAAAACAAAATGCATGCTTATCACCACCAGACAAAAGCGACAAAATTTATCACATAAACTATTTCCAATTCACATCAAAAGGAAGCAATTGAACAAACCTCTCACCACAAAGTTCTAGGAGTGACAACATGAAAATCTCAGCTGGTTTTACCACATATCTCATTTATGCAAATACTGTCCCAAAAAGTTTACCAGTTGATTAAAATTGAACACTTTCTTGACTTCCAATCAAGAAAACTGTTCTTTCAGGCTTATATACAATCCTAAATAGACTATGCAGCAACCCTGTGGGATTCTGCCAGTGCAAATACCATGAAACCGTTACTTTGTATAAACGACATCTTAAACTGGTCCTTCTGAAGAAAACAACCTTGCTAGAAGTGGACTATACTCAGTTAAATATTCTTCCCCTACACCAGGACCAAAATATAACAAAGGCATCATGATGTTTAAGATAATGACAGGAAATGTCCCCACACCCTTAAAAGATAAATTCCCAATGAATCATTGCAGATAATACAGAAAAGCCAAGAGTCCCAATCCCAAGAATAGACTTTTTCAAATCTAGTTTACTATAATCAGGCCCTACGCTGTGGAACTCCCTTCCTGATTCAAAATCAGACCCTAAATTGATAACATGCAATGGTTTATAAATGAATCACTTCAAAACACTGATTTTTCTCCTAAAGAAAACTTTCCTTTGATACCACCTAAAATCTAACTAGCTTACTTCAGCATCACTTGAAATCATACCCTGCTGTTCTCCGTTGGGAAGCTGGGGACCTTCAGTATAAATAGTATCCCCACATTCTGAAAATTCTGTGCTAGAAATTCCCTCTTTTCTAAGCCCTCTCTTTGTTTCTGCCTTGTTCCTTTTCTTTCTGTCACTTCATTCTTGTCCATTTTCTACCTTCTGGTCCATTCTCCTGCCTTTTGTTTTCCAAAAAAACTTTTCACAGATAACCAATTCTCTCCCACGCTGAAGTTGGATGCGCTGGGCCTGGTTTGTCTGGGGCTTAATTGCAGCGCAACGCATTTTCGCTCTTTGACAGACAACGGTTGCTGTCTTTGCGTTTGAGTAGAAATACTATGCTGAATACTACAGACAAAACATTGCACGACGCAATAA
>CM060323.1:33680374-33702874 GCA_030674155.1 Stramonita haemastoma | reverse complement strand
CGTAGTGTAGCGTGAAACGCAGTGCATCAGATTGTTTATTTTAGAATTTAAAAAAAAAAAAAACCTTCTAAAAGTTGAATTAAAGATTGAAACTTAGATTGGAGGTGCTTGAATAAATTGAAAGCCTTTGTGAGCAAAAGAATGAGACAAGTTAACTGTTTCAATAAAATTATCAATGTTTCCTTGATGTTCTGGCTTTTGTTTCTGTGTTCGTGTCTTGTGTAACACAGTTATGTTTTAAGTTTATTTTGATTTATTTACTGCAAAATTGTTCTCAGTACTTTTAGTACTGTGCATTTTACCTAAAAAGCTAGGAAACAAATATATAACATGACAATAGTAAATATTCTATTTTACAACTCTTTTTAAAAAACTGTTTTAGTTAAGGTGTAACTGTGTTACGGTGTCGCAAAAATCTTCATTAGCTGAAAATGCACATAAACCTCCAAGATGGTCAATCTTGCTTGTCACTACTACTAACATGTATTATTAACAGGTAAGCCCATGTATATTGTCATTTCATTAAAATCAGAGACATTATGGATTAATTGGTGTCGCAGTGTAACACCGGTTACATTTTGACACCCATCACTTTCCATGAGAAATAACAGAAAAGCGGGTAATGCCATAAATTTTATTTCTTCTGCAGTTAATTCTCCTTTCCTTGAAGTACTTAAATTGCCCACTTTAGAATCCATCCAATGATTTTGAAATTTGAGGTCTTGGGACCTCTTTTAGTGACCAAAAGCAAAGAATGACTCATATATATATATATATATATTATATATATAATATATATATATATATATATATATATATATATATACACACACACACACACACACACACACACATATCTTGATCATTGATGCAATGATGGTGGCTTGATCCCATGCCATCAGACCTCTAGCCCAATGTTCTAACCACTTGGCTATATTCCCCCCCCCCCCCCCCCCCCCCCCCCCCCCCCCCAATGATAATCACCCTCATTATTTTGAATGGTCAACTAATGATGATTTAAACTAAGGAAGAAAGCTACTACTATTATTAATCATGATTATTTCCTTGTCTGCGTGTGCATGCGTGCATGCATGTGCGTGTGAAAGACTGCATCTAAGACTTAGGTAAAAGTTCATATTCATGTGCACAGCAGTATGGGAAATTAAAATGAACAGAACAGTAATTTATGTCACAATGGAAATAGGAATTCTGGAAATGTTTCATTTTAATACCAGTAAAAACAACTCTGAAAGTGTTTCATTTTAATACCAGTACCCCCTCCCCCTTAAAAAGTAATATTTTACATGCCTTTGAATTTGCTTTTACACTTTATAAATCTTATTCGTCCTTATAAATTGTACATTATTTTAACTTCCATAGAACTGTTAGTTCAATAGTTATATTTTTGTGAGTGTGCATACTATTACTGTGTTTGCTTCATTGATACTACACTTGAACAATTCCAGCCCCTTACTTCCATTATCTTTCCTTCAACTACTATAGTGTAACCATCTCTTTTTTAACTTTTTTTTTTTAATAGTTTTGTAATTTGGAGTAAATTTTAGTTTTGAAAAGTGGAATCACTCTGTTTAGGTCAACCACAGACTTAATTTTTCAATTAAAAATGAATAACAAAATGCCTCAAATTAACAATAGCAGCAACAACAGTGACTAATCAGGACTTTATATTACAGTCAAAATATATAACGCCATTCCTAGTTCATTATAATCTTTAAATTATGTCCTCTAGAACTTTGTTCCTGATGTTGTGGCTGCAATTTTTTTTGGTAACAGCAGTAGAAGAGTAGTACGCTTGTAGTTGTGGTATCGTCATTATCATCATCATTATCACAACCTAAAGTAGCCAGACTGATCGCTCTGTCCGGGGTCCGACCTTAGCGGGCCGGCCTAGCTGCAGGGATTAACTATCCACTTTGTCTAAACGTCAGGCCGGGGGCTTGTATTGACTGGGCAGCCGGACAAAAGACCCACTCGACTGGACGTGATAAAGCTGGATGGCTGTGGTCGCCATTCACCTGCTTTCGGACTGTTCAGCCTTCTTTCACCTACAACACCGAAACATAGTGGAAGTGGCAACCACTGCGATAGGCCTAGATAGATTTTTCCCTGACCTTTTGCAACACGTGTGTTGATAGCCTACTCTCCTCCCGAACCAAGGTCTGCTAGGCTAGTTAGGCCTCTAGGTTACCACTGTGTCGATCACACATTGAATGCAAGCTCGGTTTTTCTGTCCGGTTTACCTCACATTTTATATCGCCAATTCTTCCTCTTGATAATTCTGAGCAAAGTCTGCCTGTAGATAATACTTCAGGGATACCGAAAGTAAAATCCTTATTGCGCTAACAGAACAATTTGATGAACTCCATTAAAAATGCCCCCCATTTCCCCCCCTCTCGAAATGTACATGATAGCCTATCCGATTCCTTTCCCTTAGAAAAACTATGATTATGAGCAAGTCTGTTTCTGCGTGTGCAACGCTAGGCCTAAGGGGAAAGTATCGTACTTTGAAACTAAATTAGCAAGCTACTGCACTGCATAGGCCTAGTGTAGGTATAGGCCTAATATTGCGCAGACGGACGAACAGACACTCTTCGGAGTTGCCTGCTCGGGAAACAGGGGGTGGAAGGATGACCGGAAGACGCGTCTCGAGTTTCCCAAACAAAGGAGGAAACTCGAACACGCCGACTGATGGTCGGAGCGCTAGGCTTAGCCTAGGAAGAGAAGGAACAGACTTTGGTGTGTGTTTGAAGTGAGACAGTTCAACGGCCGCCACAAGGCGTTAGTGGGTCACATTCAGCGGCTACAATAACTCATACTAGCCTAACAACACTTGTTTGGCCTACCTCGTATCGTGGTTTGGTGAGGTAGGATGAGCTGGAACTGAATGATACTCCATTCCGGCGGCGACACAGCACAGTTCGGGGCACTGGCCGGTCCAGGGGCAAGGTGGGCAGGTCCGTACCCCCGGGACCCATCGCCATCACCAACTGGCCCCCTACCCTCGTCCAAAACTCGCGCCGTTGTGGCGTTGTGGAGGAGCTAGAAGCTCGCTCCTGACAACGGATTAAGGCCCCTCGACCCGAGACTGAAAGTGGGAGGACAGGCAGGCAACCCTACCACACACACCACCAGACACACCAACCACGAGGCCCTCGCCACGCGGGTCGCGCGCACACGCACACACACTCTCAGCTGGCAAGTCGGCCACACAGCTTGACTCTTCTCCACCAGCAACACCGACGACGACTTTGGAGACACCACCACAAGCACACACAAACCCACCAAAGCCCGCGTGCGCTTCCATCCACTCTCTCTCCCGTCTGACGCTTTCACCGACTCGGCTACGGCCTAGGCTAGCCCTTCACACGACTGAATGTGTACACGCTTCTCCCCACACACCACACACACTCACACCAAGCGCCGCTGTCACACAGCCTGTTCCGCACTTCGTTCCGTCTTTTTTTCTTTTTTTCTTTTTCCAAATGCAGCCTTCGGGCAGCGGCACTCCGGGCACGAGGGCTGGGCTAGCCTAGGACTAAGTTTGGCAGCTGACCACTGGTGCTCTGGTTTTCTCTTGAACATGAAATCACCAGCACACGCAACAGCGACAGCAGTTTGCGCGCCCTGCGCACTGCGGGCTTTTCATCCTTGTTCCTTCCTGCTGATGAGGAAATAAATCAGCTGTGTATTCACTGATAGCCTACTCTAGCCTAGTATAGGCCCGATGTCTCAGAGCCCAGATCTGCCCGCTGATAATCAGCAGGCGACGAACTTACTCTTTTCAAAGTGCCGGATACCAAACTGTCAACCTTGTCCCATATGTTGTTTATATTATTATGAGGCTACAGCATGCTTCGTTGTGATATAAAGTGATAACGCTGTCAACAAGAGCCCCTCTCTCTCTCTCTCTCTCTCTCTCTCTCTCCTCTCTCTCTCTCTCTCTCTCTCTCTCTCTCTCTCCACACACACACACACACACACACACACACACACACACACACACACACACACACACACACTACACTCACTCACTCACTACTCACTCACTTTTTTGTTTGTTTAATTTAATACATGGAAACTTTCTACAGCCTGTTAGATTGATCTTCCGACAACGTGACACTAGTCATGTACAGTCGAAGCGATTGACCGACCCCCTGTGCAGTGTTACACACAATCTGGCTCATGATTTTACACCGTAAACAATTGATCGACCAACGAAGCCAGAGGCTCCTAAAGAGAGAACACAGGAACTAAAATTCTGTTCTGTCATTTCCGATCTGACGTCTTCTACATTCGTCAGACATGCCAACAACTGATGGATTTTTTCGGTCTATGGACTGATCGCTTCTTCTCTCTCTCTCTCTCTCTCTCTCTCTCTCTCTCTCTCTCTCTCTCTCTCTCTCTCTCTCTCTCTCTTTCCTCACACACACACACACACACGCACGCACGCACGCACATACACACACCTATCCCACTTCAAACCACATAATAATGAGCAGCGCGGGGTGCGCATGATCAAAGGTGCTTGTCTGTCTGTCTGTCTGTCTGCCTGCCTGCCTGCCTCTGTGTGCGTGCGTGCGTGCGTGCGTGCGTGCGTGCGTGCGTGCGTCGTGCGGCGTGGTGGTGCTGGTGGTGTGTGTGTGTGTGTGTGTGTGTGTGTGTGTGTGTGTGTGTGTGTGTGTGTGTGCTGGTATGCAGACAGGCAGCTAGTTGCCTGTCACGGTGTGTGGTCTCATACAATCGTGCAGCAGGAACAGTCAGTCGGTCCACATAAACAGTGGTATCATGCTGTTTTACATCATTTTGGTGTGTCTATCCGCTAACCAGCCAGGTGATCGCAAGTGTCGACCCGGTAACCATTACGTACTGTGTGTGTGTGTGTGTGTGTGTGTGTGTGTGTGTGTGTGTGTGTGTGTGTGTGTGTGTGTGTGTGTGTGTGTGGGGCGCGCGCGCGCGCACGCATACGTGCTAACGAGTACCTGATTAGTATATGTACGAAGGTACATGGTGTAGTGGTGTGTGTACTGTTTGTGTGCCTGCTGTTAACCTGCCTGTCTGTCTTGTGTGCATGCACGCACATGTGGTGGAATGACACTGATAATGTATTAAACCATCTACTTGTTGAAGTGCAGGCTTCATTGCTACAAACGACAGCTATTTGGGTAAAGGGTTTTGGGGAGAGGGGGGGGGGGGGGGGGGATAAGTAAACGTAAAAGGTCTGCGAATCTCTGCGTTTTTCAGTAAACTTTCTGAGAGAAGAGGGAAGGGGGGCAGAGAGATTGGGGGGGGGGGGGGGAGAGGGAGAGGGAGAGGGAGAGAGAGGAGAGAGAGAGAGAGAGAGAGAGACAGAGAGAGAGAGAGAGAGACAGAGGAGAAAAGAGGAGAGAGCAGAGAGAGAGAGAGAGATAGAGCGACAGAAACAGAGAGAGCAGTGAACAATGAGCTCAGTACACTCTACTGCTGTAAAGCTTTACAAAACAATCAAGTGATGCAACAGACGGATTTTTTGTTTGTTTTAAAAGTTTACCTCATGTACCAAAATAAATAAATAAATAAATAACACACACACACAACACACACACACACACACACACACACACACACACACACACACACACACACACACACACACACACACACACACCACACACACACACACAGATGAAAGACAAAAATTTAGAGCACACTAGTGCCTTTTCCATTATTCTCAAAATACATAAAACAACACACACAAAACAAACACACACACGTCCTCGATCCAGGCACAGACACCACGTCAGTACGATTATGTCTTCAAGGTCCCATTACATGGCAAGACAGCCGGGAAGGAAAGTCATGTTCCGCTGTCGTGTTCCGTCTCCTTCCTCCCGTGAGTGCTCCTGTGGCGGTGACATCATTCTGGTAGTGGCCGCTACTGAGACTTGCCCCGTCAGCTATCTCCAGTCCCTTCTAATTCTGTCCTCTGTGCATTTCATCCTTCAGCACCTTCTACCCCCACTGCTTGCTTTGTTCTCTACTACATACAGGGGAAGTCGGCGGTCTCTTGCTCTGTTTTGCCCAAGGCCACAGTCTTCTTTACACAGTACTTAGCTCTTCATCATTCACATGATAGCCTAGTAGCTGTGTTGAGTCAGGGGAAACTGAATCCTAAATCGTAGTGAAGAAGACCATGTAAGGTATGAAGATGATGCAAGGCCACTTCCCACGTCTCCCCTCTACTGTGTGCATGCTGCTGAGTGTTCATGTTCCGTTCTTCAGCTGGGCCCCGCTTTACACATTCCTTGTCCAGCAGTTTTTTTTCTATACTTCTTTCTATACTGCGAAACACCAGCATCTTCTGTTATCGAGTAGGCCTGCAGAGAAGAAGACTCTTGTATAGTATGTTATCTGACTCACTGCATCAGTATCACCAGCAAAACTTTTTTTTCTGAATCACTGATTCTGCTCTCTTTTTTTTGCACATGTCTTTGTAAAACTGGATCCGTCTATGTTGTCATCCCTCAAAATGACTGCATCGAATCCGTCTACTGATATATCAATAGTAAGCTTAACATCGAAGTCAGTTTCCAGAGGATCTACGCAAACAGCACCATCAGAAAAATCTCCCAAACCATACCTCAAGTTGACCTGCCAGTTTATTAATACTGGTGATTTCTCTTTGGCCTTATGCAAATCAGCATATAAACAACAAATGTCCCACATGGGGTGACCAAGGAGGATGTTAAGCCCTAGATGTATCTTTGGCCACTACTGCAACATTATCGCATACATCTTGGGCAGCTGTGATGTGTTCTTCATTGAAGTCTGTCACCTTTTCGAGTTGATTTTTTTTGTTCTTTTTGCACAAGCCACAAACAAGTTAGGGGGGATTCATGATGATCTCCAGCCCCTTTTAGAGGTTAACTTTTGTCTTCTTGGTGCTTCTCTGTTCTCTTCTTGTCCCAATGTACCTGACAGGGTCATTTTCGTCAACATCAAACCTGTGTGTGTCCTTTCAAAACGGGATCTGTTGGCATTACTTTGTGTGGTCTCAGTCAAAGAACAAAAACGGTCTGGTCCCCATTACCTATGACCTCCTAAATAGAGGATGTGGTGTTGTCAGTCAGCGGGGAAGTCCTGGTTTTCTCCACAGCTGCTGAAAGACCAGTAACTGGCGTTTTGAAATAAATAGCAAGAAATCTTGTTCTTGCTTCGTCTCAAATCGAGAGAAAGAACTCCGAAATGATTTATACACCGGGAAGCCACTGGCCCATACACAAAGGGGTTACTGAACAAATAAATGATTGATTAGCACATGAAATACACTGTCAAGTACATTTGTAACAAATAACTTCGAAACAAACCCACAGCCCAAAACTAGGATATACGAAGAGAGAGAGAGAGAGAGAGAGAGAGAGAGAGAGAGAGAGAGAGAGAGAGAGAGAGAGAGAGAGAGAGAGAGAGAGAGAGAGGAGAGAGGATTTCCTTGTCATGAAAGCCATAATCATATGATCAAGTCTTGCAGTCACAGCATTGTGTAGTGCAGGCATGTTAAGATGGTCTTTGTTTGACAGAACGCATCCATGAAACAGGAGAGGTCGCGAGTTGGACACCGTTTGCAGCCAGACGGCTTTTCTCCTGTCTCTTTACCACGGGTGACAGTCTGAATGCTGGACTTGCAGAGAAGACGACGAACCGAGACCCCATGTTTCACTTACAAGTTACATGGTGCATGCCAAAGAACTCGCAGCTTCTAGACAGTAGTCCGATCCTGGCAATAATGATGATAATAAATGATGAATGATAATTTTTGTATCAACGCGGACTTTGATTTATAGTCTCATCCGAAAAACTTTGATGGAAAGTGGAGTAAGCGATATAGTGCAAACGTTATCTTCAGGGGGAACTCCCTTTGAATAGATGTCTCATTGGGGATTCAAACCCACATATTACTATGACAGCCCGGATATGACACTCTCACCACTAGGCTATTCCATTAAGACAAGTATTAAAGACTACAAAAACTTGATAAAAGCAAAGTACCCCCCAAAAAAAAAAAAAAAACAAAAAAAAACACCTCAAGAAACTAGCAAAAACACCTCAAGCCATGCATACATGTTTCAGTCTTATGGAGGAATGATGAAACAGCCGTTCAAACCATTCAAAATCAAATGATTGTCTTGATGATAAGTATCCATCTTTTTGTCAAACATGAGGTGCCAAGGAATAGATAGGACAACATCAGCGAATTGACAGGCCTAGAACTTAGCAAAACCCTGGGAAAGGCAGAACAGAGAGAGGAATGGAGGGAACTGGTTGTCAAGTCATCGAGGGTGCCCCCACGGTCGCCAAACTACAGGATAGACAGACAGAAACGCTAAGATACATGACCGAAGGCAATGCATTCAACACATGTTTATGAGCAGCTTTATTTTTCTCTCTCCAATGGATAGATTTCTTTCACACTTTCAATATCCCTCCACGGTTCAAAGAATGTTACACTGAGTGTTGTTTTCAAAGTTGATTAGATTTGAAAGGTTTGCTAATTGACAAGGTGGGGGGGGGGGGGGGGGGGGGGAAAGAGGGAGAGAGACAGACAGACAGACAGACAGACAGAGACAGGGAGAGAGAGACAGAGATAGAGAAAGAGAGATGCCAATCAATACATTGCTTTTATGTTAAACCAGTTCAGATTCTCTTATGTTCTATGATAGCCTGTGCATACTTTCTGAGATTCTGTTTTACATTAGTAACAGTGCTACTACCTGTCATTTGTCAGTGCCGTTCTATCTAAATGAGCTGTTAGGTGATCCAACGAAAGGGGAACAGCCTGCCCTGATTGTTGTAGCAATCGTGAAGTGAAGGAAACAAATCAAAGGGGGTGACATTTATTGCCTTGATAATACAATAAGACGTAAGGGTGCAGATGAAGATTTCTTTCAAAACCTAAGCATGAGAAACAAAATGGATCTCTGCACAAGAACTGAACACCAACTCTTTCCACCCCAACCCTCTTTAAAAAACAAACAAACAAACAAAAAGTCAGTGCATGAATGTGTATGCTGCTCTGTTACATCACAAGGGAGACAATGTGTGTTGTTGATGATTATACTAATGCAATCACTGACGAATACCTGAGATGACTAAAGCGACAATGATGACATGATAATGAAAATCATCATTATGCATTATTATCACTACCTTCACTGATCATAAAAAATCACAGAGAAGCCCCTTTTTAGATCAAGAATCCAAATGAACCGTTCACATCAAAGTTAGCCCGCTAATCTTCATTCAATTTTCTACTAAATCAGGGTGTACAGTGAGGACATATGCATGGTACTAAAGTGGGGAATGATGGACTACAGCTATCAGTCCGATCACTGATTGTCAGTTAGGAGTCATTGATTGGTGCTACTGCTGGTAGTTGCAGCCGTCAAAGGGCGACATCACCAGCTCCTCACTTTCTCCTTCCTTCCACTCACCTTGGCTACAGTCATTCATTTCAGCTTGTCTAATTTGTTGGCGCTATCGATCTGCCTCTATCCGTGCATGCAAAGTTATGCCGCTCAAGTCATCCGTACAAGAGCCGTTATTGACATGCTCCTCATGCTCTCTTGGCGGTCATTTCTGGTTTATTTTGTCTTTTTGTTTTCGAGTTGTTGTTGCTGTTTTCGGTGTGTGAGTGAGTGTGTGTGTGTGTGTGGGGGGGGGGGGGGGGGGGGGATTTTTATGTTTTTGTTTTGGGGGTTTTGCTTTTGTTTGTTTTGGGTTGGGTTTTTTCGGTTTTCTTTCCTTTTATTTTTTTTTTCGGGGGGGGGGGGGGGGGGGGGTATGAAGGCAGAGGGGAGGAAGGGGGAGGTGGGGATGCTTGACTGTTTTTGATATACCAGCCTCTGCTGTTTTTATAGACATTGCACTATCAGATTGCTCTCTCCACATTTACAGATACCTCCCATCTCTCCCCCTCTGTGCGTGCGTGTGTGTCTGTCTGTGCGTGCGTGCGTGTGCGTGTGGGTGTGGGTGGATGGGTGTAAGCGTACATGCGTATCTGTCTGTCTGTCTGCCCTGCCTACCCCCCCCCCCTCTCTCTCTCTCTCTCTCTCTCTCTCTCTCTGCTCCAATAATATAAGCAAAGGGGAACAAAGCAAAAACAAAAAAAAAAAACAACAAAAAACCCAAAACTTCAATAGGCTAACGCGTCAGACGACGATGGTGGCCAGGCAAAGACATAGCCTAACCTAACCTAGGCCTACAGGCCTACTTGCCTTGCACTGCAGCCGGGGAAATGGGAGTTGAGTGGTGTTGACGTCATGGAAGGGGAGTCAGGGGCAAATGGTCCTCAAGCCTTCAATTTGGCCTGCTGACGTCAGGCCTTCTCTACTCCGCCATGGCCTACAAATTAGGGGGGCAGCAGCACAGTGGAGTGAGTGTAGGCTAGTGTAGTGTGCCACTGACTGACTTGGCCGCTTCCTGACAAGGAAGAATTTGGCACCTGTCGCCGCTCGTCCTGCTCGCCTTACGAAATAAAGGGGGGGGGGGGGGGGGGGGGGGGGGGGGGGAGGAAGAAGGAGGAAGGAAAAAGCGAAACACAATTGGTGGTCTTGTCTCTCTGTCTTGTCTTGTCTAGCTATTATAGCCCGTCTGTCTTTTATTGCTTAACTCTTTCTGACTCTGTATCTGTGTTTCTGAAAAACCGACCTAATCTTTATAAAATGAGGGTGCACACTCACTCACTCACTCACGCACGCGCACACACACACACGTACACACACACACACACACTCACAGAGCTTATGATCTACCTTCCTCAACGCCAGTATACCCCCCCCCTCCCCCCCCCCTCTCTCTCTCTTCTCTCTCTTCATCTATCTATCTATCTATCTATCTATCTATCTATCTATCTATCTTCGTCTCTCTTCCTCCCCACTTTTCTTCTTTCGTCTGGCCTCCTCTCCCCTTTTCTACCTGAAACTTTTCACCATAGAACTTTACTTTTCTTCCTCCTCCTGCTTCTGTTCCTTCCTCTTTCGTCTATCCTCCTCCTTGATAAACTTGGACTTTTCCCCAAGGAACTTCCTCAGGACACGTGAAAAATGGATGGCATTATGAATGGAGGGCTTTCATGATCCCTTTTTGTTGGGGTCTCTGCCCGTCAATCGAACTCCTTGCTTCTCCAATCAAATATGCCTGACCTCATTCGTTCTATCTGTCTGTCTGTCTGTGTGTCTGTGTCTGTCTATCTCTCTCCCCTCACCCCCCTCTTTCTAGTGAACATCTAAATCCTCTCTTCTCTCTCTCTCTCTCTCTCTCTCTCTCTCTCTCTCTCTCTCTCTCTCTCTCTCTCCCCTCACCCCCTCTCTCTAGTGAACATCTAAATTCTCTCTCTCTCTCTCTCTCTCTCTCTCTCTCTCTCTCTCTCTCTCTCTCTCTCTCTCTCTCTCTCTCTCTCTCTTCTCTCCTCCCTCCCTCCCTCCTTTCAATGATACTCCACATAAGCTATATAAGACAGTTTTGCGTGTTGAAAAGACCTATTTTGCTAAAAAGGTAATAATCATTCTACATGAAATATATACGTTTTGTCTGCACTGAAATGGAACCAAAGAAATGGACTCTGTGAAAGGAGCAAGGTACGAAAAGCAAAGCGAACGAATAAAAACCCACCCTGACATCTCATTCTCTTCCTTTTCACGATGTGAATTAAATCAAAAGCTCGTGAAGAGAAAAAAACCACTCAAGGAAAGTGTTTTTCAGTATTCGTTTCTGTAAAAAGGCAAGATAAATAAGCTGTCAGTGATATTCTATCCAGTGATAATAGCCAAAGCTCGATCAAGTATTGGAAATTAGAGTGTTTAGACCGCAGATCAGAATTCTAATTTTAAGATCGTTATCAAACGTTTAGCTTCTTCCTGGGGATTCTTATTCCCGTTGACTAAATTGAGTGTCTCTCTGCATGAAAGGCGTAGAGATAGTCACCGCAGATGTCTTTTCAGTTCACCATTATTGAGAGGTAATTCTTTTCTGATGAATAATCTACACGACTGTCGTCGGTTTTGTTCGGAGGCTCTTTTTTAAAAGTTCGCCGACAAAAGAATGTTTTCGAATGTCGACAGTGAAGATTGCCTAACTTCAAGTAGTAGACCCTGACTTGGTCTGGCCCAAAGTTTGTCACTTATTGATGTCAGGCTGAGTGCCAAGGCCTATATCATTAATGTTGTTACGCTTTAAAATGTTATGTTGAGATTAACTTTACCCATGGCAAGCTCTTAGTACAAATAGCATGCATCTTCCTTTAAAGGAGAAAAAGACCATCAGAAGTCAGAGTATGGCTGCTCTCTCTCTCTCTCTCTCTCTCTCTCTCTCTCTCTCTCTCTCTCTCTCTCTCTCTCTCTCTCTCTCTCTTTCTTTCTCTCTCGCTCTCTCTCCTCCCTCCCTCCCTCCCTCCCCCAATCTCTTGGGGATGGTGGCCTAGTACAAAACTTTATTTCGGTCATTTAAAACTTACCTAACCCAACCGACCACGTTCTCATAATTCAATTCCCGTCCTCTATGTATGTCTCCTGTTAGAGTAAAGGAGTCTAAGGCCAACAGCCACAGCAGTTGTGCTGTCCTATCAGTTTCAACGGCCAAACTCTGGAAAGTAAAGGCACACCAGGCATTAGCAGAAGGCAGGAAAGCCCTGACATTAGGTTAGCCTACCGGATCCGGGGCCGGAAAACCCCAATAAACCACGGAAAGATTACCTCACACCACAAGGATCCCACAGCCTACTACCGACACCCACTTGGCGCGCTCCACTTCAGCAGTGCACGTTTTTTTCAGAAAACGTTCTTAGTTAGGCTAATGCAGAACATCTGACAACTGCCACTGATCCCCCACCCCTCCTCCCAACAACCCCCACTTGCGCACAGCCGTTTACAGCACTGACGGCTATTATGTTTACGTTTGCCGGATACGATTCTTGGCCAATACAGAACATCTGACAAAAATTGCCGGTGAGCTGATTCCATGTGTTCTCTTGGAGGGGTGGCTTTCTTGACGTCGACCAGACCATTTGAAGTAGGTGTGGACGAAAATTATCTTTCAAAGAAGAAAGAAAGAAGAGAATAAGAACAAGAAGAAAAGAGCATCGAAGAAGACATTTTTCGTGGCCGAAGATTAAAAAGTACGAGTTTCTCGAGTGAGGAACATGATGCAATCATATTAGATCATAACCCCTTATCTCCAAAAGCGAAATTTTGTTTTTATGACCAAGTTACTTGCCAATAGCTTGTAATTCTACAGTTCAAAAGAATGTTTTTTTCAGCCTTTTTTTTTTAAAGTAACAAAACTGGCAACTTACGGAAGGGGAGAAGGGGCCTCTCTTCGCATCAGAAAGCAAGTTTACTGTACACACTGTGTCGGCTGATTCAGACTGGTCATATTTTCGGCTAGATCAATTTTGGAGAGGATTTCTCTTTACTTTCAAGGATTACAGATATGCATTAGTTTTGCATACCTTTTTTTCCCCATCCGGCCCTTGCCTTGACTGCAGTACTGATATCAAAGTATGATTTGAGGAAAAGAAATAGGAAGAAAAGAAAGCCAACACAATACCCAAATAGTTATACATGCACCACATTGATTTTAGATTGTGTTTTAACATAACGCCTTACAACATAAAATCATTAATACAGAATGCATACACGTATACAGCAAAGGACACACACACACACGCACGCGCGCGCGCGCGCACGCACGCACGCACACACACACACACACACACACACACCACTCGCACACACACACACACACACACACACACACACACACACACACACACACACACACACACCACTCGCAGGAAGGCAGTGACAAAAAAGTGGAAGACAAAGACACATGACTACATGGCTTGTACAAGATAGGCATAATAAAAATAATAATACTCGTCTTTCTAAACTGTATACCTTCTCTGGGGAGACAATGCATGTACACACGTGCGCCTTGTGTGTGCGTGCACGCGGACGTGTATGTGTATGCGAATGCACGTGCGTACGTACGTGTGTGTGTGTGTGCGCGCGCGTGCGTGCGTGCGAGAGAGCGAGCGAGCGAGCGAGCGAGCGTGTGTGCGTGCGTGCGTGGCGTGCGTGCGTGTGTGTGTAAGCTTACTCGAATGATTGACGGAACCAGTAAACATAAGGTCATCTGATCACTCACGGATCCGGATTTGAATTCCAACAATTCAAAATCGTTGCTGGTTATCTAAAATCTTCGTTTCTTATACATCGGCATGATACGCATATCTGGTTTCCACAATACTTTAGCTGTCTAAAACCTTCTTTCGATCTGTGAACATCTGCAAGATCGTGTTTCCCAGGTCTGCCGTCTCCTCTTCACGGCGAATACCCTTCCTAATACAGGTTGTCAGGTACTTTACTATCAGGTTGACCGATCGAAAGATGTCCCTGTAAGAATTGCATAGACTGAAAGACCGTTAGTACAAGCTTCAGATTGCGAAGAGGAAATTGCCCGCCGATGTTTTGAAAGCGAAGTATAATTACGAGGACTATGAAAAAAACGCATGAGCCATTAAGATTTCAATACATCAACGGTTTGTGCTCGTGGTGAATAATTTTGCTTCGGTGACTTGGCAAACATAATACTACTGATGATCGTAGTTTTGATCTTCAAAACATGTATTTTACAGCTGTCAATAAATTTCCTATGATGACTGGAAAAGTGAGATGACAAAGATGAACCCAAAACTCCAGTGTCGTTAAGTAAATTCCTTGTCGCTAACTGGATTCAGGCACTCCAGTGTGGAAACCCAACCAAAGAGTAATTTGAAATCATTCTTAAACTCTTTAGCACATCGTTTTCTGTCTACATACATAAAAACGAGACCCAAACTAACCGCAATAA
The DNA here is from genome assembly GCA_030674155.1 of Stramonita haemastoma. NCBI lineage: Eukaryota > Metazoa > Mollusca > Gastropoda > Neogastropoda > Muricidae > Stramonita > Stramonita haemastoma. The sequence continues at coordinate 33,687,973 of CM060323.1, read as the reverse complement.
AAAATATATAGTACAAAGATAAAAGCTCAGCCGATACCGCGAACGTAAAAACAATATTCCCTAATCTTTCTAGAAATAAATAAATAATATAAGACAAAATGTATCTGCTGTTCTACCTGATTCGTGTGCTCACAAAGACGAACGGAATCGTCAGATTTGGAATTGTTCGTTTTGAGATGTGCATTCTGTGCACTGGTGAAGAAAAGGTTAATTTTTTTCCCCCACAAGAAGTTTCCAGACCAGGGGAGGAATTCTCTCTGTTCAGCCTGTCCACTTAACGACACCAACCATTTTATGACACGACAAATACTTGGTTTGACTGCCTCCCTAACTCCTTCAGGAGTCTGCACTGACTTCACTTTCAAGCCGAGTGTCGTAGATCAAGACAATCTAAACCTGACCTACTCTTTCACGAAAGGTACATGAGATTTGAACGTGTGTGCATACGATGTTTTGCATGTGTTCGCACACCTGGCTTTGTTTTATAGTCTCACCGAAAGACTTTTAGAGGTGAGAGGTCAGTGGGTGGAAAAAATCCCCTAAAAGTGACACCTCAGCGGAGACTCGAAGCTGCATCCCTCAGTCCCAAAGACGGCACTCTAACCACTAGGCTTCACATCCCCCAGACGCAAAAAGTGAAGAAATTAATGACAAGACAGACAGATAAACTGAAAGAGTTGATCAACAAATTCTACCTAACTGATCTCTTCTTCTCTACGTTCCCTTTTTGGGTGGGATGTATAGTGCATGCTTGGCTTTCTCCTGTGCTTGTAAAACTGCAGAAGGTCTGCTCGCCGGCCTCAGCTGACATATTCCGACTTCAGAGTTGCTAGGGGGTTTTGTGCAGGATGCATACTGGGTATGTTGGTGTTTCCGTAACCCACCAAACGCTGACGTGAATCTTTCACGTATTTTAAAATATCTTATCTTCGGCGTATGTAATGTACACGAAAGGAATGAAGGCACTGTCAGGTCTGCAAGGTTCGTTAACCTGGGAGATTTAAAAAATCCACACCCTTAATTCACCTGGTGCTGTTGCCGAGATTCGAACCCAGGATTTGATGGACCCATGGGATCACAAGCGGTTTTAACCACTCGGCTGTAGCGTCCGTCCACACAAACTGATGAATAGGTAATGCAACTATCAGAATAAGCAGAGCTGTATTTCATTTGGTGATGGAGTGAGATTCTTCAGAAACTTCACAGAGCTACCTAGGTATACACCCTCCCCCCCCCCCCTCTCTCTCTCTCTCTCTCTCTCTCTCTCTCTCTCTCTCTCTCTCTAAAATAAGAAAAACACACTCCCTTCACATCATTACTCTGTGTGCCTTATAACACACCTCTGTATGTGTATCTAAATGTATGTGTGTGTGTGTGCGTGCGTGCGTGCGTGCGCGTGTTCGTGGGTGCATGTGCGTGTGTGCGTACGAGCGGCGTGTTTGCGCGCGAGCGCGTATGTATATATATATATGTGTGTGTGTGTGTGTGTGTGTGTGTGTGTGTGTGTGTGTGTGTGTGTGTGTGTGTGTGTGTGTGTGTGTGTGTGTGTGTGTGTGTGTTTGTCTGTGTCTGTGTCTGTGTCTGTGTGCATGAGTATGCGTGTGTTCATAAAAAGCTCGTGTATGCAAATAAGTGTTTTTGAGCGTATTGTTTGCATGCGTATGTGTGTATACCTGCGTACTTGTTTGTGAGGGTATAATGTGCGCGTGTGACAGCGACACGTTTGTGTGTGAATACACGTGTGCGTTTGTGCATGTTATACATAAAGGTGGTTCTATGACCACATTTAGGTTTTGTTGTTTTGTTTGTTTGTTTGTTTTTGGGGGGTGTTGCTTTTTTGTGAGGGGGGGGGGGGGGTAACTTTTCACTTTTCCATCACACTTCTTTTATATCCCTCTTCTGGGCTGATGCCAGTGGCCCCTCCAGAGACATGCATGAAACGGATGAATCAAACTTTACATGTCGCGCGCGCGCGCGCGCGCACACACACACACACACACACACACACACACACACACACACACACACACACAACACACACACACACACACACAACCCCAACACTTTCCAGATTGCAATCACAATACTTCTTCATCAAGCACAAAACTGCAGGCAGAGACAGACAGACAAAGAAAAGTCTCCCAAAACAGGCACTCAGACTTCCTCTCCAAGCATGGCTTAGGCCGTTATCACAGCACCATCTCTGTCATTCTACACGGGCCTGTCGGCGCTGCCCCACTGTGACTGACGTCACAGACAGCTGCCAGTCATTGTCAGAGAAATCGATTATGGATTGTCACAAAATGATAGAGAGAGAGAGAGAGAGAGAGAGAGAGAGAGAGAGAGAGAGAGAGAGAGAGAGAGAGAGAGAGAGAGAGAGAGAGAGAGAGAGAGAGAGAGAGAGAGTGTTCGTGTGTGTGCGTGTGCGTGTGTGTGTGTGTGTGTGTGTGTGAAGGAAAAGACACATACAAAAAGAAGAATAAGAAGAAAAAAGAGGATCAGAAAAAAAGGGTAAAGAGTTAGGACTTGTATGTTTCCTCTAGGAACTGTTCCATGTTTAGTACGAGTCGTGCCTTTTATACAATGTTGTGGGGGCATGCAAAGCGCTGATTATTTCTAACCACTCTCTGGAGTTCACCTTCTCAGAAAAGCTGGTTTTAGAGTACTGATGGCGTTTTTAAATTCACCATACCCACTATCTGTTTCGGAAGTTTGGTGTCAGGTTAAACACTGCAAAATAACCATTTCTTTTTTAAAAAATATATATGTAAATATAAACCATCGAGTATCACAGCCAAAATATTATCAACCTGTTTTGTTGTCATTGTTGTATCCTTTCACCTGGTGAAGTGATTTCGATGTATCTACATTAAAAACCTTTAGCTACAAGTCCTTTTGTTGACAGTTATCAAATATGGTAGCATCTCCTTTCCAAAGGTCAAAATACAACAGGCAAAAGGGACTCCATAGCCTCTTTCTCTGCTTCCATGCAGCAAATCTCAACTTGTAAACAGATCTGAACATTTTCATTATGGATTTTAGGAATTTTGTTGTTATTGTTCTTTTCACTATGCAGATCATTCACAACATCCGGGAAGTGATGTTTGTGGTATCTGAAAAATGATCTGTATAAAATTTCCACATATTTTGCTCTCTCTCTCCCTCTCCCCCCCTCTCTCTCTCCCTTCCTCCCTCTCCTGGAAACTGGCAAGATCCATAAGTATTCAACTTTACAGATTTTACAACCTTGTCATTATTGTATTTAGCCGAAATGCTCGTTGAAGGACTCCCATCAACACTAGAAGGCATCATGAATGCTGTCCTGAAAGAAATGTACATGGCTTCTTTCAAAATCAAAGGCTACAGGCATCCAGACTGTCCATATTCTAAGACTGTTCTCCTCAACTTCGATTCAACGCCTTTCAACACAGGACAACGTTGTGTAAAGAAGTAAATGCCCCTCAGCAGTGAACAGAGACAGAAGGAGAGCTGAAAAACAGGGGTCAGGTAAAAAAAAATAAATTTTTTAATAATAATTTAAAAAAAAAAAATATTATATATATATATATATATATATATATATATATATATAATATATATATATATATATATATATATATATAAAGAAATTTGAATCGTCACCTTTGTGCTTTCTGCCCATCCTTCACTTCAACGCTGATCTCCAGAGGGAACGCTTGCACGATGTGGAGAGTTATTTGACACATCTGTGTCTCTTCTCTATGCTGAAATCACTGACACGATCCTTTTCAACCTTATGGTTCACACAAGGACCGTTCAAACCTGTTCTTTTGGACCTGAAAGAGTGGACAGGACCGAACTGCCACACAAAACGTTGGAAAAGTGTGTAAGGGGAAGTTTGCTGTACGAGCCCCCACCCCCCCCCCCCCCCCCCCCCCCCCCCCCAATGCTTCAATCAGAACAACAACACACACACGCATGCACACAACCGCACGCGCGCACACCACACACAACGAAGACTTGCATGCTCTATGATAATAATGACCATAAGCTTCAAACTGACCCATGCTTGGCTGGGGGATATGACCTGTCCATTTGAGATCAAATAAGACCTAGTTCGAATGGCCAGGTTGGACCGGACACTTCACGGTACTTGAGACGAATGTTTAGAGTTACAGACAATTCATCTGGACTCGGTTTTGCCTTGACCAGAGACGGGATAGTTCAGTGGTCAGAGCGCTCGCTTTCCCCCAGCCAAGGTTAAGCATCGAGCTTGGTTACCGACTGGATGGGTGACCATTTGCGCGCCTTGGTTTCAGCACAGTCTCCCAGTTCACCCATCTGTAAATGGGTACCTGACCTCTTTAGGGTCAGAGACGGTAAAGTTGCGAGGGAGAGGAGATGGGCGCCATCCTCAATATGCTGGCCCCTAGAGAAGCTGAGGTCCCCGACACCTCGCTCCCCTAGGTGATGGGACACCTTTACCTCTAGTGTGACCGTTCCGGCCACACGGTTCAAGAGGCTGGTCTGTCGGCGTCTTACAGTAGTAGCTGCACATGGTGACTCATTAGATAGTAATGGGTAGGAAGGCCAGGGAAGCAACACACATGCGTGAAAAGCCTGTCAGCATGGAAGGATAATTATTGAGCAAGACTGGCTCTGACTGTGAAGAGAGTGTGTCAGAGTGTGCAGGCGTCTTTGAACAAAAGAAAAGTGAGTGCGATGAATCACAGACAACCAGTATGGCATCTGAACTCACATATACTGTGCCTACAACAACAGTTCAAAGAAAAAACTATTAGCAACAAGGATGATCTCTGCTATAGGCTTCAGAGACATGACAAAACCCAGAGCAGCTGCTGACACAGGCAATTCTAACGTGAACACAGGTGTGTTATGACTGATCCACTGATGATTGTACTGTAAACAGTGAGAGAAAACGGTGGTGTGACAGGTAGTCGGTGATGTCTGTGCTGAATATGAATCATGTTGGCAATCATTCAACGATGCGATAACCGTGTCAGAATCATCCTTGTGTTGCATTGTTGTTTTTAAATATTTGGATGGTATGCATGTCCTTCTCCTGTGTCCTCTTGTCAATGGACGAAAATCCCAACTACAATTAATAAATATCTCTCTCCACCCTTCCTTCCTCCTCCTCCTCCTCCCCCCCCCCCTCTCTCTCTTCTCCTCTCTCTCCCTCTGCCCACGCCTTGCCTCTCACGACACTCAGTTTGCTTTCTCTGTAATACGAGTGTCTGTATTATTTTCTATACGAGTATCTGTATTATTTTCTTGTTTTGTAAGATATTAGATATGTACTCGATATGTTCCGGACAATTTATGTGGTTTGGAGGGGGGGGGGGGGGGGGAGTACAAAAAAACTTCTGCTCTGAAGGCTGTAGACTTGTCCCATATGCCATTACCCTCTTACAAAAGACCCCCCCCCCCCCCCCTCTCTCTCCCTCTCTCTCTCTCTCTCTCTCTCTCTCCTTTCCTGATAGTATTGATTCAGGCCGGGATGGTCCTAGTGTGTTAGATTACTTTTGCTGAGAGCGTGATTAGTGTCGTGACGTCTTTCCCTTTCAATGTGACAACCGTCCTGATTCACTGATTCGACAGGCCATTGCTGATTTACAGCTGCTCTGTTCTGCAAAGGTCAACTCCATGCAATAGTTAGCACCCACGCGCGCCTACAAGTGTGTGTGTGCGTGCGTGCGTGCGCGCGCGAGCGCGCGCGTGCGTGCGTGCGTGCGTGCGTGCGTGTGCCTGCCTGTCTGCCTGTGAGAATGCGTGCGTGTGGTGCGGCGGGGTGTGGTGTGGTGTGGTGTGGTGTGGTGGGGTGTGGTGTGGTGTGGTGTGGTGCGGTGTGGTGTGGTGTGGTGTGGTGTGGTGTGGTGCATATGTTGTGCTGTGCTCTGGTGTGTGGTGTCGTAATGGTGGTGGTGGTGGTGGTGATGTGTGTGTGTGTGTGTGTGTGTGTGTGTGTGTGTGTGTGTGTGTGTGTGTGTGTGTGTGTGTGTGTGTGTGTGTGTGTGTGTGAGTGTGAGGTGTGTGTCTGTGTCTGTGGGTATCTGTGGTGTGTGTGTGCGTGTCTGTGTTTGTGCGTGTATGTGCATTTATGTATGTGCGTGTGTGCACATGAACGCATGCGCATGTCTACATATATACAGGAACACATCAGATACATGCTCATGCGCATGAAAATCTGCAAGTAAAACCAAAGGAGGGCAGGCATGTGGGGGAAACGGGAGAGAAACACAACAACGGAAAGTCGGGTGGTTTTCCTTGTTACGCATTCTTCAGCTTTACTGGGGGTCACCCAGAATATGCACTCTGGCTAACTCATCCCACCCGGAAATGACTTTGAAATTGAAAGCATACATTAGATCAGAAGTTTGCGTGCATGCGTGCGTGCGTGCATGCGTGTGTGTGATAGAGAGAGAGAGAGAGAGAGAGAGAGAGAGAGAGAGAGAGAGAGAGAGAGAGAGAGAGGAGAGAGAGAGAGAGAGAGAGAGAGAGAGAGAGAGAGAGAGAGAGAGAGAGAGAGAGAGAGAGAGAGAGAGAGAGAGAGAGAGAGAGAGAAGAGAGAGAGAAATGAGAGAGGGAGAGAGAATGAGAGAGGGAGAGAGAATGAGTGAGAGAGAGAGAGAGAGAGAGAGAGAGAGAAGAGAGAGAGAGAGAGAGAGAGAGAGAGAGAGAGAGAGAGAGAGAGAGAGAGAGAGAGAGAGAGACAGACATTTAAGTGCTTCACGACATAGGCAGCCATGCTTTAACTTCAGAGGGTTTCCCCCTATAAAAGAAAGCGCAGGTTGTTATACACTAAGAGTTTGCCATGGCTGAAGACAATCTCAACACAAATATTTCAAATCATAACAACATCTTAATGCAAGCCTTGGCATTCAGCCCCAAATCAATAGCTGAAACGGGTTTTGAACTGGACGGTGAGAGACTGCGTGGACAGGAAACAGAAAATGCAGGAAAACAGACGATGATAAACAGTGCATGAATTCAAATGTTAACGTGCGTCTCTGTCGCAAGCACCGCCTGCTAAAAGTTCACTGTTATTCAACTGCATGACACGGGTGGTTTAACTCCTCTGTAACGCAAGACATTTCAGTGAAAACGTCCATTACTCTCAGCTGTGATTCACGTTGGAGCATTTAACTCTTCCTAGTTTTGCAGCATACTTTTTGCAATCAGTGTTTCTGTTCATCCTGTTATATGGTGTTGTTAGGACTCTGGGAGGTGCAATTGTCAAAAACCCTCTACAGACTGCTCCGAATATAAAGGAATACTGATTTTTCTTTCCTTCTTTTAATGGAAAAAGGAATGTTTGATCCAAATTGCCAAGGAGATCCTAGCATTTGCTGGCATTCGGCAAGATATACCTGACAATATTGAAGGGACAGCAGCAGATCAGGAGATATGTCATAACAAGCAGCAGAAAATAGGCCGAAGGGACAGCAGCAGATGAAAAAGCTAGATCTAGGTAATAACAACCTTCAGAAAACAAAGACCAGGCAGAAACTGATCAGCTCCTTCAAAAGATCGCTTGAACTTCCTATATGAAGAGAAAGTGTCTGACAACACAGGCAGAGAAGAAGTACAGAAGTCATT
>CM060323.1:33662874-33670374 GCA_030674155.1 Stramonita haemastoma | reverse complement strand
TGATTCAACAGCCTCAAAATGTGCGTGTGTGTGTGTGTGTGTGTGTGTGTGTGTGTGTGTGTGTGTGTGTGTGTGTGTGTGTGTGTGTGTGTGTGTTGTCTGTCTGTCTGTCTGTCTGTCTGTCTGTCTGTATGCGCGTGCGCGCGTGTGTGCGTGCAAGCGTGGGCGTGTGTGTATGTGTATGCGTGCTCGCTTGCTTGTGTGTATGTGTGCACACGTGCGCAGGGGTGGTGGTGGTGGGGATATGCATGCTCGTTTGTAAATTACTGCATTGTTGATAGCACTGATGTGATAGACATAAATATTTGGACATGGAAACAGCACAATGCATCACCTCACAGCGAAGTCTGGGAACTCCATCTGTTCCTAGCCAAGACAAATCACACGCCATTCTCTCTCCCATTCCACATGCTCTTTGCCTATATTCTCTCTCTCTCCTCTCTCTCTCTCCTCTCTCTTCTGGGGGGGGGGGTGGCGACGGATAGCCTAATGGTCAGAACATTGCGCTGGCAATTTGACGACCCTGGTTCGAGTCTGGTTGAGGAGATTTTTCTCCTGGAGTTAACATCAGTGCTGACTCCACTCTCCCCAAAAGTGCTTCGGATGAGACTTTAAACCGAGGCCCCGTGTACGAACGCATGCAGAACATCTTGCGCACACGTTAAATCCTGTTCCGCTTTTCGTAAGAGTAGGCCATCGTGTGCCGGTGGGAACAGATGACATTTACAAAACTGCATACACACGGGGACTGGATGAAAAAAAGCACAAGAGTGCTTATTCCATTATCCTCGATTATAAAAGAATAAACTCTCTCTCTCTCTCTCTCTCCTCCTCTCTTCTCTCTCTCTCTCTCTCTCTTCTCTCTCTCTCTCTCTCGGGCACGGATAGCCTAGTGGTCAGAACATTGCGCTGGCAATTTGACGACCCAGGTTCGAGTCCGGTCGAAGAGATTTTTCTCCTGGAGATAACATCAGTGCTGACTCCACTCTCCCCAAAAGTCCTTCGGATGAGACTTTAAACCGAGGCCCCGTGTGCGAACGCACGCAGAACATCTTGCGCACACAAATCCTGTTCCGCTTTTCGTAAGAATAGGCCATCGTGTGCCGGTGGGAACAGATGACATTTACAAAATTACATACACACGGGGACTGGATGTAAAAAAAAAAAAGCACAAGAGTGATTATCCCATTATCATCGATAAAAAAGTATAAAAGAATAAATCAAAACAATCCAATCCAATCCAATTCTCTTCTCTCTCTCTCTTCTCTCTCTCTCTCTCTCTCTCTCTCTCTCTCTCTCTCTCTCTCTCTCTCTCTCTCTCTCAATAAATTGTCTAAATATCAACAGCAATCTCTGTCTACTTAGTCCCCTCTCTTTCAATCATCGTCACCTCACAGCATTCAGTTCTGAAATGCCTAAGGGGGGGGGGGGTTTCCATGTAAGATAATGTTTTATGTCTGTTTTAGTTGATTCCTTGGCTAGAGCTACGAATTGTTCACCAGTGGTGGGATTTCGCGTATGCAACTGTTTTTGCTCACCATTAAGGTAGCCACATTCCAACTTCGAAGATGATGTCTAAACACGACACCAGTGTGCATAAGTTTTAGGGGGGTGGGGGTGGGGGGGTTTCCCCCGTTTTGTCATCCGTTTCTTCTGGCACGCAATGGCCTACACTTCTGAAAGCCAGAACGGGTTTTAACGTGTGCGCAAGATATTCTGTATGTGTTCACACACAGGACCTCGGTTTATTATCTCATTCGGGGGGGGGGACTTTTCGGAGAGTAGAGTCGGTATGGATGTTAACTCCATGATTAAAAAAAAAAATCCCCTTGAATGGGCGCCTTGGTGGTGACTCAAACCCAGGCTGTCAGATCACGAGTGCAACACTCTAACCACTAGGCTATCCCGCTCCCTTCACCTAATATAAATCAATGTGCTTTTTTTTCATTTTTATCATGTTTTTGTTTATTTCTTCATTTTAGCCTAATCGATAGATAAAATGGAACCCTATAGCCAGGGATTGGGGGAGGGGGGGTGTTTAGATGTCTATATGTGCATGCGCTTATGTGCGGACGTGTGTGTGTGGACCACAAACAATATCACAGAGATAGACAGACAGATGCAGAACATCAACAGGGAAACAGGGTGATAAACTAGTGCAGGCACACAGAGCGAAATCATCTGTAGGAAAATGCATAACAGCATGCTTGCAATGTACGTCACGCATCTCCATCTGCGTAAGTGTGTGTGCTGTCTGATTACGTAGTATAGACGAAACAAGCAACCAAATGAATTGTTCTCCCGTAGTTGTCGATATCCAAGTTTGGAAAAAGTGACAGACATCGAGGAGGCCTCTGTCTGTTCGACCGTGTCAATTCATAATGCATATAATTATCTACTTGTAAAGATTGTAAAAGCACGCTATTCAAGCTGCATCAAAGAGGTTCGGATCGTCTATGTCTATTTCACTGGATCATCAGCGTCACTGTGTGCATGAGTGAGCCTGCGCTGTGTGTGTGTGTGTGTGTGTGTGTGTGTGTGTGTGTGTGTGTGTGTGGTGTGTGTGTGTGTGTGTGTGTGTGTGTGAGGCTGCGCTCTCTGTGTGTATGTTTGTGTGTGTGCGTGTGGTGTGTGTGTGTGTGTTTGTATCTGTGTGTGTGTGTGTGGGGGGGGGTATGATATATGCATAACACCACATGTTCTGTAATATCTGCACTAAGCCTGATTTTATGAGGAATGAATAAATATGTCCCACACAGAAATGGGAAAGTAAGCATTCAACGAGTGGTGTGTGTGTGCGTGCGTGTATGTGTGTGTGCGTGCGTGCGTGCGTGCGTGTCCGCATCTGCGCTGCTTGAACATAAGAGAAATCTATGAATAGTATGTCCTACATAGAAATGGGAAAGTAAACATCCAACAAGCGAAGAGTGTGTGTGTGTGTGTGTGTATATGTGTGTGTGTGTGTGTGTGTGTGTGTGTGTGTGTGTGTGTGTGTGTGTGTGTGTGTGTGTGTGTGTGTGTGTGTGTGTGTGTGTGTGTGTGTGTGTGTGTCTGTGTCTGTGTGTGTCTGTTTCTGTGTCTGTGCGCGCGCGTGCACGCACATCTATATGAGAAAGAGAGAGAGGGGGAGGGGAGGGAGAGAGGGGAGGGAGGGAGGGGAGAGAGAGAGGAGAGAGAGAGGAGAGAGAGAGAGAGAGAGAGAGAGAGAGAGAGAGAGAGAGAGAGAGAGAGAGAGAGAGAGAGAGAGAGAGAGAGAATCTGATTTATTTGATTTATTCTTTTATATCGAGGATAATAGAATAAGCACTCTTGTGCTTTTTTACATCCAGTCCTCGTGTGAATGCAGTTTTGTAAATGTTATCTGTTCCCACTGGCACACGATGGCCTACTCTTACGAAAAACGGAACAGGATTTAACGTGTGCGCAAGATGTTCTGCGTGCGTTCGCACACGGAGCCTCGGTTTTAAGTCTCATCCAATGGAAGAGAGAGAGAGAGAGAGAGAGAGAGAGAGAGAGAGAGAGAGAGAGAGAGAGAGAGAGAGAGAGAGAGAGAGAGAGAGAGAGAGAGAGAGAGAGAGAGAGATGAAAAAATGCTTGTTGTGATTAGCTTGTACTCCTTCTCAGGAAACAGAGGGGATGGGCTGGGCACAAAACATAATTATTTCAACAACATAAGCAATAAATCACAGCCTATATATCATCGTGATTCATTATGACTGTGCTTGTATTTGACCACATTTATCTGGTCTATCTATTACTTTTCAATAAAATGAAAAAAATTAAAAAGCAATAATCACAATTCCTTGCAATAAACTCCTAAACTACCCACTCCGAAAGAACGGTCAAATTGTTGTGCACACCGGTCACACAAATGTTCTTCAGAAAAAGTTTTCTTTGACAGCAGACTCAGTTTCGTCAACAGCAACATCCCCCCCCCCCCCCCCCCCAATAAAAAAAGGGGATGGGGATGGGGGGGGGGCGTTACACAAAAGAAGCTTTCCCAGCGATCAAACGTGTCATTAGATTACACGCACACCCTTAAAGAGAGCATGTTACACAATTACACATACGTTAACTTTATACAATGTCTTTCTCAAAAGATAAAATTTGTTTAACGGTTTACAACACTTACGATCGGTTTATAGAAGTTGTGTGTGTGTGTGTGTGTGTGTGTGTGTGTGTGTGTGTGTGTGTGTGTGTGTGCGTGTGGGGCGCGCGCGCGCGCGCGGCGTGCGTGTGTGTGTGTGTGTGTTGGGAGGGGGGAGGGACATTCATAGTCAGAAACTCTCCTTCTTGTGGCACTCGGAAAACAAAATCGAGGACATTGAAAATGGATAACATTTTTGATCGAAATTCTCAAGCAGCAGCACTTCTATCTAAATTCTGTAGAGACTGGCATTTCTTAAACGGCACTTGGCGTTGGTGTTTCTCTTTCCCAGTTGACAAAGCACTCGTGGTCCTTTCCAAGATGACCCTTCTGGAGAGGAAAACGAGAGGCTTTTATTAAAAGCGAGGATTCTCAAGTCTCTTTCTTTTTTATATTTTCATGATGAACTTCTATTTATTCTGTATGCACCCCATTTCTGCCTCACTGGGCTGATATTTCTGAACTTAAGGGTTATGTTTCCATCTTAAGCTTGAGGCCTATACATTTTCCCAACTTAAACCTTATTTTGGCATCCTCGATCTAGAGCCTACTTATTTTCCCATCCTTAACAAACACAAAACCTGTTCATTTTCCCGTACTGAACTTGAGGCCCAGTTATTTTCCCATACTGAACTTATGGCCTAATTATTTTCGTACCAAACTTAAGGCTTATTTATTTTTCCGTCCTTAGGATAAAACATATTCATATTCTCATACTGAACTTAAAGCCTATTTCCCCATCCTCAACATAAGGCCTATTCACTTTCACATACCGAGCTTAAGGCGTATTTATTTTCCCATTGAGAATCAATCTCTCTCTCTCTCTCTCTCTCTCTCTCTCTCTCTCTCTCTCTCTCTCTCTCTCTCTCCCTCTCACACACACACACACACACACCACACACAGACACACAGAGCACCCCCCACACACACACACACACACACACACACCTGGCATCAATACTGAGCGACAGACAGTGCAGTTCGATTTTTTTTTTTTGTTCTTCCCTCTTCCCTCCCCATTCCCTACTCCCTCTTGCAGAATGCATACATTCGGATGAGACTATAAACCAAGGCCCCGCCTGAACGCACGCAGAACATCTTGCGCACACGTTAAAAACCCACTCTGCCTTTCGAAAGAGCAGGCCATTGTGGGCCGGTAGAAGCAGACAACTTTTTTTTAACCCCCCCCCCCCCCCCCCCACCACCAAAAAAAAAAAAAAAAACAAAAACCAGCATGCACACAGCTGTCGAATTTAGACACCATCCCTGAGGGGGAAAAAATCGGGAAGTTGGGGTCCCCAGGGCGATTCGGGACTGTATATGGTAACGTTCTGGCGCCTCCTGCGACAGCACTGGAACCATGCGTATCGGCGATTGCCTTTCCAAATGACCATTCGAGTGACGTGGAGAGAGGGGTCTGTTGCATGGGTAACAGTTTGCCCTCTATACTAACTTAACCCAGGCTTCCAAGACTTCCAAGACCATAGTCTCTCAAGACTAACGGGTGCCTACCTATATTTATATTTTTTAAATTTAATTCTATTAAGCTTTATGTCACAGCAGATTTCTCTGCATGAAATTCGGGCTTCTCTCCCCAGGAAGAGCGCGTCGCCACGAGTGCAGCTCCACCCATTATTATTCTTTTCTTTTTCTTTTCTGCGAATGTATTTGTTTCCTATCAGAGTGGCTTTTTTCTACAGAATTTTGCCAGGGACAACCCTCTTGTTGCCGTGGGTTCTTTTACGTGCGTTAAATAATAATGTGTAACACACGGGACCTTGGTTCATCGTCTCATCCGAAGGACTAGCACCCAGACCACCACTCATGGTCTAATGGATGGGGGGAAAGTTTTACGCCCAAACGGAATTCGAACCACTGCACATTCCGACCCGGACTTTTCGCTTTCTAGGCAGGCGCGTTACCTCTAGACCACTGATCCACCCAATATACACACATGCCTCCAAACAAACCAGCGGACAGCAGCAGCAGCAGCAGCAACAGCAGTAGCCTCCTGTGACATGAACACTATCAAGTGTCCCTGACATTTAATAAGGAATCGATGAAACCTCTCCGTTGACAGCGCTTCACTCAATCTACAGCACGCCATCGCTGCCAAACTGGAGAAAAACTGGCAGAATTTCCCCCAGCTCACCCTGCCACCTCTATGCCTCTCCCAAACCCTGAATGGGCAAACTGCACACACACACACACACTCTCTCTCTCTCTCTCTCTCACACCACACACACACGGGGGGGGGGGGGTGTCGGGGGGGGGGGTGTCGGGGGGGGGGGGGGGGTCGGAATGACAGAAAGAAAGAGAGAAAACGTGTAAGCAGGGGTTTACATTCATTTCAACCACACAATCTCTTTCAACAGCATTTTGCAGAAAGAAGAGCATTATATCTCTCTATCAATTTTCTGACCCCCCCTCTTTTCAAACAGCCGGACGCCTCACCACACTAGCACAGAGCCATGGACCCTGCTTATGCCAGAGCTTCCTTCAGGGCAGAACCCACTTCTATGACGTATTTGTGACGCAGTTTGACACGACTCTTACGTCATAAAGACCCTGTTAAGAGAGGCAGGGGGAGGATTAGAAAGGGACAGAACAGATTTTTCTTGATGAAAAGGAAGAACAGCTAGGAGAAGTGGAGAGCAAAAGAGCTTGGATTTTATTCCCCAGTGATTTTCTTCTACTTCCCCAGTGGGGTTGGGTTTTTTGTTTGTTTTTTTTCCCAATTTCCTCTATGACGCATTTTGCCAAGTCTGAATTTGAGTCCAGGCACGTTATTGTGAAGTCGAAGGGAGAGAATTAAAGGGTTAGAAAAAAATTCATCCCTTCCCCTCACTCTCCTGAAAGAATGCAATCTCTCCTCTCTCTCTCTCTCTCTCTCTCTCTCTCTCTCTCTCTCTCTCTCTCTCTCTCTCTCTCTCTCTTTCTCCTTTACAAAGCCTTAACGAAATATCCGATAATAGCAACTCAAATCAGACAAATCGATAATGATAACAATTCGCCAAATACATCAGTTAGCTTCCTTTCGGTTACCCCTTCGTCTAGATAACTCCTTTTCAAAGAGGTACACAGAGACTAAGTTATAGTTTCAATCATAGACGATGACCTAAAATGGTAGCTCAACCTGAACAAACTATGCGACGCTCTCTCAAAACATGTCTTTTTCATGTCTCAAACGAAACAGCATATCAACACTGATGTCTTCAAAATCGTTTCTATAATTTGCACACAATGTCTCAAACGAATTCTACAATAACAATGATAGGTGTTGAAATGACCTAAAAAAAACACAACAAAACGGAATTCTCTCATCGAAGTGCAGCGAAACTCATCTTACCCAA
>CM060323.1:33657874-33660374 GCA_030674155.1 Stramonita haemastoma | reverse complement strand
TGGGACATGTTCATTGAGTATTAATTTTATATCTACCCATCTGTCTGTCTACACACACACCACACACACACACACACACACACACACACACACACACACACACACACACACACACACATATAGAAATACTATGTAAAATACTTCCTAGACATCTATCTGCTTGCTTTCACTATGACCAATATCTCATTATTACCATGCTTTACTTAAATTAACTGTAATGAACAAGAACACAAACTTGCAATATTTCTTCAAACATATTATAAGAAAACTGTTATCACTTTAGCTATTCAGGATTTTCCCCCCTGGACTCTAAATAAGTGCTGACTTCACTCCCTTTGGATGAGACTATAAAGCAAGGTCCCGTGTATGAACGAACGCACGCAGAACATCTTGCGTACACGTTAAAACCTGTTCCGCCTTTCTGAAGAGTAGGCCATTGTGTGTCCGTGAGAACGGATGACAAAATTTACAAAATCATATGCACTGGATGTTAAAAAAATTTTTTAAAGCTTCTTTACCCCCCAAGATAAAAGAATCTAATTAAAAAACCAATAAAAATACATCTGTAAAAAGTGAAATCGGTGTTCCTACTTCAGTTCGACTGTATTATCTCGCTTCCTCCTCATTACTTTTCTGGTGCTTTTATCAGTGAAGCCCCAACATAGACGACCGCAAACCACGACAAACGAACAGACCTACAAAGAGACAACCTGATATACCTTCAAACAAAACACGGTATTCGAGCACATGCAGTAGGCTAGGGAAGGAGACTGGAGATATTCGAGACACTTTTCTTTGTGGGCTTTTCACTGTCAAATCTGGGACGCTCAATGTGTGTGTGTGTGTGTGTGTGTGTGTGTGTGTGTGTGTGTGTGTGTGTGTGTGTGTGTGTTGTGTGGTGTGTGTGTGTTGTGGTGTGTGTGTCGCGCGTGCGTGCGTGCGTGTGTGTGTATGTGTGTGGTCTATGTACATATTGTATTATGCCTGCCACTTTCAGTCACGGCTGATTTTTCTGTAGTGAAAATGGGGCTGCTCTCCCCAGGAACAGCACACTTCCACACAAGCACTGTCATTCAGTCTTTTTCATTTCCTGTTTGTGAGTGTGTTTCTTACCCATGAGGGGGGTGGGAGGAAGGTGGGGGGGGGGGGGGGATGGTTCTAAAAACTTTTCCCAGGGACATGTTTCTTGTCACCGCAGGTTCTTTCACTGAATGCAAGTTGCACAGGGCTTCTTTGTTTATCGTCTCATCCAAAAGACTACTGCCCAGACAAACCACTCAAGGTCAAAAGCATGGGGAACAATTTCGGGTTCAAAAAGGTATCAAACCCCTGACTTGGTTTTTGAGCAGGCGTGTCACCTTTACATTATCTACCCATTATGCACAAACCTAACTCTCAAAATACCAAACTACTCATAGATTCTTCTCTCTCTCTCTCTCTCTCTCTCTCTCTCTCTCTCTCTCTCTCTCTCTCTCTCTCTCTCTCTCTCTCTCACACACACACACACACACACACACACACACACACACACACACACACACACACACACACCACACACACACACACACACACACCTTTCCTTCTAGCAGGGAATTCAACAAAATCTTCAAAACCAAACTAAACGCATAAGAAAGAGAAAGAAAAACCCAGGACAGAGGGCACTTAATGAAAGCTGAGAATCATGCCAAGTGCAGACAGATGGAGAAAGGAAACCCGGGCTGAGAGAGAAGAGAGAGAGAGAGAGAGAGAGGGGAGAGAGAGAGAGAGAGAGAGAGAGAGAGAGAGAGGAGAGGGGAGAGAGAGAGAGAGAATGTGAGCGTGCGTGCGTGCGTGCGTGCGGCGTGCGCGCGCTGTGTGTAAACACAGTCTCATCAACTGTGCAAAATGGGCCAAAGAAAGGGAAATCTACCGAGCTTTGGGTGTCTGAGTGGTTTGGGGATGCAAACAGTTTACAGGAGATTACGTTTCGTGACGTTAACTTCGGCACCTAAAAAAAAAAAAAAAAAGCTGTATTCTCTGAAGTAGATTCCACTCTTTTGCATTCGTTACAACTACTATAACTCTTTTTTCCCCATATTCCTCTCTCTCTCTCTCTCTCTCTCTCTCTCTCTCTCTCTCTCTCTCTCTCTCTCTCTCTCTCTCTCCTCTCCTCTCTCACTATCTCCATCCCTCTCCCCCACCTGTATCTCACTCCAACACCACCCACCGCCCACCCACCCCCCACACCCCCCCCCCCCCCCCCCCCCCTGCTCTCCTCTCTCTCCTCTCTCTCTCTCTCTCCTCTCTCCTCTCTCTCTCATCTCTCTCTTATCTATGTATCTCATCTTTCTCAACACACACACCACAGCCCAGCGCGCGCGCGCACACACACACACACAACACACACCACGCACGCCCAGCCGCGCGCGCGCGCGCGCGCGCATTTCTTCAAAAATTTTGAATATCTAGAGTATGGACGATTATATCGCACGAAAGGATTCAAGTCCTCCTTGAAATGGCC
>CM060323.1:33627874-33652874 GCA_030674155.1 Stramonita haemastoma | reverse complement strand
GCACAAGTTCAGTGTCTGTATTGTTTGAAATCATACACCTGCTTGCTCGTTTCCCAAAACACCAGAGGAATTGACTCTATACGTATTACTGTCTTTAGTAATACAGATATCCTTGAAAAAAAGTGAGTATTGTAAAGTCGGTGTACTTTTTGCAAAACATGAAAAAAAATGCAATGGATCAGGTTTTTTCATGAAATGGACCTACACATTTGGGAGCGAGTTTTAAAAATTTATAATCAGATATCGCACCAATGTATCAAACCTTTTTTTTTTTTTTTAATGATAGACTATATGGTCTAAATTATGATCACCTATCCTCAATAATATTTTTTTTTTAATTCAAAAGAGAGAGACAAAGTTACAGACTTGTTTCTGCAACTTTTTCTTTACAAAAGCAAACTTGAGCAAACCCATCTTGTATAGTGTATTTGAACTTGTGTTTTTGCAAAGAAGAATACATTACAAAAAGTAATATGAAGTTTACTGACTTTGTATAAATGTGGCACTACTACAAGCCATGGATTCACAATTGATCAGTGCATGAACAAGTTGGCACTTTACTCATACTATACTTACAATTACGAGGCCATTGCTATCTTGTTTTTTTCTTGTTCATATTTATAATAGGGAAATTAGACTTTGAATGTCCTCATTCGCTCATGTCAATTATACAAAAAAAAGAATTTTTAAAAAAGGGATCCTGTAAGTGTAATATGCATTAACAAAACTCTTTTAGATTATTGACTTTTCAGGGTTTTTTTTTTTTAATTGTTCCTTTCCTTGTTTTCTTGTCGAATAATATGATCTCGTTCCAAATTTGGCAGCTATTTTCTCTTTGGATGTTTAATGTTTTTGTTATTTTTGTTTTAAATCTAGTCAGTTGTTACTTTTCCCGAAATTAAGAAGAAAAAAAGAAAAACAAGTTGAGGAAATAGAGACGAAGTGGTTCTTTTTTGTTTGTTTTGTATAAAGATAAGAGGATAAAACCACCACACCACCACCACCACCCAAAACTGTAGAATCATTACTGATTAAAACCTCCAGATTAAGACCAACAGTTTATAATTATGTCCCTTTCTTCAATACCTCAGCCGACCACTGGGACACACCAGAGCAATCATCAAGTGTGAAATACAATCTCACACATCGCAAATCAAAACTGCAGATTGGAAATTTAATTCTCGTCATTCCAAAAGACCATTTTATCGTCATTATTATACTCTTCTCTCTCTCTCTCTCTCTCTCTCTCTCTCTCTCTCTCTCTCTCTCTCTCTCTCTCTCTCTCTCTCCACACACACACACACACACACACACACACACACACATCACTTTTATGTGAAGAGATGTAAAATTGAAGACCAACACAACACCGCGCGCGCGCGCGCGCGCGCGCACACACACACACACACACACACACAACACACACACACACACACACACACACACACACACACACACACACCGTAATATTTAATACTTTCCCCGTTTGTATCTACTTGTGTGAGATTTTGACGTTTTTGTTTCAAAGCCTTTTCAACGATTAAATAGATCTCTAACGTATGCAACGTAAAGTAGACTCATCTAAACAGCTGAATGCTGAAAATCTCAAAACTCTTGTCAAATTTTGGGGGGTCTTACTTGACTGTCCTGTCAGATGTAACAGAGTTTCTTTAAATTTCTAGATCTAGATTTTTCCGTTCCTCCGCTAGGACTCAAGAGGTTCACCAATGGTGAGATTTCGGGTATAAAGTAGTCACAATCCGACTTCGGGGATGGTGTCTAGACACGACACCCTGCGCATGCAACTTTTAAAATTTTGTCGTCCTTTCCTACCGGCATGAAATGGCCTGCTCTTCCAAAAGGTGGAACGGGTTTTTAATGTGTGTGCAAAATGTTCTGCGTGCGTTTGCAAATGGGGCCTAGGTGTCTGGAGGACTTTGGTAAAATTCCCTAAAAACGGGTGCCTCCGTGGTGGCTTGATCTCCGGCTGTCGGATCACGTGTGCAACGCTTTAACCACTAGGTTATCCCGTCACCAAGATCTAGATCTATATCTACACGATTCTAAAAAGATTCATTGGTTAATTTATGTCTTAAATGCTCTGTTTTTCTTTAGCAGTTCTCTGCATCAATTTATCGTATTGCTAACAGCTTTACTGACCATATGTCATACTCTACAAACCAGGACCTGTCCGATTTAATATTACATAGACATTTGGTCTCGATTTCTTAATTTTCTATCGCTTTCCTCAAAAAGGGTTTTCGACGCTTTCAGCTGTAACATGCACTACAGAGAAGGTTAAAAGATCAATTTTATCTTTTCTATAGAAGAATTTTTTCCCACGAGTTACGAGTTGCTAAGCACGTCATGCGATGACTCACCGCTGGCCACAGGTTACCTTGTATTCAGATACTGTCATCGTAATTTGTAACGGCTTTCCCCTCCAGATCTAATAATTATGCTTCAGGACGATCGTTACACTGCTCACTTTCCTCTCCGAATCTGTGCACGTCAACAAGACTATTCACCTGTTCACGAAAATGCAACAAAAACAAACCTGGTCGCTTTGATAAGAATTACCGAACCCAAAAAACCACTAAAGCAAGATGCTGATTGATGCGCCAGTTATCACCGGAAGCACTAGCTAGGCCTAACTAACCAATGGAGACATTTCGCCATGAAGGGAAGCTACTTAGCCTAAAGCACATGTATCACTGTGGAATAATTTCGGATTATAAAATCCAGTCCTTGTTCTTGGCTGGCGGTCAGTTCAGTAGGTACTGATTTAGAAACATTGGCGTATATATTCATTTGAATTAAAACGAATTGCTTATAAATAAACTTTTTTGTAGGATGTGGGCATCCGTACTCACTTCTGCATTGTGTTTCAATATCTCTACACATAAGCCACCATGGCGTAGTGGTCCTTGGGTTGCGGGCTGGAAAATTGCGGGTTCGAATCCAAGACGAGTCATTGGAATTTTTCCCGGCCGGCTCCTACCCACAGCCAGTTAGCTGTGGGCTCTTTGGGAAGACTGGGACCAGAAAGTCGAGCTTTACCTAATTTACGGATGCGATTTTGAGAGTGTTGCTCAAATTACCTGACCAACACTGCAGGTATCTACATACATCTCTCGAGCCCAGCTAATGCTGGCATAGATTATGACAGGAAGACGGAGAGTAGTCTTGTCAAAAAGTCTCAAAGCACATGCACTTCGGCAGCAGCATTACATGACCCTCATCCCCGTTAATCATCATGCAATAAAAGAACTCTGATTCAGTGGCCCTGGCTGCTCTGGTTTCGTGGTAACCTTGGTTTCGGTTTCCCCCATACAATTCCGTGCCTGTGGTGAGTTTGTGTCAAAGCCTATGGGGTTGGAGGTTCACGGGAGAAGATCGTTGGAGGGACGTTGTGGTGGTCGCCAAGCCAGGCATCTGTCTCACTTAATCCGGCTCTGCGATAAAGCTATCATTGTCGTCAGTGGGGGACTAAGTAGGTGGTCAAGTATATGTTAGCTCAGAACAGGCGCCACTGAAACAAACTGACCTAGCAGCAGTGCAGGGCCCTTCTGGGTGGTGGCCCTGCGGTGGCCTGGCATTGATGGGCTCCCTGTGGACTTAAGATGCCACACATATATCTGGGTATGGCTGAGTTGGAGAGATCGAAACTAGCGGCGTGGGAAAAACACACACACACACACACACACACACACACACCACACACCACCACACACTTATTCTTGTTTCTTATAGTTGTTTAAAGCTATAGTTATGTGTAAACCTCCACCCTCCCCCTCTCCTCCCACCACTCACGCTTACCCACACACACTTTCCCCTTTGATATCACAGTTAATGGAAGGATGTTAGACTAAAGAACTCTCACACACACACACACACACACACACACACACACACACACACACACACACACACACACACACACACATAGTAGTACACGTACATACATAAGTATACGTGTCTGCACTTCATCTTTGCTGCACATCCACGCACACACGTGCGCGTGCGCGCGCACACACGCACATATACATGGCTATAGTTCAAATATTATTTTCCAACTTCAAAATACACAATCAACCAAACGAAAAAACAGGTAACGAAAAAAAAACCTCGTCAGCATTCTGGATTTACAGACTGTAATAGTCAGTCATAATCATTAGGGACAACTTCATTGTCAAAGGCATGCTGGACATTATTATAGCATGTCCAGATGCCACGATGATGACAGAGATGATTCGTCTTCTACTAAAGGTAATAATTACGCAAACAAGATGAAAGAACAGACAAGTATTTCCAAGCAAAATGTGAGAGTGAAATCAGATTGCTGTTCTTCCGAAAAACAATTTTCTCACCTCCCTATCCCAACCCCGCCTTCTCCCATCTCCCCCCCCCCCCACCAACCTGCGCATAGCTTTTTCCAATATAGCTCTCTTTCATCTCTTGGACTGGCTCGACAAGAATAGTGGCCATATACTAAAAAAGACAGCTACTGTCTGGAAAATTATATCCGGGAAGATTAGACCTGAAAGTGACACAGAAAATGATATCCGAGAATATTATACACGAAGATGAAAAACATGCTTCCAATAAGCAGCATCCTGTTTTCCAGAGAAGACTCTGCAAATTTCCACACACGACACAGGGGACTCATTTAGTTCCAAATATGGCTCAGTTGTTGACGTGCTGACGCATGAGCGCGTGCATAGATCCGCGTGTATCAGCGTCCGTCTGTCTGTCACTGTGTCTGTGTGTCTGAGAGTGTGTGTAGAGGAGACCAGGAAAGATGGTGAGTGTTGTGTGTTTCTGTACTCCTCTCTCTCTCTCTCTCTCTCTCTCTCTCTCTCTCTCTCTCTCTCTCTCTCTCTCTCTCTCTCTCCTCCCCCTCTCCTCTCCTCCCCCCTCTCTCTCTAGTTCTATTATATATTTCATTACATAGAATTATAAAATGAAAATTCGCGCGCGCGCGCGCGCATACACACATTCAGACACCAGACACCCAGACAACGACACACACACACACACACTACATCACACACACACACACACACACCAATACAAATACATACATACATACATACATAATACATACATACATACATACATACATACACACACACCACACGCACGCACGACGGATGCACATATGCGCGCGAGCGCGTGTAGGTGCTCGCACCCACATACGCACGCACCTATGCATGCACGTTTGATCTGATACATCAGGCACAGACTAAATATAAACTAACCTTTTAGTAATGAAATAATCGTATCTATAACGAAAGCACGCATAATCACACATGTCTGTAGTATAAACCCGCACAGAAACACAGAGTGCCTAGATAGGACGGACGGACGGACGGACGGACGGACGGACGGACGGAACGGACGGACGGACGGACGGACGGACACACACACACACACACACACACACACACACACACACACACACACACACACACACACACACACACCACACACACCTCCGACGCAAAACTACAAACTTTAAAATCAGAATGTATACCAAATCAGCTGGGTTATGACATCTTGGAAAATCACAGAACCAGACCCTCTAGAACTAGTCATAAGACAAATAGAAAACTCTCAATGTGCAACTCATAAAAATAACTTAATAATTCAACAGATGAATATTTTCTGTAACAAAAAAGTTTGTTTTAATACACTTAAGGCATGTTCAATCCATTGTTTTACGAATCAACTAGAAAGGATTAAAAACACTTCATATCATGGTTTGGCCCAGGACCAAAAGCTGTGTCAATTATTGATGTCAACTAATTGCCATGGCCTACGCTAAAATGTCATGTTGTAAAATGTGTTGAGATTGCTTTCAGCCATGACAAGTTCTTAACATAATCATGCACTCTCCTTTAAAGGAGAAAAAACCCTCTGAAGTCGGAGTATGGCTGTCTTTATTACGAGGTACTTGAAAACAGTCATACACACAAACTCCTCATCCAGTTGCAATTTCAATCTCACAGTGATTTCCAGGTAGGATGAGTGAGTCAGAGGCACATTCTGGGTGATCCCAAGGTGTTAATCTGGGGAACGCCAACATTTATCGATTTATACAGGCACGTTCAAATAGCCTATCAAGCAGGATCACAAATGGGCTTAAAATCGTCACTATCGTTTTACTTGAAAAGTATCATGAATTCTAAACTTCTATTAGAACTGATCAACCAGCGACTAGAAATTAAAATCCGCACTGGACACAACAGGCTAAATCAGCACTTTTCCTCAAAGATGAAACTCGTACCTTCTCCCCTGTGTGCATGTGGTAAAGAAAACCAGACAGGCGAGCATATCCTTCAGAGGTGTACTCTATACAGCGACCTGAGGAAGAAAGTGTGGCCGACGGAGATAATCCTTCAAACCAAGCTGTATAGCTCAGGAGAGGAGCTGGAAAGGACATGCCATTATTTTTCCCAGACACATCTGACGATTTAAAGCGAACGAGAGAAAAGAAGAAGAAACCAAAATGGATCCTAATTCATACTAACCATTGACCTCGATATCAACTTTTTGTTGCCTGCAAACTAAGATTAGATTTTGAATTATTGCTTTGAGATCTAAGTAGTCATCTAAACTTTTTTTTTTTTAATCATTTCAGAGTGACATAACGGATAATCTTTTTTTAAAAATAGATTTCTCTAACCAACCAAGACACAATTTCTCCCCATATACAACAAATTAGAATTCCTTACCAAATCAAGCTTGAGATTTCGATGCAGCAAAGCTCTGCGATTATGGCTCAACTGGGTGTTCTACACTCACTGTATTAAAATCCCGTGGAAGACTGCATTCAACAGGTCTGATAGCAGCCTTTTAGTCTGCCGAACTGATTAAAGAGATTTCTGAATGCCCCCCAAGCTACAGTGCTCTGGACCATAAAAAAACAAGTATGCTCGCACACACAGGCTCTCTCTCTCTCTCTCTCTCTCTCTCTCTCTCTCTCTCTCTCTCTCTCTCTCTCTCTCTCTCTCTCTCTCTTATTGAGAATCAGTGGTGCCATAACAGAGCATGTGTAGATAACGGAGTATATTCATTATTTTCAAAACCTTTAAAGACTTGCCGGGCTGAAAAGGATCATAGAGCCGTTGACTCTATCTATACAGTTAACCAACACAAAACTCTCTCTTTTCCCCACTACTGAGACACAGACTATTGAAGAGACTCCACCAGTTCATACAGGTGTTGAAGACTTAAAAGTCACGAGCTCGAATCCATGGCTGCATGCATGCGCACATATGCGTACATGTAGACAGGCGCACAAACACGCACTTACGCACGCACGCACAAACACACGCACACACACACCACACGCACACACACGCAACACACACACCAAACACACACACACACACGCAAACACACACACACACACACACACACACACACACACACACACACACACACACACACACACACACACACACACACGTGTTCGTGTTTCTGAATTCATCGAACGCTGATCAGTATAAATTACGAGATCTTTAATGTGCATATTTTGACCTTCTGTATGCGAATAAACACGAAGGTAATTAAGGCACTGGCAGGTCTGCAGGTTAAGTTGACCTGGGAGGCTGCTGAAATGCCCACCTTTTAATTCATCGGCCGCCCAAGCCAGAGATGAGATTCCTCGACTTCATGGATCCTTGGGATGGGAGTCAAAACGCTCTTAACCACTCAACTACAGTGCTGGTCATTGCCACAGAAACTCTGCTAATATAATATAAACCTGATGTGCCAAATGAACGCTGTGGAGAGCATGTAGGGCGCTATGTCTGTAGCAACCTGCAGGCCTAGAGCGTTTTCTTTGTTCCATAGGTTTGTATGTGACTGGGTTGTGTGTGTGTGTGTGTGTGTGTGTGTGTGTGTGTGTGTGTGTGTGTGTGTGTGGGGTGTGTTGTGTGTTGTGTGTGTGTGTGTGTGTGTGTGTGTGTGTGTGTGTGTGTGTGTGTGTGTTGTGTGTGTTTCGTTGTTTTGTTTTGGTTTGGTTTTGGGGGGTAGTGGTGGTGGTGGTCATTGATTCACATATTTTTTTTATCCGTGTGTGTGCTTTCACAACATGTGTTCCTCAATGTTTACCTTCTCACGCATATATAAACATTTACACATGAGCACACACAAAAGGACATACAGAAAAACAGACTGGCAGACAGATAGATGAGTGGACAGACTGACTGACTGACCGACCGACGCACATTGATGAATTGGGTGTTTTCATTTCATAGGTTTCAATGTATTGGATTCACCACATGTGTGTATCCTTGTATTTTTTTTTATATACCACTTTATATCACAGCAGATTTCTCTGCGTGAAATAGGTGGTAACCAAGGTGTGTAACCTTTTGTGTGTGTGTGTGTGTGTGTGTGTGTGTGTGTGTGTGTGTGTGTGTGTGTGTGTGGTGTGGTGTGGTGTGTGTGTACGCGCGCGTGTGTGTGCGTGCGCGCGCGTGTGTGTGCGTGCGTGCGCGTGCGTGCACGTGCATGTGTGCGCGTGCACGTGTGTGTGTGCGTGCGTGCGCGCTGTGCGTGCTTGGCCGTGCTGCGTCGTGCGTGCGTGCGTGCGGGTGCGTGCGTGCGTGCGTGCGTGCGTTGCTCGGCGTGTGTGTGTGTGTGTACATTCGAATTTGTTAAAACTTTTGTTATTGGTTGCTTGTGTGTGTTATAGGTCGAATGCAAGCGCTTTGATTATTTTTGCAAGATATAGCATTATATATAGGCCATGTAGTAGTAGTAGTAGTAGTAGTAGTAGTAGTAGTAGTAGTAGTATAGTAGTAGTAGTATTGTTATTGTTATTATCATTATTATTATTATTATTATTATTATCATTATCATTATTATCATATACTCCAAATATTTATTCGAGTAAGTTCACTTAAAAAGCTTCCTGCCAGATGTTTTTCTATAAACAATGAATCCTGTTCTTTCTACCGCTATTAGTTCTTCTCTTTTTTTTTTTTTTACACCAATGACTTTCAAACCAATCACTAGTCACATTGATGACCATGAAGATGATAGACATCTGCTGGTCAGTCACTGGATTTTCTGACCCACTGCTTTTTTGTAAGCAGAAGTTTCTGTTCTGAGTCAAAAGCTTTAATATCGACACATGTCTATAATCAATTAATAACCAAGAGAAAAACCGAGGAACCTGGCTCACAAAGCATCATTGAAGATAAACAGTAGCCAACTATTGACAGAATTAAAAAAAAAAGTAATACGTTGCTGATCTCTCTCTCTCTCTCTCTCTCTCTCTCTCTCTCTCTCTCTCTCTCTCTCTCTCTCTCTCTCTCTCATCTCTCTCTCTGTCTCTCTCCCCTCTCTCTCATCTCACACACACACACACACACACACACACACACACACACACACACACACACACACACACACAGTGAAAATTTTCAAGTTCAATGTATTAATAATTACTGAAACCGCTCATGTTCTTCGATTTTTTCAATTCATCTGGCAATGCATGCCACGGAAACCTGAAACACAAGCTCGCACACGCGCGCAAATACCTTTTTCACACATTACTTTTGTCCTTGGCTACTGACATTGCACAAGCTCTCAGCGACAGCTTCCCCTTCGAAGCTGTCTCAGACAGCCAGCAGAGCCTCACTACAGGTATTTCCCACCTGTCTGTAGCTCTTTCTCTCCTGAACTTCAGCTGTTCTTTTGGTTTGCCATTTTCTCTCTTTTCTCGGTCAGTTGTCGGTCGTAAACTCGGTACGTAAAACTCACCACTTATAAGCAATCATATAATCAAACACGGTCAATAATGCAATAAATTTCTTCTTTTGGGAATATCGAAGATTTAGCTGAGGTAAAAGACAAAAATGCAATCAAAGAGTTGACAAAGAGTTTGTAAAGTGGTGAAACATTCTCTCCAACCTCTGGTCAATATTAGAGAGGAATATGACGTCAAGGCTAGTAATTAAGATATTTGTTTAAAAAAAAAAAAAAAATTGGCCGTTTACCCATGCCATACCACACGCGCCGCACACATACGCGCGCGCGCGCATACACACACACACACACACACACACCACACACACGTGCGCACGCGCAGATAATATAGCATACATGTACATAGATAAACCAATAACCACGTACTATATTTACTTATAATATACGGTGTGTGCATTTGCAAGAAATGTAAACCATAAAGCACACTATAATAAAGTTAAAATAGCCCCCCCCCCCCCCCCCAAAGATCGTTATTTATTCCTACGGACGCAGAGGACAAATCTGATCTATGGGAAGTTCTTTTTTCTTCACAGCGATTTTGCGCGCACAGAGACAAAAATACAGAGACACACACACAAAATTCAAGCAGATAAGTAAACACAGACTGACAGATTCAGAAGCAAATGAAGCCATTGTATAAGCAGAGAGAGAGACAGACAAACAGAGAGACAAGCAAATGACAGCACTAAACATTCAAAAGCACCGCACAGTGCCATGCACATAAACCTCATCAATCACCTTGGACAGCTGAACAAAACACTGACACTGGTAGACAGACAGACAGAAATCGCTTTTTTGTGGGCAAGATAAAACATATAATATATTCAAAAGCGGAGACCAGTCTGGTGCCAAGAACGACCGCTATTCTGATTGCCAGTGCTTTGGAAAGATCATTCGATCACTCTCTTTTTCGCCACTTCTCCCGGGGATTTTTCATAGAACTACTATCTAGTTAACCGTATGGTTTAACAATAAATGTGCAGGGATTTGTTGTTTTGTTCTGTTTTGAAAACTGTGTGTGGTCTGTTCTGAGGCATGAAAAACCTGTACAGTGTATCCCACTGTGATTGAGCGTTCGAGTATTTATGTGCGTATGCTGTGTTATGTCGCCGTATTATTGTATAGCCGTCAATGGGTAACTGTCGGGTTCTATGGTGTCTATAATTTCGTTTAAGCATAGAATTATCCATGTCGTTGCCTGTAATGTTTGAGACTGCATTTCTGACACGCAGGTAATAATGTATACATGAAGTAACACACACACGCACACACGCACGCACACACGCACGCACGCACACACACACACACACGCGCGCGCGCGCGCGCGCGCACAGAGAGAGAGACATAGAGAGAGAGAGGGGGGGGGATCTTTGCGTATGTTTATGTTTTATATTGAATTCAAAAGTTCACGCTGAACTGACGCTATGTCAGACTGCCATTACTGTTGCTTGTGAAAATGACGGGATATAAAACACAAAAAAAAAAAGATAAAGGCATATAAGCGCATATTTATTGTTCTCGAAAAAAAAATGCCCTGCGATGGCGTACCAGCCTAAATGAAATTGTCTATGTGTTTTCTCTTAGGAGATAGTCAAAATTAGTTATCTTTTTTAGGGGTGGTTGCATGTGGAGTAGAGGTTGGTAGAGCGAAAGGAGAGTTCAATGTTGGACCAAATATGTTGCTGTAACATTCTTCTCCTTCTTCTTCTTCTTCTCTCTGTCTGTCTGTCTGTCTGTCTGTCTGTCTGTCTGTCTGTCTGTCTGTCTGTCTGTCTGTCTGTCTGTCTGTCTGTCTGTCTGTCTGTCTGTCTGTCTGTCTGTCTGTCTGTCTGTCTGTCTGTCTGTCTGTCTGTCTGTCTGTCTGTCTCTCTCTCTCTCTCCTCCATCCTCCCTGTTCTGATCCACCTTCTGCTACATTTCCAATCATTTTTGAAGGCCCCCCAAATTACCGATTAAAAAAAAATCCTTACCTGCCGCTTCTGTTAACAACAGAACAGACACCAATGACGAACTAATTTACAGGACTAAGACAGCAACACCTGTGTCCAGCAAACTCGCATAATTATCTTGACCACTAAGACGTCGTGTTTTATGACTAAACTTGAATTCTACACTGCAAACACTTGTGTCAAGGTCCTGTACAAACCTGATTACAAATTAATGTTCAGTTGAAAACTACAGCACACGAACAAATTCTGAGGGACAGAGACACATTAATGTTCTAACAGTTTAAGCTCTAACAGTTTAAACCATGCTCAGTGGAGTTTCACAAACACAGATCAACTGAGGAAAAGAAACTAAAATACCTTTGGGAAAAAATGTCTACAAAATTAACAAAATAAATGGAGATGAGCCAAGAAAAAAAAATACACGCCTTTGGTTAAAAATGTCTACCAAATTAACAAACGCAGATCACCCAAGAAAAAAATACACGCCTTTGGTTATAAATTGTCTACAAAATTAACAAACGAAGATCACCCAAGAAAAGAAAGTACACGCCATTTGGTATCCCGCAAGATGTCTACAAAATTAACAAATGAAGATTAGCCAACAACAAAAATGCACGCCTTTGGTACAAAAATGTCCACAAAATTAACACATAAAGATCAACCAAGAAAACAAAACACACACCTTAAGTAGCCTGCAAGATGTCTACAAAAAATAGCCTTAAGATCACATGGAGCGGCTTGATGTCAACCCCCCCCCCAAAAAAAAAAAAAAAAAAAAAGACCAGACAGATTATATTCCAGCACAAGCGTCAACAAATACCTTCCGCTGACTGCTGTCTCCGTGTTGTGTCTGCCAACAAGACCTTTGGCCAGTCAGTCAGCAGGCACTGACCACACGAGGTCACACCATGAGATGGCTATTAAAACCGAACTGACGTCAAACAACGTGGGGATGAGGAGGGTGGGGGTGGGCGTTGTCATCCTATAAACAGATGCTGTGATTAACACCAGAAGACTGGTACAGTGTGGGGAAGGATTCCAATGACTGCCTTACTTTATACACGATTCTGGAATGATGAAATCTACATACATATCTGTCTGTTTCTCCTCTCCTTAGGATGCACATCCACCACCCTTCTTACGCAAATGCACTTCTAGCGTTCTTTCTCTGCATAGCTTGTTGTGTGTGTGTGTGAGTGTGTGTTGTGTGTGTGTGTGTGTGTGTGTGTGTGTGCGCGCGCGCGTGTGTGCGTCCGTGTGTGTTCGCGCGCGCGCGCGCGTGCGTGCGTGCGTGCGTAGGTGCGTGCGTGCGTGCGTGTGTGTGTGTGTGTGTGCGTGCGTTTTATTTACATGTGTGTAAGTTTGCAATCAAGAAATTTCCCCTTTGATCAACTAAGGGGAGTTTTGTTTTCATATTTTGCCTCTGTTTTCGATTTCAATTGTTCAATAGCATATCTATTTGTTTGCATGGAACATTTCGTTTCCACATTCGTTGCAATCTTTATTCTGAGGAGTTATCAAAAACTGACCTTTCCAAAATATCGGGGTTTTGTTTATTTATCAAGTCTGGCTATTTCCATTCTGGCTTTAAAGTTTAGCAATCGCTCTTTGTTACAGAACACCGTTTAGTCAAAAGAAATAGCTAAACTGTACACACTGTATACGTACATATTTATAAATCATTACGATGATTGCATTAAGAAAATACTATCTATAATTTTAAGGATATTGACATACTTACGCAATAAAAAAAAAATCATTTGCCTCAAATATATCTATTATCTTGATACCAGTTTACTTTCAAATGATTTGAAATTGCTAATAAAAAAAAAACACCTTGAACTATCATACCTCCTCTGGTTTCTTCATTCAACAATATTGAGAGCAACCGATATTTATCATTGATGGCAGTTTTGACTGTATTTCCCTTGTAGATTCCTGCGTACGTTGAAAAGATTTATTTCTCTCTTCTTCTTCTTTTACCATTATCATAACTGTAGTGGTGAACACAAGAGCTCCTCAAACGTCAAGTCAAGACCTACCTAGCACAAACAGCAGGCCTACGTGGGGAACACAAAAGGTCTTTCAATGCTTGGGCTTAGATGGGGAGGATTTGCCATTACTAGGCATTTTTATAGGGCACCATAGAAGACCTCTGCTATATTTGTGCTCATATTCTCTGTGTGTGCGTGCGTGCGTGCTGCGCGTGCGTGTGCGTGCGTGTGTGTGCGTTCGTGCGCGTGCGTGTGGTGTGGTGTGGTGTGTGTGGTGTGGTGTGGTGTGGTGTGATGTGGTGTGGTGTGGTGTGATGTGGTGTGAGTGTGTGTGTGAGAGAGAGAGAGAGAGAGAGAGAGAGAGAGAGAGAGAGAGAAGAGAGAGAGAGAGAGACAGAGGGCAGAGACAGAGAGACAGAGAGAGAGAAGTCACTATTATGCTGATTCTTTTCTCTATCTTTTTCTCACTCTCCCTCTTTCTTGCTTTCTTTCCTAGTATGCAAACCATTTCCAAATTAAAACACACAGCACATAGCTGCGTCAAACTTGGACATTTTTTGTCATTGCGTCAAAAAATACGTTGCTGTGTGCAGCAGCAAGAGCTGAAGCCACACACACACACACACACACAGCGCGCGCGCGCGCACACACACACACACACACAGCGCGCGCGCGCACACACACACACACACACACACACACACACACACACACACACACACACACACACACACACACACACACTGTTCAAGCAGCTTCTCAGTTCTCTAATCAGTCGAGTCAATCGGTGATTCTTAACAGCCCACCAACGCAAAGAGCACCCGATCAAAACAATGGAAAGAGCCCAGAAACCAACATTCCCACCATAATAATTATGGTCAATGTCATAGTCGCTCAGATGAAAACATCATCAGTTTCTGTTTACCACGTCCAAACAAAATCTTGGGTAACAAAAAATGCAATTTCAACGTTGCAGCAAAATAATTGGATGCAAAATATGAGAAGACATACACCGGACAGAATGACGGTATTATATATGGTGCATTACACAAATCACATGGCAAAGTAAGGAAAAACAAGAATAAAACATAATGCTAGGATTGGAACAATCGAGGAGTTGGAATCCCCAGGGCGGTTCGAGGCTGTATATGGCAACATTCTGGCGGCTCCCGCAACGGCACTGGAACCATTAGTATCAGCAATTGCCTTTTACAATGGATCATTCCAGTGACGTACAGATGGTGGGGGGGGGGGGGGGGGGGGGGGGAGTCTGATGCATGGGTTACAGCTTGCTTTCCATACTTACTTACCCAGGCTTCCGAGACTGACGGATGCCTATCTACCATAGTCGAAAATGAGCAAAACCCAGCATAAAATTTAGCAAAAATGGTCCGTAGCCTATGCTTCACACTGCTAAATGCTGTTTTCTTTGGCTTCAACTTTCTCTTCACCTCCCCAACATTTTTAAAAAATGTTTTTCTTTCTGTCAGGTGCCAAAACAAACCCTCATTCACCAAAAAAATCACTGTTGCAGACATTTTTCAACGACAATCGCGCTATTCCACATACAGGACAGAAAAAAATCCGGTAAAGCGCGAGGATCTACATGGTTTCTAGAATGATTTCGCTTTTCTTAACTGTACCCCAACCTTCCGAAAAAAAAGGCGAAGAAAAAAAAAAAGGGGGGGGGGTATAGAATGTGGTTTCTAACGACGCTGCGAAGACGAGCCAAAGAAAACATGGCTGCGCATTGAGGGAGCAGCGACGTTCCTTCTTTTGCACCTGTCTATCTCACGGCAACGCGCCTCCCGAAACGCACAGGTGAGTAAGATTTAATGGACTGCAACAGTGTTTCTGATCGATTTAAGATTTTAGTTTTGTATTTCGTACTTTTCCTCCCTGTACCTTCAGGTTGTTTGCTTGCGAATCGAAAACGCTATGTTCGCTGCGGGGCTTTCCATTTACTGGCTTTCAAAACAGCTAAGTGTGTGGTGGATAATGGAAGGACTGTGAGTGCGAATCCATACTGAATGGAAAATAAGTTTCTGGGGACAGGGGAAGGTAGCCATTATATATTCAGCGGGCAAATGTGCTAATTGTTATTTTCTTGCTCGCGGCCGTAAAAATTTCTTTTTTAGTGCGAAGTAGTGTTGTGTGGCAGTTATGAATGATAGAGGAGAGGCATGCGGGTAGATAAATAAACTGACGGGCTTGTCAGAAACTAGGCCTGGTTCCCTGGCAGGATCATACCATAGTTGTCTGCACACAACTCTCTCTCTCTCTTCCTTCTCTCTTCTCTCTCTCTTCTCTCTCTCTCTGTTCTCTCTCTCTCTCTCTCTCTCTCTCTCTCTCTCTCTCTCTCTCTCTCTCTCTGTCTCTCTCTCTCTCTCTGTCTGTGTCATCGTAACCTGAATTATATTTTCACAAGGCGAGATGAAAAAAGTATATCAATGCTAATCTATAGCCTTTAGAAAGAGATCCTCCTCCTCCTCTCTATCTCGCACGCACGCACGCACGCACGCACGACACACACACACACTCAGATTAATGAAGGCAAAAGCACGGAGACAGACAGACTGAGAGAGAGAGAGAGAGGAGAGAAGAGAGGAGAGAGAGAGAGAGAGAGAGGATTTGATTTAATTTGATTTATTCTTTTATATCGAGGATAATGGAATAAGCACTCGTGCTTTTTTCATCCAGTCCCCGTGTGTATGCAGTTTTGTAAATGGCATCTGTTCCCACCGGCACACGATGGCCTACTCTTACGAAAAGCGGAACAGGATTTAACGTGTGCGCAAGGTGTTCTGCGTGCGTTCGCACACGGGGCCTCGGTTTAAAGTCTCATCCTAAGGACTTTTGGGGAGAGTGGAGTCCGCACTGATGTTAACTCCAGAAGAAAAATCTCCTCGACCGGACTCGAACTCGGGTCGTCAAATTGCCAGCGCAATGTTCTGACCACTAGGCTATCCGTCTCCCAGAGAGAGAGAGAGAAAGAGAGAGAGAGAGAGAGAGGAGAGAGAAGAGAGAGAGAGAGAGAGAGAGAGAGAGAGAGAGAGAGAGAGAGAGAGAGAGAGAGAGAACAATTTCTGAATTCAATTAATCTTTTTAAAAATCCTGCACTAGTGCGGAGAAGAATGAAGTTCCTTATCACAGCACAGAACTTCAGAGCTATGCTAAGTAAAACATAGATGTTAGTAAGAAAAAAAAATTCAACACTAGCAATTGATTTTGAAAACTGATTTTGTTTTAAAGAAAAAGAAATAAATCAATCAGATGAGGCGCTGATTCTAATCATAAAATTTTCGCAGGGAACCAAGTAACTCCCGATAAAAAAAAATCAGCATATTAAATTTTGGAAACCGAGCCAATTTCGACACTAGTACAATTCACATTGTAAAAATTCCACGGCCGTAATTTTCTGTGGATCCTTAGTACTTTTCCTGGTTCTGTCAATAATCTGTGATTGCCGTAAGAAATATGATCAAACAGAACACCGTGTCAATTGGTGCTTCCCTGCATAAATCAGACTGAAATTTCTCAGTTTGAAAACTTTATATTATCTTTTTGTTTTCGTTTTTTGGCTAAAGATCCGAGTTCATCAAAAGTAAGATTTTTGCGAACGCGACCGTTTTTGTCTACCACTAAGGTAGCCGCATTCGGACCTCGGGGGCGATGTCTAAACACGCCAACATTGTGCCTGCGTTTCACGAATTTTTGTCATCCTTATTTGTTCTACCGACACGAATGACCTTCTCTTCATAAAACAAGAACAGGTTTTCACGTTTGAGCAAGATATTCTGCGCGCCTTAATACACGGGACCTCAGTTTATCGTCTCATCCGAAAGACTTTGGGGGGAGTGGAGTCAGCACTGATGTTAACTCTATGGCAAAAATATTCCCTCGAGTCGGCGTCTCGATGGTGGCTCGAACCCTTGCTGTCAGATCACTGGCTGAACGCTCTAACTACTAAGCTATACTGCCCCTCTGGAATCTGATTCAATACCTTTAACAATTGGGCTTGAAGTCTTCTATATATCTTTGTCTTTATAACTTGATGTTGGGGGGTATGTAGGAAATTCCACGTGTATGATTCACTTCAAAATGAATGTACACACTGACTTCTGAAAGAAGACACGTCATTATTATTCTTTAATATTCACGATAGATATTGGATTAACTTTCAATTGCCAAAATTGTCCTAATTAATTCACTAGTGTAATCCATCAACCTATCATCTCTCACGCTATCGAGAATTTCATCACATCGCTTCCTCTTTGTAGCGTGCATTAGTCACGCTACTGGTTTAGCTACTTTCAAAATTATCTCGCCCCATGCATACATCTGCAAACTCCGCAATGACTTGTCACACACATTATCGATAAATGAGGATTAATCCAATCAATGACAAGTCAGGGACAGAAAAGACGATATGCGAAATATTTCCGAAGTGACGATTGAATTAGCATTTCTGTGGTAAACTAGCTTTATACGTCACTCATTAGTGCCTGCTTTATAAGTGTCCGTGACATATACAGCTTGCTGATTTTTTTTTGTTCGTTTCTTACTTTCTTTAGTTGTAAATTGCATCTGTGCTACAAAGTTTTTGAAATAAAGATAAAAATAGTTTTATAATTTATGCAGCTGATATGAAAAAAGTGTTACACATACACATACACACACGCGCGTGCACACACACGCACGCACGCAGCGCACGCACGCACACACACACACATGTGCGTGCTTAACACAGATTATACCTAAATTACAACCAGTAGTACTCGAGCGATTCAAAACGATTAGAAATAGTTCTATTCCAAATGTCTACATTCCATACACATACATTTTTTCTTGTCTCTTATTTGGCCAGGTACACACACACACACCACCACCCACGCACGCACGCACGCACGCACGCACGCACGCACAACACACACACACACACACACACACACACACTGTCTGATATCACTATTTAGTAGAAGGACGTTAAACTGAAGAACACACACACACACACACACACACACACACACACACACACACCACACACCACACACACTTTCATTTCATTATTCAAATCTTTACCCCCCCCCCCCCTTCTACCTATCCACACACACAATACCTAATCTTGTCAGCCAAAAGCTGGGCACAAGGAAGGAAAAGGAGATTGGAAGGAGAAGGGGGGCAGGAGAGGAGGGGAGAGGAGAGGAGAGGAGAGGAGAGAGAGAGAGAGAGAGAGAGAGAGAGAGAGAGAGAGAGAGAGAGAGAGAGAGACAGAGACAGAGACAGAGAGAGAGAGACAGAGAGAGAGGGGGGGGGGGGGGCAAGGCAAGGCAAAATCTTTTATTTCAAATGAATAAGCGCTCGTATGCTTTTTTACATCCAGTCCCCACGCTAATCAGGGATTACATCAGACAGACAGTCAGAGAGACAGAGACAGAGAGAGACAGAGACAGAGAGAGAGAGGCGTAACGTAGGGGGGCAACAAACCCTATTTGAATATGCATGCGGAGCGTCTCACTTTCAGCCTTTGACGTCACAGACGGAAAGTGACACCGGGGCATTTTTCGCTTTGTGACAGAAGTGAGGGCGCCGATTGTAGGTCAGCCACCACCTTGGGGGATCGATGGCTGGGCGCAAGTCTGACGTAGAAACGTGTAAAAATTGCGCGGGTGCGTACCATGCATACACATTCACGCGCGTCCACGCTTACTTGCTCACGTGCGCAAGTGCTGTGCACGCCCCCTTCTCCTCCTCCTCCTCTTTCCCGGCCCAAAATTTTTACAAAGTGCGTGTGTGTGTGAGCGTGCAAACACACACGCACACACGCGCGCACACACGTACAAATGCGTGCGTGCGCGCACACACACACACACACACACACACACACACACACACACACACACACACACACAACAGAAACACTGAAGATATAAAATTTATGCTGTGTGAAACGCACCCGCTTGCACACACAAAAACTTATGCACGTGCGCACGTAAACACACCAACACACATACACACACACACGTCTAGAATCTATGCCATGTGAAACGCGCGCGCGCGCGCGGACACCACACACACACACACACACACACACACACACACACCACACACACACACACAGCTCGCGCGCGCAAGCACACACACACACACACACACACACACACACACACACACACACACCACACCACGTGGGTGCGCGTGCCAGCGTGCACGTAGCAACACATCACTAGTAAAGCGGTGGCATGCTGAGGAAAATGCCACAGGCTATGAGGCATAGTGGAAAGTGAGAATTAAAAGGTGTTCTTTTTCTCCTTGTGGCATTATTACACATAATATTCTCTCTCTCTCTCTCTCTCTCTCTCTCTCTCTCTCTCTCTCTCTCTCTCTCTCTCTCCTCTCTCTCTCTCTCTCTTCGGGGACGGTATAGCCTAGTGGTCAGACATTGCGCTCGCAATTTGACGACCCGAGTTCGATTCCTGTTCGAGGGGATTTTTCCCTAGAGTTTAACATCAGTGCTGATCCACTCACCCCAAAAGTCCTTCGGATGAGACTATAAACCGAGGCCCCGTGTGCGAACGCACGAGAACATCTTGCGCACACGTTAAATCCTGTTCCGCTTTTTGTAAGAGTAGGTCATTGTGTGCTGGTGGGAACAGATGACAAGATTTAGAAAACTGCATACAAACGTCTTTTTCTTTTGCTTGCTGAACATGGCATTTGATTAAAAAGTAACCAGGCTTTTTTCCTTGACTATCAGTTTTACCATTTATCTTACAAAACTTACGATTACAAAAATTTCAAGTCTTGTTGAGATATTGCTTAGCTTTCTTTGCGGCTGTTTTGTTGTGTCAAGTTTTGCTTGGCTTTATCCTCGCAAGCCAAAGTGACATTTTCCAGCAGCACAGTCATGCAAATCCCCTGTCTGTTTTGACAAAGTTTTCACGTATAACCAGTGTTTCATTCATTGACTGTTGTTATTACATTAAATTTTGTTGGCCAATTGTAACGTGAAACATACAGCAGTTAAACTGAACTGATACTGTCATCATAATCTGTTTTTTATTTCAAAGAGTCATACACCTGAAAATTCTAATACACGGCGTTTTCCTATTCTTTTATGCTTTCTTTCAAATTCTGGTCGTGTTTTTAGTTTTCTTTTTCTGCTTTGACGGTCATGTATGTTATTCTAAGGTATTCTTTAAGTACCTGATTACTGGCACTGAACACCCCTTCTCACAATGGTCACGATCCTTTGGTGTAGCTGAAAACGTTCTGTTGTTGTGCGTCCCCCAGCTTAACACTCTGGGGGTCACCCGGAAAGTGCACTCTGACTCACTCATCCCACCTGGGAATCCCTGTGAGATAAATTGCACACTGAATGAGAACTTTGCGTGTATGACTATTTTCAAGTGCCTCACCATATAGGCACCCATACTCACACTCAGAGGAAAATGTTCAGTATATAATGCCTATTTCGAATTTGTGTTTATTCTGTTGCTGTGTAGAAAAGCTTACCACTGCAAACGGATACTGTTTCAGACACTTCTACAATGAGCACACCTGACCAAAAGACCAGCCCCGAAACTCCACTAACAAAGGAGGAAGATGTCTTTTTCGGAATACCTGTGCACATCATACCCCCAGGTGCAAAGTTCAACGGTCGACCTCACAAAAAAAAAAATCAAGTATCCAAACCCAAGCGAATTTTGCCGGAGGAAAGTCGAAGAAAAGGTGTCAGAAAAGCTTTATCGTATGACAAGTTTTTTTTGTACACATGATGTGTGTGTGTTGTGTGTGCGTGTGCGTGAGTGTGTGTGTGTGTGTGTGTGTGTGTGTGTGGTGTGTGTGTGTGTGTGTGTGTGTGTGTGTGTGTGTGTGTGTGTGTGCGTGTGTATGACAGAGAGAGAGAGAGAATGTGTGTGTATGTGTGTGTGTGTGTGTGTGTGTGCGTGCGTGCGTGCGTGCGCATGTGTGTGTGTGTGTGTGCGCGCGCGCGCGCGAGTGTGTGTCCCTTACAAGATGAGTAGAATGCTTTTTGAGCCATATCCTAAAACTGACACTAACAAAACAGACGGCTATTATATCTGCAATGTTACAACATCCTCACTCCTCGGATTCAACAAGCCTTACTCAGCATGCTGCTGAAAGAAATGGCTGAGACAAAATCTGGAGCATCGATAAAGCTTCAATATTTGTTTCAGAGACATCTTTAAGCATTTCTGAATTGCCTGGTAATTTGTCTACACAAAAACACATATTGGTTTCTGAGGACGATGCATCAAGAGTTTATTTGAAGAATGACATGTTACATTTTTAAAATACTGGTTTTAAAAAAAAATGTGTGTGCGACAGATTCTCTGGACTATTCCTATTAAAAAATCGTAAGATGTTTGATGATAATGTGACGAAACTGTCATTTAACAACAACAACAACAACAACAACAACAACAAAAACCCAACTGGTTTCACACTCCTGAAGTTTCAATGAAAGTTTACCAGTACAGTTAATTAGACCTGTATCTATTATGTGAACTCTGAATACTGACAAGTGATACTTCATTCAAACTTTCTAGCGGTAAAACTTGTTCTGTTTCCGCTAATCAGCAGGACTTTTATATCAACAATATCTAATTTAAATCTAGGTCGATTACAAACTGCTTTCTTTGTGCAAGTCAAAGCAAGGGAACGTAAAAAAAACCACAGACTTGTAAGTTTGCATTTTTTAAGAAATAGCCCTTTAACGGTTTATTACACCACTTTGTCAAGTGTAGTTTTGTGCTGATATATTTCAGTTTACATG
This sequence comes from Stramonita haemastoma, assembly GCA_030674155.1. Classification (NCBI taxonomy): domain Eukaryota; kingdom Metazoa; phylum Mollusca; class Gastropoda; order Neogastropoda; family Muricidae; genus Stramonita; species Stramonita haemastoma. Next base: position 33,630,345 of record CM060323.1, on the reverse strand, counting down.
TCACAGTACGTTGTGGTTTTGATGTATAAGTAAAGGATTCCTGATGTTTAAAATGTCTGTTTTGTCCTTCTAGCAGTAGCAAAAAAATGGCCCATAGTTTATACTAAAATTATTGAGAGCGCCTCCCCCCCCCCCCTTCACTCTGAATATATGAATATTTTTCAATCAGTCTGCAGGAACTTCATGAAATATGGATAAGCAACATAAAAGCAAGAAGGCTAAAGTACGTACCTCATATGCATTTCAACTTGAACATGAATTTCCTTCCAACAGAGTCACTCCACACGCAGCCGACACAAGCGTGAAGAAAGCCCCAGAGAGATGGCAGACGACCCGGTCATTTCTGCTCGCAACGAAGTGTTCCTGGCGCCAAAAGAATTCACATGTCCGTGCTGCAGGGATCGAAATCAAGAAAATCTCCGACAACTGGCTAGAAGAAGCTGTGTTCCATCATCCCCCATACATTATCTACCTCCCATGAGATATTCTCCTCCAAGTCTTTCACCTTATCCCGAAGCCAGCATCCCTTCCGAACAAAAGCATGAACCGTTAGAGAGAAAGATTGTGTCTAGCCCAGACGTTGATGAGCCACCCAGTGCCTCGGTTCTGCAGAGTATCACCACAGCTGACGCAATGTACATTGAGTCTATGAACAGATTGGCGAAATATGGAGAACATCTGTCCATTTCTGAACAAAACACCAAAGTAAAACAAGAGGAAATGAACACCCCAAAGGGTGACCTTAATTCACAGCGGATGTAACCTTCACACCTTTTTACCTGATATGCCCTAATTGGGTTGCAAGACAAGAAAGAGTGGAGCGATGGTGTGCGCATTCTCTTGTATGTGTGCGTGCGCATCGTGGGACTATTTACAGGTCTTGGGTCCGACTTATATTATTGTGTTTTCTGTGTATGCTAGAATATTAAAAACAGGACACTCCGTTTTATGTGGATTATATCTGTGTTTATCGTAATTGCTCGCGTCTTATTTAGGCAAGAAATATGTTGTTTTACAAAGTGATACAGACTGATCAAAACACTATTTTGAATCTCGGATGAATCAGTATTGAAGTCTATAAATACTATTTTTGTCTGGTTTACCTCCACCCCACCCCACCCCTGTGTGTGTGTGTGTGTTTTGTGTGTGTTAGTTCTCGCCTAATTATGGTTTCAGTTTCAGTTCTAAAATGTTTGAATGATAAAAACAAAAGTGAACTAGGCAAATTATAACAAGATGTAGCGAAATTGACAGCTTTGTGTAATTAAAACTGAATGATTTGTATGAATGCTGTGTGAGGGATAGCGCTTAAAGAAATTGTAAAGATGGTACGCGAGTGCTGGCTAAGTATTTTGAACTCTTTCCTTCTCAAAAGTACCACAGAGGACTTAAGTTCAAAACCATGGGTAGTAATATTCTCATCGCAATTCTAGATAACAGGACAAACAAACAACGTTTCCGCATTGACGGAAGAGAGAGAGAGAGAGAGAGAGAGAGAGAGAGAGAGGAGAGAGAGAGGAGAGAGAGAGAGAGAGAGAGAGAGAGAGAGAGCGAGCTCATATTTGAACTTGACAGATTTATTCACGAATAGGCCATCGGTCCGTCCATACATGAAGGGTTTTTTAGCGTTTTTATGAATGAAGAAAAAGAAAAGCAACAAAAACAACACAAGCAATGCTAATTTCTAACAAGGCTCGTCAGTTACCAGAACTGCGACTTTAGATAACAAACTCTCTGATTTTAAAAGTTTTACACAGGCCCAGGCCAAAAGCCGCGTCCGTTATTCATGTCAGCTCATTGCCAAGGCCTACACTAAAATGTTGTCATGTTGTAAAATGTTGTGTTGAGATTGCCTTCAGACATGATAAGCTCTTACTATAACAACCTGCACTCTCCTTTAAAGGAGAAAAAATTCTCTGAAGTCGGAGTATGGCTGCCTATATGGCGAGGTAGCTGAAAACAGTCACACACGCAAATTTCTCAACCAGTGTGCAATTTCAATCTCACAGTGATTCCCAGGTGGGATGAATGGGTCAGAGTGCACATTCTGGGTGACCCCCAGAGTGTTAAGCTGGGGAACGCACCACAACAAAAACTTTACACAAATATAGAACAGGGTTACGCATGACTTCGGGGTGATCATTCGCAAAGAATAAACAGAGTCTGAATCAACTAGGCTCTATACAAAATTTTTCCGGATGTATTTTTATGAAAACACACACACACACACACACACACACACACACACACACACACACACACACACACACACACACACACACACACACACACACACACACACACACACACACCACACACACACACACACACAACATACACAGAGGGGGTGGGGTGGAGGGAGGAGATAGGAGTGAGGGACTATATTGTAACTGAATGCAATGCTTTTTGTGTTTTTTAATTAATATTGTGGGTCAAAAATGAGTAATATTAATAATCTTTTGATATCAAAT
>CM060323.1:33600374-33605374 GCA_030674155.1 Stramonita haemastoma | reverse complement strand
CTCTTCCTTCCTTCCTTTCTTTCTTTCTTTCTTTCTTTCTTTCTTTCTTTCTTTCTTTCTTTCTTTCTTTCTTTCTTTCTTTCTTTCTTTCTCTTTCTTTATTCATTCATTTATTTATTATTTATTTATTTATTATCACTTTATGTCACAGCAGATTTCTCTGTCGTGAAATTCGGGCCGCTCTCCCCGGGGAGAGCACGTCGCCACAAGTGCAGCACCTACCCATTATTTTTGTTCTTTTTTCCTGTTTGCAACTGTATTTATTTGTTTTCCCTTTCAGAATGACTTTTTCTACAGAATTTTGCCAAGGTCAACCCCCTTGTTGCCGTGGGTTATTTTACGTGCGCTAAATAGTGATGTGTAACACACGGGACCTCGGTTTATCGTGTCATCCGAAAAACTAGCGCCCAGACCACCACTCAGGGTCTAATGGATGGGGGAGGAAAAAGTTTCGGGCCCAAACGGGAATCGAACCACCGCACACTCCGACCCAGACTTTTCGCTTTCTAGACAAGGCGCGTTACCTTTAGACCACCGATCCCTCTCCCCTCCAGAAGAGGAAATATCCCCGAAGTCGAAATGAGGCTACCTATCTCAATGGTGGGGCAAAAAACGGTCGCCTACGCTAAATCCCATGATTCGTTAGGATTGAGAGAGAGCTCTTAGCGAAGAACGAAGGAAAAAACGAAAATGTATGGAAATCAGTGCAGCAGAAAGGAAAAAAACAACAACCCAACCGTCAGTTATTGGTCAATCACAACTTGGCCATCACTGTTAACGAGTGATCACAGGCCAAAAAAAAAGAAAGCATAAAAAAAATAACAAACAAAACAAAACAAAACAATAATCCATCTATGAGTTATTGGAAAGGTCTCAGATACCTGGGATTCATTATCAGCAGTGTGTGTGTGATTGATTTGATTTGATTTATTCTTCTATATCGAGGATAATGGAATAAGCACTCTTGTGCTTTTTTTTTACATCCAGTCCCCGTGTGTAAGCAGTTTTGTAAATGTCATCTGTTCCCACCGGCACACGATGGCCTACTCTTACGAAAAGCGGAACAGGATTTAATGTGTGCGCAAGATGTTCTGCGTGCGTTCGCACACGGGGCCTCGGGTTTTAAGTCTCATCCGAAAGACTTTTGGGAGAGTGGGGGTCAGCACTGATGTTAACTCCAGGAGAAAAATCTTCTCGACCGGACTCGAACCCGGGTCGTCAAATTGCCAGCGCAATGTTCTGACCACTAGGCTATCCGTCCCCCTTGAGCAGGAGGATAGCCTGGTGGTTAGAGCGTTGGGTTCGTGATCTGACGGCCTGGGATCCAGTCCCCTGGGAGGCACCCGTTTTAAGGGATTTCACCCTGGAGTTAACACTAGCACTGTGACTCCCCTCTCCCTGAAAAGTTCTACAGATGAGACTGTAAATCGAGGTCCCGTATACAAGGTCGAGGTCGGATGAGACTATAAATCGAGGTCCCGTATACAAACACACGCAGAACATCTTGAGCACAGGTTAAAACCTGTTCCGCTTCTCGAAAGAGTAGTTAGACCATTGTGTGCCGGTGGGAACAGATGGAAAAATTTACAAAACTTCAGACACGCGGGGACTGCATGTAAAAAAAAAAAAAAAAGCACATGAGTGCTTATTCCATTATCCTCGATATCAAAGAATAAATACATAAGTAGATATGTTTAATCCATCCCCGAAGTCGGAATGCGGCTACCTTCATGGTGGGGCAAAAACGGTCCCATACGCAAAATCTCACCATTGGTAAACCTCAGAGCTCTAGCCGGGAAACAAGGGGGGGTTGGGGGGGGGGGGGGGTGTATTCAAATACTTCTAAAATTTGCGTCAAACTTGTGTTGTGACTTTTTTATATTTTTTTTTATAACTATTGAATATACTGCTTTTTTTTCATAGCTTTATAAGTGACCTTTATTTCTTTCTTCTTCTTCTTCTTCTTCTTCTTCTTCTTCTTCTTCTTCTTCTTCTTCTTCTTCTTCTTCTTCTTCTTCTTCTTCTTCATCATCTTCATCATCATCATCATCATCATCATCATCATCATCATCATCATCATCATCATCATCATCATCTTCTTCTTCTTCTTCTTCTTCTTCTTCTTCTTCTTCTTCGTCTTCGTCATAGTCATCGTCATCATCGTCGTCGTCGTCGTCGTCGAACGCTCAGACAGCAACTATTGTTGTCTGTCATATGAGCGAAAAATGCATTGCGTTGCCGTTAAGCGCCTGACAAGTCAGACCCAGCACATGCGACTTCGGCGTGGGAAGGAAATGTTATCTTTTAAATCTTTCTGGGGGAAAAAGACAGGAGAATGGACCAAGAAGGTAGAAAATAGACGAGAAGGAAGTGATAAGAAGAAAAGGAACAAAGCAAAAACAAAGAGAGGGATAGAAAAGAGGGAATTCCTAGCACAGACTTTCCAGAAGGTGGGGATGCTATTTGTACTAAAAAGCCCCTGGTGATTAAAAAAAATTATTACCATTATTGTTGTTGTTGTTATTATTATTATTATTATTATTATTATTATCATCATCATCATCTCATCATCATCATCATCATCATCATCATATTATTATTATTATTATTATTATTATTATTATTATTATTATTATTATTATTGTTGTTGTTGTTGTTGTTGTTGTTGTTATTATTATTATCATCATATTATCATTATTATTGTTATCATCATCATCATCATCATCATCATCATCATCATCATCATCATCATTATCATTATTATTATTATTATTATTATTATTGATTCCGTTTATCTTTCGGAAAATATTGCTGGAGATCTAAAATTCAGTTAAACCTGATCGCAAAATGAAAAGAAAAATAAACAAGAAGCAAAATATGGACGAGCACAAACCTCCTTCATAGAATATTGATGAATGTCGAAGTGTGGTGTGTGTGCTATGTGTGTGGTTTCTGTTTTTTCTGCATAGTCTTCTTCAGACTGACATTTCCTTTTAAAAGAAAAGAAAAACAGAAACGGAAAAGAGGATGAAGAGGAGGATGAGAGAGGACAGAGAGAGAGAGAGAGAGAGAGAGAGAGAGAGAGAGAGAGAGAGAGAAGAGAGAGAGAGAGAGAGAGAGAGAGAGAGAAAAGAGAGAGAGAGAGAGAGAGAGAGAGAGACTGTGTATTTATTTATTTATTTATTTATTTATTCATTTATTCTTTTTTCTGTTCTTGTATGTGTGTGTGTGTGTTCGTGCATGCACGCGCGCGTACGCGTGCACGGGCGTGTGTGTGTGGATGAAGGATGAAGGAGAGAGAGAGAGAGAGAGAGAGAGAGAGAGAGAGAGAGAGAGAGAGAGAGAGGAGAGAGAGAGAGAGAGAGATGTACGTCACTTCCGGCCACTGTTATTTCTCTAGGGACAAGGAATCGCGTAGTTTATTGAACCGTACCTTTTGTGATCGGTGCAAAGGTATTGAATGTATACCAGCCCAGATTTGCCCCCAGGACCATAAACTTCTGTTTAGTTTGGTGTGGTTTTTTTTCTATGTAGATGAGAGAATAGGCATACGCACGTACAGTTACTGTCGCGTGTGCAGATAAAAAGACTAATACAAGTTTACACACATGCGCGCGCGTGCGTATGGCTCCGGTACAATCATGTATGCAAATACAAGCACACAAAGAGAGAGAGGGAGAAGAAAGATAAAGGAAACGCAGACATAGAGAGACAGCGAGAGAGAGAGAGAGAGAGAGAGAGAGAGAGAGAGAGAGAGAGAGAGAGGGGGGGGGGGGGGGAGGAGGGGGGGGGGGGAAGACGAAGAAGAAGAAGAAGAAGGAAAGAAAAAGAAGAAGCGGAAGAGAGAAATCTAAATCCACAGTCTTGAAATGAAATAGTCTTAGACTTTCAGTGAAGCTCCATATTTGAAAAAAAACCCCCACCTCACAATTATACAAAAGTTCAAAAACAAAAGAAAAGAAATCAACTTTCCGATAAAAGTAACTAATTCTCTGGTGTTTACTCCATGACTCACACTACAAGACGACACAGAGACTGAAGTAACAAACGGTGACAATTTCGCCACATCACCAAGATCCGAACCAGTGGACTTCAGGACCGGTAGAAGTGTGTCTGTCACCTTAACCACTCAGCCAATGGACAACTCAGAAGTTTCTGATTGATTGTTGCCGACATTGATTTGATGTCCCAGGAAGAGAGGAAATGAAAGCAGTGTTCATAACTTGCTTCTCTTTAAAAACGAATATCGACTTGCACTGAGTAGTCCGGAAAGACATATTTCCATCTCCCCCATTCCACGAAGGGGACGGGATAGCTCAGTGGTCAGAGCACTCGCTTTCACCCAGCCAAGGTTAAGCAGCATTGAGCATGGTTAATTAACAGTTGGATGGGTGACCGTTTGCGCGCTTTGGCTTCAGTACGTTTCCCCCAGTTCACCCAGCTGTCAATGGGTACCTGCCCTCTTTAGGGTGAGGGAAGGTAAAGCAGCGAGGGAGAGGAGATGGGCGCTGTCCTCAACATGCTGGCCCCTAGAGAAGCTGAGGTCTCTGACACCTCGCTTCCCCTACGACCACACAGGTTATGGGACACCTTTACCTTGACCTTGACCTACTCAACGGGCAGAGACATCAGGGAGTACAGGGATGGGCCTTTCACTTGTCAGAGAGAGAATGAATGAATAATCTTTATTTTTCAAAGGTAACAGAGTAAGCATTACATTTTTTTTTCATCCGGGAGAGAGAGAGAGAGAAGAGAGAGAGAGAGAGGAGAGAGAGAGAGAGAGAGACAGAGAGACAGAGAGACAGAGAGAGAGAGAGAGAGGAGAGGGGAGAGAGAGTGGAGACGAGAGAGAGAGAGAGAGAGAGAGAGAGAGCTGAGTGGTTAAAACAACCAGTCTGTAATCCTAACTGTTCTGAAGTTGAGAGTCTGTATCTCGACAGAGTCTGGTGAAATGAGAAAGGAACTTTTACGATCTGTAAGGTGTATGCAGACTGCCAGTG
>CM060323.1:33578887-33597774 GCA_030674155.1 Stramonita haemastoma | reverse complement strand
GGACGAGTTTTCAAATTCGCTAGAGATCTCACCGATTAAGGATTCCCAAATGTGGATCACAAAAAACACATTACACAAAAATCGAAAGCTTGTCATCCTCTCTTTTTCATTTGAACATTGTCCGCCCTCAACTTCCTCACTTTCCAGGTAGAGGATACAGTATGAAACAAAAAATCTGTTATGTGTGTCTGCTTCTGTCCCCTCCTAAGACACCAAGGTAGGCCTAACCTCCCCTTGCAAACAGTCACTTCCGGTAAGCGGGGAATTTAAGAGTTTTGAGTTGACTGAACCTCAAAATTTAACAGTTGGCTGTAATAGTTCAAAGTTTTTAAGTCAGCGGTGGTGAAAGTGATGATGTGCAGTTTACTGAAGGTGTCGGTTCACCATTCAGGAAGGAAATGATCAAATTCATTCTTCACGCAATACTGAATTTGTCTTCTGTACTACTCCAGTCCTGCGTTGTTGAAACACACTGGTAACCATGGTGTTTTTTGTTTTTTGTCTTTTGTTGAACGTCCAAGGATACGAGGAGAGAGCAGACAATGCCAAATGGACTTTTATGCAGAATGAAAATATAGGCGCGACTTGATTTGGTTTGCTGTTTAGTATTTAGAACTAACCACTATGTCGTATACTACTCTCACGTCTATTGGTGTCACCAGGTACGATTCTGTTGGCCGCCGCACCTAATGACACCGACAAGATCCTCCTTCTCCATTAATTTTGTTGTGGTCGTTGCTGGCCCAGCTGATTTCATGGATTTTCATGCCATAGGATTCTGTGATGTTGCCATTGTTTGAATGAATGAGAGAAGCAGGCGGTCTGCCTTTTTTTTTTTTTTTCCTGTCTTGCCTTGAAAGACAGGCATCACCAGGTCCATATCTTGGTTTTGTAGCGCATGGCCAGCTATTATTATATAATGATTAATGTATATTCAGTATATGTATTGAATGCATCTTGATTTCCTTTAATTTAGTGTGAGTTTTCTTGTTGATCCTGAAATATATTTTCATCTAGGCCTATTCTTTTATCTGTCAAACTGACACTGAGTAAAAAGGTAAAGGCATCCCATAACCTAGGCGGTCATAGGGGAGCGAGGTGTCAGAGACCTCAGCTTCTGTAGGAGCAAGCATGTTGAGGGTGGCCCCCATCTCTCCCTCGCTGCTTTACCTTCCCTGACCCTAAAGGCTAAACTAAAGAAGGCAGGTACCACCCATTTACAGCTGGGTGAACTGGGGGGACTGTGCTGAAGCTAAGCCAGGTGTGCAAATGGTCACCCATCCAACTCAACTGGTAACCACGCTCGACACTGCTTAACTTGACAGGGGGAAAGTAAGTGCTCTGACCACTGAGCTATCCCACCCCCTGTCGTGAGTATTCTAAAAAAACACAAAAAAAACAAACAAACCCAAAACCCTACAGGCTACACATTTTAGAGTCAGAACTCAAATGCTTCAATTCTTTTTCATTTCTTTGTGTCCACTCCAGGATCTAGCAGCATGACAGGCCATCCTAACTCTAAAACATTTTATTTTCAATTTCATTTTCAACTGGTAAGCCATAAGGAATGCTGTAAACTATCATTTAAAAACTAATAAAAAGTTTACACTTTGATTTGGGCGAACTTTTGCAAGTCACATGAGATGAAAAGTTTTCCTATAAGTATAAGTAATCTAAGTAATCATAGTATAAAATATGAGAGTAAGAAAAATTGTAACACTGTAACAGTAACCTGAGTAACATTCTTTTACTTTTCTAAACATTTATTTTTGTGGTCCAAAGACAGTTGACCTTTTTCATCAAATTTGGCAGAAAATTGTGTTAGTGTATAATTTTTATGTTCATTTTGTAGCTTTATACTCATGCAGATTTACACACACATGTATTGGTCCGTAACTTTGTACACGTACAGAAACACTCATGTAGAATTTACATGCACATACATGTATGATGTATACATAATAATTAATTGCATTACATGTCTATAACTATCAAGTATCATGTTACTTTGTTTCAGAGATTCAGACCACTTTCCCCAAGGGCACAGTTGAATGAATTTTTTGTGAGGAGCATGGGAGACCAGCTTGTCACTGTGACTGAAATTTTGGAGGCCGGGCACAGCGAAGGAGAAGAGAATGCAGAAGATGTGCTGTCGTGGATGCTGGAAGTCATTACCAATCTTCTTATTCATCTGGTACACAATTCACTTATCTTTTGTTTTATTTTAAGAGCTTGTTTCCTCTTTAATCTGTTTAAATACCTTTCTGTGTGTGTGTGTGTGTGTGTGTGTGTGTGTGTGTGTGTGTGTGTGTGTGTGTGTGTGTGTGTGTGTGTGTGTGTGTGTGGTGTGTGTGTGTTATCACTATGTGACTCTGTGTGTGTGTATGTGACTCTGTGTGTGTGTGTGGACTCTGTGTACATCATTACATGTGTGTTTGTGTAACTCTGTGCGTGTGTGTGTGTGTGTGTGTCACTGTGTGTGTGTGCGTGTTTGTGTGAGTATGTGTATATACAGGGTTCGCGATAACCGGTAATTGCCGGTATTTTACCGATTGTAAACAGGGAATACCGAAAATTTTCGAAGCAGCCGGTACCGCGTACCGGATCTGTTTGCCTGTGACCGATTAGATTTCCGTCTCAAAAAAAAAAAAAGAAAAAAAAGTCTGAAGTGACATTTTCTGACAGTCTGCAGATCTGTCATGCGCCTGTACTGTGCTTACATACCTACCCCTTTCCAACCCCTTCTGACGAACATCTTTGGCGCCAGCCTCGTTTTTAGCCTAGCACGCAGAACAGCAAGCTTTACTGTGAAAGAACAGAGCTTCGCGCTCTTCTCGGCATGACGGTAACTTCCATTCACAATGAGTAAATGGGGCCTAGATTGATTTATTCTTTATTCTTTTAATCTTTTATATCGAGGATAATGGAATAAGCACTCCTGTGCTCTTTTTTACATCCAGTCCCCGTGTGTATGCAGTTTTGTAAATGTCATCTGTTCCCACGGCACACATGGCCTACTCTAACGAAAAGCGGAGGGTCTATGACTATGAATTTGCGCATTGCTCTCCCCCGAGAGAGAAGAGTCGAAAACAAAATCTAAATTGAACGAAAGATCTAGGTGAGCGCTAAGCATAGAAACAAGAAAGAAGAATATAGGCCTAAGCCACACGAATGATGTGCAAAACAACAGACTGACACAGACAGTGGCACAGGCGCTAGAAAAAAATCCTATTTCCTGCGTGGCTTCGTGCCCAAGAAGTGAGTGGCAGCAGCACGGCAGTCAAAGTCTTTGAGAGATTTGCCTTCAATTTAGATTTAGTTTTGCTGCCGAACAACCCCCCCCCCCCCCCCCCCCCCCCCCCCACTCTGAATAGTTTCGTTTTGTTCACAGTACGTACCGGATTTTATTTTCTGGGGACCGATTTTGGGGGAGTTGGTCAAGATATCTCTGAAATGGCAACTCGCAGTACCGGTTTTAAAAAATCCTAGCGCGAACCCTGTATATATGTATATGTGTGTGTGTGTGTTCTGTAGCGGCAGCCCCCAGCAAATCCTGTCATCACAACTGAAAAATGGCCATTTTTGGTCTTTTCACTTCTTTATTACTCTGCTTCTGTTGCACTGATTAAAAAAACTGTATAAATCGAAATAAAGTTCAGTCTTTTCTCTTTTGATTGAGTGCATTTTTATTTCTGTGGCTGATCTGTTGCAAATACGCAAAGCGCGTGAATGAGGTGTGCGTTTCACTAAAAAAAAACGTTGCGCGGCCGCCATTTTCGTGAACATGGACAATGCTTCAAATAGAAATGCCCACTTTAAGTTTGATGCATATTCGCGATAAACAATCAACCGTACTATGTCAGGTATCATTGTGTGCAGTATTTATTGTAGATTACTGAAATGGGTAAAAGTTTATTTGTTCATAGATAGTTTTTGAAAAAAAACACGGTTTTTTGGCAGTACATGTTGGCAAGTTGTAAAGAACCTGTAGCTTAATCCTCTAGTACCGAATGGGTCATATGATATAAGGAACACAAACTTTGAGTGCTCTGTACAATGCCCATATTTGTCAGGGAGTACAATAAACTGATTCAAGCAACAGTAGGGAATGTCAAGCTCATTTTGCACCATTAACCACTCACTGATTCAGAGTGAGAACTTCCAGACCAGTATCTGTTATCACCTACCCCTGCCAGCTCATCACGTGGTTACTTGGGGTCAACTTTCACCCCTCACTATAGTATAGCTACATGAGAGTATTGCCACCAGTCCTGGCTTGTTTTTCTTATAGCTCCTGTGTTTGGGAGGGGAGTTGAGAAAGGATGGCGTGTGTTTAGTTTTCATAGTCCCGTTATGATAGTTTGAAGTCAGTGTGCCATATCTGGAACATTCGCTCTTTGTGAAGTACTCAAGGGAAGTAATCCATCCTGTGTGTTCCATATCTGGCACAAAATGTTTAGCGAACAATTGTAAAGGAATCATGTTCTATGCTTGACATTATGCAGCCCATTTTCTGAAGCTTTTAAGAAATAAAATTAATGATCAGATGTACCTCTTGTAATGTGAATAGTTTAAAAAAAAAAAAAAAAAAAAAAAGTTCCGTGAATAGCATTTCAAACTATAAAAGCAATCATTACAGTTGTGATTTGTTTATTTTCATTCCTATTTTATTAGTTCTGTTCCTGATGGAATCTATTTCTATTTACTTGTGCGTGCTTGCGTGCGTGCGTGTGTGCGTGTGTATGTGTGCGTGTATGCGTAAAAGGTTATAAAGATTTGAAAATGAATTCAAGTCCTATGTATTATTTACTTGGATTTATTGTTTCTTTCCCTGGTTTGTGTTTCTTAGTTTGTTTCTGTTTTTCTTTCTCTTCTCCCTTTCTTTTTTCATTCATTCATTATTTATTTTCGTTGGTATGTTTACAATATATATGTAAAGAAAAAAAAAGGTATCTGTCACAAATGTTTGCCGTTTTGTGACTTTTGACCAGTGATTCTGAAGAATCCTGCAGCTCTGGAGATAAATGGACACCTCTAATTGATGAAGACACAGGGGATGAAGAAGTTAAATGCCATAGAGAATATGAAAAGAGATCAATTTGAATGAAAGGTCGAACACAACTTTTAGGGTGGGGTTGATGATCTTTTGGATTCCCTGACAGCACTGTACTGTGTACAACTTGCCCATCAAGTCAAGGAAATGGTGTATGTCCAGTTATCTTCTACCACACCCTGGCCCTTGCAGAGCATAGTTCACAGCTGCTTGTGGTGTAACTTAGCCTCATGCTGAACTGCTCAAAGTGAAAGCCATGAAACTTAGCATTGTCAAGGGATTGATTGTGGATGCCCTCATTGGTGTGAACAAGAAGTTCTGGTGCCCTGCTGTACTGTCCCCAGCTTCCCCTGTTCCCAAAGTTTGTCAAAAGGCTGCTGTGAGCGATTTTGGGCTGAATTTCTCGCTGTGGAAGAGCGGAGAATGCCAGAGATGCAATAACAGAGACTGTCAAGCAAAGGGGCAAGTCACATGCTCAGTGTCTGCACAAAGACAGGAAGTACTTTGTGCAGTTTTATACCTGCAAATAATCACACAGATACCTTTGAGAAAAAAAGAAATAAATCATTCTCAAATTTGTGACAGAATCAAAGTAAATGAGGGCAGACAGACTCAATGTTCCATATGTGGCACAAACGGACTTTGTTCCTCTAAGACCTGATGGGTCATATTTGGCATCCTTAAACAAATTCATAGAAAAGAATCAGCGAAACAAGCAGCTTTCTCATTCAACCCCAGGTGGGAAGAGTGTAGTTGAATACATTGATCACTTAGAGATTCATAAAAATGCTGTCAAAGAAAGACAACTCAAAGCATTATTTTTCAGATTAAGATTAAATGCATTCCTGACAAAATTCAGCAAGCATTTAACTGCTTATGTGGTGAATATATTTCAAATACCCATATTATACTTGAATGTAAGAATTTAAAACCTCATCTCACTGCCTTTCCTGAGAATTCCATTGATGAAGTTTTGAACAATGTAAATCTAACATTTGACATTGCTAAAGGTTTGTTGTTAAGTCCTAGGCCTATAGGGCATTTATTGTAGGCCTAGTTCTTGTAGGGTTTTTTTTTTTTTTTAACTTTTTAATTTTTGGGTTTTTTTAACTGTGAATGTTAAGAATACAATTTTCTTTGTTATTACAATTCATTACACACACACACACACACACACACACACACACACACACACACACACACACACACACACACACACAGAGGCATGCATGCACATGACACATGCATGAGCGCGTGCACACACACACACACACACACACACACACACACACACGCACGCACGCACACACACACACACACTCCTGTTTTAGGGTCGTCTGGAATTTAAGTGGAAAGACGTTAATATTGAAGACTGACTTACTTACTTGGCACACACTATTTTGATCAGTTTTATCGATTTTGATTTTTTTTAATGATCATTTCCTGATGTTCTGAAGCCATTATGCACGAAAAAATAATTTTCATTCATGTATTTCTACTATCAGGTTCTAGCCTAGAGGCTTAAAATAGTCATCACTGAAGGCGAAAATCAAACAAGACGACCTATTGGTTCTAATTTGTTAATGGGATTTAATTGGTTTACGTACGACAACCTATGAATATAGGCCTATTAGGCTAATTCATGGCTGTCGTACATACGCAAACCAATCAGAACGAAGGTTTCAAATCCAGGAACATGGAGGCAAGAACAAACGAATGCGGCGAACCGACCATGTCGACTGTCGACGATTTTCTCGATTTACTGGGTAAATATAATGAATTTGTGATTGTAGACCATTGATATTATTGTTTATTTATACACAAGTCGCGTAGTTTTTCAATTTTTTAAAATAGATCATTAAAACGAAGACTTTGATTAGTTTGAAAAGTGTAGTATACGATCTTCGACTTCGGGCATGTGCAAAACGGAAAGACGAAAACGTGCTCGATTTCGTCTGATATATTCACGAAACTACTTCACAAATTTATGATGCTTATAAAATCAGATAGTTTGAACATGTTTTTATTCAAATTATTTTTTAATGGTGGTATAGTGAAATAGAAGCGTCATTTTACGTTTTATTGAGTGACCGGTGTATCCAAGAGGAGGTAATCCGAGATCGTGATTCACTTTTTTGTGAAGCTAACGTCAGTCGTTGCTTCTGTTTTTTGTTGTTTTTAACCATTTTAGGTCACGGTTTCATTTGTGATGAATTAAAAGTTTGTGTTAGGGTTTTACGGATGGGGGGGGGGGGGGGTGCGACTTGGAATATTTTATGCAACCTGAGTTGTAGTATCTGTTTGAATTTCTTTTCTTTTTTTTTCTTTTCTTTTTTTCCTTAGTAACTTGTAGGCCTACTTAACCAAGGAAGGTTTAGTTTAAGTACAGTAGTAAGCTTGCGTTTTTGTGATTTATGCACACATAACTATATCCAATAGCCATCCAGTCTTTTCTTTTCATTTATCCCAGTCATTTTCCTTTTCGAAGTTTCCATTATGTTTTTGTTTTGTTTTGACTTATTTGAGGGTTCACTATCTTTACTACTTGAATTAGTACTTTAGTTTTATTTTCTGTTGATTCGTTTTATACTATCAAGAAATATTTTATAAAAAGAAAAGAAAGAAAAGGCAGAATCCATTATTTTTTTAATTTTGATTTTTAAAAAAACTTAAAAGGATAGGATACAGAAGTCGACACAGTTAAAAGTAAAACTGTATGTTAATATTGTTATGCATCAGGTAATTTTTAAGTTTTAACCTTTAGTCAATTAGTGACTTTACAAAAATATGCGACACATACATGTATGATACATTGATAGATACCGCTCCCATTACCACAGTTCTGATACTAATGAAATGTTTATTTCCCTATGTGTGTTAGGTACTTATTTCAGTTGTCACTCCTTTTGTTGTTGTTTTTTTGTTATCAGATTTCTTTTAAACCTTTTGGCAGTTTTGCCTTTTGAATGGAAGAAACAAATTCTTTTACACAAATTATATTTTTTTTTTGTTGGTTTTCTTTCTTTTTTTTTCTTTTTTTTTACTTTTGACGTTCTGTAGTTTTTAACTTTTGTTTTTATGCATTTTTTTTATTAAAATTTTTTTCTTTTTTATTCCCTGAATGCTGACACACAGATGGAAGTCAACTGAG
The DNA here is from genome assembly GCA_030674155.1 of Stramonita haemastoma. NCBI lineage: Eukaryota > Metazoa > Mollusca > Gastropoda > Neogastropoda > Muricidae > Stramonita > Stramonita haemastoma. Next base: position 33,589,570 of record CM060323.1, on the reverse strand, counting down.
CAAGCTGAGGTCCATTTTTCTGGGTACTGGAAAAGGTCGCCGTCCAAAAGTGCCTGTTGTAGAGATTTCCAATCATCTGCTGATTCAGTTATTGGTACTGAAGCAAGAGGGTGGGAAGACATTTGATGAAACAGCTTCATTTCTCAGTCAACTCATTCCGGATGGTGAACTTTCAAGGTTGCGGTATCTTCTCGTTAAGGCAGAAGAAAATGTACAACTTCTGCAGGATAAGTCACAGAGAGAAAATTTTCTGTCTGAGCCAGTTCATGTTGAACAGCTGGGTCCACTGTTGCATGCAACTGGTGTAACCACCGAACAGTTGCTTCAAGGACATCACCTCGAAACTTACGCACCCCCTACATGTGGACTGTTAAAAGATGTCATTAATTTTAAAAATAGGAAGAGGAAAACAAACAGAGAATTGTGCCAGTGGTGGGAGCAGCTGACTGGAAATTCTGTGGAAGAGGCAGCCATGTATAGAACAGCTGTAAAAATAACAAAAAAGGCAGCAAGGCTTGGTTCAAATGTCCACAGAGAAAAAGGACAAAAACTTTGGAAGGAATTTTTGGATTCTGTGGCATTTCCTCCTACAAAGGATAGTATTTCACCAAGTGCACCACCTTTAGCTGATTTAAGTCTTTTGGCACATGCAGCTTGTGCTTCGTCATCCTCTGTGTCCTCTAGTGCTGTTACATCAGATTTACCCCAGCCTAGCTCTCTGACACCTGAGGCTCGCAAACTTGGTGCGGTAGTTAACCAGCTTGCAGCTGCCAGAAGGAAAGAACAGGCACTGAAAGAAGAGCTGTCTGTGCTCAAAGAAAATCTGAAAGTAGCAACAGATTTAAACAAAGAGTATTTTTCTGAGCTACAAAGTCTTAAAACAGAAAAAAGGCAGGCAGAAATTTTTGCTCAGGAAAAAATTGCAGAAATTGAAAGAATTAAGGAGGACCATTCCAAAATAACTGCTGCTCTTCAGGATGCTCAGAAAAAAATACATTACTACGAAAAACAGGGTCTAGAGAACAAATAAAATGTAGGGATATGGGTTGTTCTCTGGAAAGATGCACAAAAGTGTGACATGGAGGCTAAAAAATGAATTTTCACCCAGCAGTTTAAAAACTGGATTTTAAACTAGTCAAATCTTTCCTCATTAAGTCCAGAAAAAAATTGGGATAAATTGTCAAGTGGTCTTCCATGTATGGGACATCAAATGTCATAGGTCACCAAAAATAACAGTTGTGACAAAGTAACCAAAAAGTCACTGAAAAAATCAAAAGATATAAAAAAAAAAAAACTGATTTTAAACTTCTTTGGACTTGTTTTAAGTAAAAAAAGAGTCTTCACTAACAATAGTTTGGTAATGGGCATCTATGCAGTATGCTTTAAGCCCATGTTATTTCGTTGCTTTTTTACCGCTCAAAAATTATCTTTATATTTTCGTTTCCTTCTTTGCAAAGAGTGAAGCCAAACTTTCCTGCTTGAAAACACACATGAACCACCAATACTTTCAACTGGTGTTTGTTTGTAATCTTTTCCATTTATAATTACATAAAAAATCAGACTTTAACAAAAAAAATGTAACAGTAGTGTCACAGTAACTGTAACAGTAGCGGCACAGTAACCAAGCCTAGATTTTGCTATTTTGTGGAATATTTTCATGCTTTTCATAAATCTAGTACTTAGTCTAGTTTTGAGCAGATTTAGTCTAGTTTTGAGCAGATTTCTGTCCTGATTCTTTGTTTTCCAGGATACATTGATGCAATTGATCATGACCAGCTTAGTAAGGAAGTGGTGACTTTGACATTATTTTTTTTAAATGCTGCTCTGTACATTTTTCTTATTGGAAAAAACAGGTTCTTATCTAAATTGATTTAATTAATAAACTACCTGCTGAGAAAAAATTGAAAATGTGTGTATACTTTTAAAAATAATTCATACTCTGCACAGTCACAGCAAAGAAACGAAAGTGGTTTCCCCGCAACAACTGTTACACCTATACAGTTCAACTCAATTGTCATTCTACAAACAGCACTCATTTTCTTTTCAAATAAATATAGTATCCTTTTCAATCATAAATTGTAAATATTGTGCTTAAAAACTTATGTAAAATAGAAGAAAATAGGTTTTTATTTGGCAGAAATGCACTACTGTGTAAGACACTGAAAAGTTCTCTGGTAAAATTCAGATCAGATCATCGTAGGAACACTATAGTCAGCTGCTATGTTATTGTTCACTTGCTCAAGTTGCTTGCAATGGTACTAATCATGAGAAAATAACAACAAGGAGCACAAAACTAAAGAAATTCCACTTTAAAACTTCAATTTTGGTTTCATGTGAACAGTTGTGACAAACAAACTACACACAGTAACGAAAAATTTGAAAATTAATAACACAGGAGCGATCCGGAGAAGTAGCATCTGCTAAGACATGAGTAATCTGCCTGGTGTTTTGTATGCATACACCTACAAAAATGTAGTGCCAGAATAGTTTATATCAAGTTTGTTTAAATTTTCAGTTGAACAGTTGTCGCACCATCATACAGTAACCAAAGGCACCCGGTGAAAATATGTCAAAAATTTTTCTGAGATATTTCAGATAAAACTACATGCCACCAGTTCATGTGTACTACAACACTCTAAAATTAGATGCATGAAATAGTCTTGAGAACACTCCACTGTTGTACAGGGCTTGTGTTAGCTGTCTATCAAATGAAGTAACCAAAGCAAGACTGTTGCACTATTTTTGATGACATCATTTTTATGCTATTTACTACAAATATTTAAATTTCATCAAGCTTTATTTTCAAAACTATGCCTGACTGAGTGATGCATGATACTTGTTTGACTTTGAAAGTTCTGGATCAATAATCAGGACAGGTTGTTTGGAGGCTGGTCTGCCATGTCACAAATCAGCCATGCTGAAAAGTGCATTTTTATAACTTTGCACTACAATATACAAAAAAGTAGAATACACTGACATCAAAGCTTTTTAAATTCTTTTTCTTTATTGTATTCAAGAACCCCAGACATAAACATGCATTCAAAAAAATGGATGAATTGAAAAAATATAGTTTATCAAAAAGGGTGACTCACTGTGCATGTTTCTGGAGAACAGCCCATATCAAAATCTCCTAAATGAATAGCCAGCTGGAAGGAACTTCTCGGCATTTGGAGAAGTACAAAGATCAAATAGCAGCAACTTTAAAGAAGCTGCACACTCTCAACCTCACCCATGCTGCCTTGAGTTTAAACGAATGTACAAGTTGTTAGAAGACAATTACAATGAACTTGAAAAACAGCAAGCAAAGAAAGAAGGGGGGATTCCAATGCAACCAAAAGAAATTCCAGTCATTCATCTAAAAAATTAGCTTGGGCACTTCACCCAAAAAAATATTTTTAAAAAATTTGTTAATTAAAACTTTAAAAAAGAAAATTTTTTTTAAAAAGCTTGGGCACTTCACACTGGAAGCCAAAATTTGCATCGTGGTTTTGGTTGTAGAAAGTGAGGTGCCTGCCCACAGATGTGGCAGCATCCATCATTCAGACTGTGGTCAGTCAGCTTTGTGGAGCCAGAGTACCTGACAGCGACTTGCCATCCCAGCACTCAGCACTGCGATTTGCCGATCAAGGCCATGTTATCAGCAAGTCACATGTTGCTGATCTGTTGACTACCCATGACCTGTATGACCTGCATGTTGATGGAACAAGCAGAAATGGGGGAAAATATGTCAGTCAACAAGTGATGGCTTAAGAGGGGTCTTTCTCTTTGGGATTTGCTGCACTGGCTACTGAAGATGCTTCCACTCTCGTAGATCTCAGCATTCAGATGCTAGAAGAGCTGTCTGATTTATTCCCTGAAGAGGAGGCCCAGAATCACTTTGTACAGATGCTTACCAGCTTGTCTGGGGTGATGACTGACACGGTGACAGAGCAGGGGTGATGAAATCCTCTGGCAGAAATCTACAAGCAGAATGCCAACATTTGCTTCAGACAGATGAGGGATTGGAATTTCTCCACTGCAATGCCCATTTCCTGCCAGATCTAGGATCACAGTGCAAAAAAGCTCTGGCTGCAGAAGAGAGAGAGAATGGTGAACCACTCGGGAGAGATGCACAGACCAAGTTCTTCTGTTTCAACAGGTTTACTGACTGCTCAGCATACAGGTAATAGACTAATACTAGTAATAGGATCTGTTTCTGTGCGCGCATGCGTGCGCGCGCGCACACACGCACACACACACACACACACACACACACACACACACACACACACACACACACACACACACACACACACACACACACACACACACACACACAAAAACGCCAACACCATGCACATGTAAAATATGTTCTATAAACAGTTTCATTGTTATTGAAATTTGAAGTTTCTTGTAGGGATTATCAGTGTTATAGACATTCTATACAGAAATGTACAGGAATGTGATTACAGTGCTTTGCACAATAGGCCCTTTCAATGTATGGCTTTCATAGTGTGAAAACACCTGGAAAATGTTATGTCATCTTTAGACATCCATAACTTTTGAGAGAATAAAGATAGATACTTAATTTTGTTTTAATTGTGTGGGTTTTTTTAAGTTCTTTAAAAAATACCAGTTTTATGCATGTATTGTATATGCTATAAAAAATTTTTTTTAAAAAGATTTGGCTGCCGCTACTCTGTGTGTGTGTGTGTGTGTGTGTGTGTGTGTGACTCTGTGTTTGTGTGACTCTGTGTTTGTGTGTGTGACTCTGTGTTTTTGTGTGTATGTGTGACTCTGTGTGTGTGTGTGTGTTTGTGTGTGCATGCATTCATCAATTTCATGAGGCTAGTAATCACTGCTTTGTTGATGGGACATTATGATTTTGGTGTTGTCTGCTCAGTGTTCTGATCCAACATGTGCAGGACTCTGCAACTTATCCCTCCTCTGACAACAGTTTTCACACAACAGCAGTGAGATTTTGTCCTGTAGTGGTAACCATCACAGTGTCTCTCCAGTGACCATTTCCCATCATAATCATTCTCCTGGCCCCCAAAGGCTATGACACTCTTAATCTTCTCCAAAAGATTTAATTATAGGCTGTTGTTGTGCGTTCCCCAGCTTAACACTCAGGAGGTCACCCAGAATGTGCACACTGATCACTCATCCCACCTGGGAATCACTGTGAGATTGAAATTGCAAACTGAGGTTTGCTTGTAAAACTGTTTTCAAAGTACCTCACCATATAGGCAGCCATACTCCAACCAGAGGATTTTTTTCTCCTATATAAAGGAGAGTACAGCTTGTTATGTTAAGAGATTGTCATGGCTGAAGGCTATCTCAAAACATTTTACAACATAACATTTTTATGTAGGCCTTGGCAATTGAATTAGTTGACATCAGTAACTGACACAGCTTTTGGCCTGGATCAGAATCATAGGCTGAGAGTATAGGGTGAGGTGCACTGTGCAGTATTAGTGACTGCAGGGTTCTGAGGTCAACTCTTTAATTTTTTTTTGGGGGGGTGGTTTTGTTTTTTGCAGGAGCAGGCATGGAGAAAACAGAAGCGTCTGCCTCACAGAAGCTTTATCCGCAGGGTCTGTGATTTCTTGCCCAGTGTCAAGGCCAAAAGAATCCACCTCCAGGTGAGCTGCTCTTAATGATATTTTCTGGATAGGTGGATGGGACAGCCTGGTGGTTAGAGTGATGTGCATTGTGCTCATTATCTGCTGATCCAGGTTTGAATCTCTTTCAAGAGGATTTTGCCAATTGAGTTAACATCCAGTGCCGACTCCACTCATCTAAAACTAAAAGTCAGCTTGAGACTATAAACCGAAGTCCCGTGTGCAACCACACGTAGAACATCTTGTGTACACATTAAAGCCCATTCTGCTTTTTGGAAAAGGCCATTGTGTGCATGTGGGAATGGATAACAAAACTGACAAAATTGCATACACATGGGGACAAGATTTTTTTTTTTTAAAAAGAAAAAAGAACATGAGTACTTATTCCATTATCCTCGAAATAAAAGAGTAAATAGATAGAAATAAATAAAATGAATAAATTTACAGCTGCTGATAGAAGGAAAATTTAGTAGTACTTAATTTACATTGAAAATGGGGGGGGGGATTGAAAATGGTGCCTTGAAATTTCTTGACCAGTTTCGACGACCATAAAGGTTGTTTGTGGGCATGGGGGGTATGTTTCTGAATTATGTTTTTAGTACTCTATTTGAAATTTTTTTTTAATATCATTTAAAAAAAAAAAAAAGTTGTTTAAGGGTGTAACACCAGTTGTAATTGACAGCTTGCTACAATTGATGATAAGTTTAAAAAAACAACAACAAAAACCCCAACTCCTAAATCGTGAATAACCCCAAAGGATACGTGATGCAGAAAGACTGTGTGCAGACGAACCTGCTGGGCAGTGCGCGCCTGACCAGCACACGGTTTGTCAGCCTGGAGAACAGCCTGGAGGAGGCCTCAGTCAGCTCCTTCTCCATGGACGATGGCATCTGGGTGGAGGAGGATGAAGATCGACAAGTCGTCAGGTGAGAGGGCTGGCCGTGAGTGATACCATGGGTCAGGTTAAAAAAAAAAAAAAAATTGCCCTTCCCCCCTGCCCCCAATTTTTTTTTTAAATAATAAAATTTTAAAAACATGGTTCAGGTAATAGGGCCTTGAAACAGCCCTTACATCTTTCCTTGCTGTTGTGTTAAAGGTAATAAAGACATTTAATATACTTTAAAAAAAAATTGTTACAGTCTTTTATGTTGATATGAATGTGGATAGATAGTTGACCAATAATGCACTCATCGAAAACGACAAGATCACGGTTGAAATACTGATATTTTTTTTTTTTTTTTTTACATTTTCATAATATTGATCAATACTCTCACCTGGAAATCCTGGACTAGAAAATTCCTCATTTTTGTCTCCCTGTTTCCACTTGTGTCAGTTCTTACTTTTCCACATTATGTATATATCTGCAACACACAGAGCAGCACTAACCTACCAAACTCCCGCTCTTCCACATCCAGGGCAGGGCGCACCAAGTACACTCACTACAACGGCACCAGCGACACACACACAGAGCTGTGGGACCCTTCAGTGGATTTCACGGACGACCCAGACGCGCACACCATTCACCACAGCACCGTGGACCCAGACCACCCCATCCTCCTGGGGAGCGCAGCTCCACTCCCCTGGATTTCCTGTCGGGCATCGCCAACAGCTCCCAGCAGGTGGACCCAGCAACGCTGCACAAGATCTCCATGATGGAGGAAGAGCTGGCAACCCTCAGGAAGCAGATCGCCAATCTGGTTTTGTTGCAGGAGACCAGTAAGGCAGCGGGTAGGTGGTGCGGGTTTGGGTTTTTGTGTGGTGTGGTACAGGTTTGGGTTTTGTGTGGTGTGGTACAGTTTTGTGTGGTGTTGTACAGGTTTGGGTTTTGTGTGGTGTGATACAGGTTTGTTTTGTGGTGTGGTACAGGTTTGTGTTTTGTGTGGTGTACAGGTTTGTTTTGTGGTGTGGTACAGGTTTGTGTTTTGTGTGGTACAGGTTTGTGTTTTGTGTGGTGTGGTACAGGTTTGTGTTTTTGTGGTACGGGTTTGTGTGGTGTGGTACAGGTTTGTTTTTTGTGTGGTACAGGTTTGTGTTTTGTGTGGTATGGTACAGGTCTGTGTGGTGTGGTACAGGTTTGTGTTTTGTGTGGTGTGGTACAGGTTTGTGTTTTGTGTGGTACAGGTTTGTGTTTTGTGTAGTACAGGTTTGTTTATGTGTGGTGTTAACAGGTTTGGTTTCATGTATTTGGTTTTTTGGTTATATTAAGGTGCACGGCCATATAAGCCACATGAATTAATTTGAAAAAGAGAAGAAGAAACAATCATTTAAGTGTTGCGTTTGGACTCGTAATTCATGTAATGATAACCTGTCACCTGTCTCTATTGCCACTGTTGATAGTAGGAGCTTTACACAATGCCGCCAGGGTTCGCCATCTTTCTCTCCGCTCTATGATCTCGTGTTGTCTTCCTGGACCACTGACATCAGTGATGTATGTCATCAAAAAAACTGAAACAATTGCTGTGAGATCATTGATTCTGTGGCCTATGTGTTTCAGGTTACCATTTGTTTAAATCTGTATATAGTTGCACAGTTTTATTCTGAGGCTTAAAATTTTATGAGGTGACAGCCCTGATATAACCTATGTGGTCGGCGGGGCTTTAAATAACATGATTGGATTGGATTGGATTAGGTTACCACTTACAAAGTGATAGCCTGGATATGGCCTCTATAATCTGCAGCACTGCATAATTAACCCTCTTGCATTTGGATTCTCTGAACACAAATTGCCCCTAGATTTTGCATTGCATCATGAAATCGGGTCAGGCACACATGCTCACTCACCTTTTCCTCCTATGTACATACCAGCAGCTATAATTCCAGACTTACAGCAAGCTTTGTGCCTCTGGCCTAATACTGTTTTGGCCTGATACTGCTATGGCATCTGGTAGTGATCGGTGAAGGTCACTGCATGATGGAAAAGTACTGTGTGTAAACCCTGCAAATTCTGGATCTGGATTCAGGGAAGCAGAGGGGGATTATTTAATCCTGGCAAATCCCGGGTCAGGACTAAGAGGCATAAATATGGCTGGATTGGGATGTGTCGGGCTCATGGTGTCCACTGCACTAACGTGAACCTCTCTTTCTGTTTTCAGATGTTTCAGCAGGAAATCCTCCTCCACCGCCTCCAGCCTGCCCACCCCCACCCCCACCACCCTCCTCCTCCCCCCTCCCCCTCCTCCTCCTCCTCCCTCTACCCCTATGTGTGGTGTGAAAACAGCCAGGGCATCTGACTCGGGGTCATTGAGTGACTTGTTAAAACAGGTAGGATTTTTTAACGTAAAATTTTGGGGTTTTATTTATTGTTTTTATTTTTGTTCCCTACTGTGGTTAAAGAAGTGTGCAGGGCAATCACAGTTCAGATCCTTGCCATGGTGAAGTCCAAATGTGCCAAATTCAGAATATTTCTTCATAACTGAAGTTAGTTACAGATTGGTGGATAACATTCTGATGCATCATCTCAACTTGGTGGTCAGTCTTTTCAAATTCTGTTAGGTGTCAAATGATATTCAGCTTTTTTTTTTTCTGAGGGAATGAATTGATATGTGACCTCTGCTTCTTGACTAAAACTGCCTGTAAAAATCAGTTTTTGCTGCAGCTTAAACAAAATAAAAGTGCCATAAATTATCAGAAATGAACAAACTTTGTTTCAGATTCAAAGGGCTGAAATGTTGTCACACCATACATGAACACTTTCTTTGCGGCCAAATGTAATAGTTTTGGTGTGGCTTTACCATGCTGGCTATAGGTTTAAGAATATACACTTTGATATATTTTGAAGGCAGACAAAAATAATGTCTTGAGGTTGCCTAGTGTTTCATACTTTAAAAAAAAAAAATTTTACAATGTGCTATTCTCGTCTCATAATTTTTTTCCTTTTCTTCTTTGCCTTTATTTATTTTCAGTTATTTATATATTTATTTTCTTCCTTAGATGTTCTATGTGCATTCACACACAGGACCTCGGTTTAAAGTCTGATCCGACTTTTGGGGTTAGTGGAGTCGGCACTGATGTTAACTCGAGAGGAAAAATCCTCTTGAATGAGACTTGAACACGGGTAAGCAGATCATGAGCGCATCACTCTGACCACCAGGCTATCCCGTACCCCCCTTAGTTGCATGCACACAATGGAGCACCATGGTTTTGCTTTGCTCTTTTTTCTTTCCTTTTTCCTTCAGTGCTTCATTGATGCTTGATTCCATTTTGTTTTGCTGATGACTGTTTGTCAGGTGAAGCTGTCGGCAGTGGCTGAGGGGAAGGGGAGGACAGAAGTGACTCTGGGGGAGTCCCCAACATGGCTGCCATCCTCAAGGATCTGGGCAAAGTGAAGCTGAAGCCTGTGGAAAGGTGAGGAAGGGGTTTGAAAGATTTTGAAAGGATGGATGTGGGTTCTTTATTTCTAATAAACATTTGACTTTTTTTTTTAATCCATAGGCATGACTGTCACTAAGGAAGATTTTGAAAGGATGGATGTGGGTCTTTATTTGTATAGAATACTTGACTTTTTTTCTTCTTTTTTTTTAATCCATAGGCATGACTGTCACTAAGGAAGATTTTGAAAGGATGGATGTGGGTCTTTATTTGTATAGAATACTTGACCTTTTTTTTTTTTTTTTAATCCATAGGCATGACTGCCACTAAGGAAGATTTTGAAAGGATGGATGTGGGTCTTTATTTGTATAGAATACTTGACTTTTTTTTTTTTTAATCCATAGGCATGACTGTCACTAAGGAAGATTTTGAAAGGATGGATGTGGGTCTTTGTATAGAATACTTGACTTTTTTTTTTTTTTTTTTTAATCCATAGGCATGACTGCCACTAAGGACGATTTTGAAAGGATGGATATGGGTCTTTATTTGTATAGAATACTTGACATTTTTTTTTATCCATAGGCATGACTGCAGTCCTGTACTTTGATGGTAATGTCTCTTCTTCGGCATTTCCTTATTGGATGGAATGTACAGTGCCTGGTCTTCTGTGCTTGAACTCTGCAAGAGGTCTGGCCTCAGCTGACACATTTCGACTTAGGACAGCATTAAAAAGTTCACATGAAAAGATTTTCAGATTTGCTTGACGAAAGGC
>CM060323.1:33499818-33544818 GCA_030674155.1 Stramonita haemastoma | reverse complement strand
GCAAACAACAACAAAACTTTGAAAAGCTAAAGGAGAAAAGGAAAGGCTTTTCACTGTACCATAACAAGCAAATAAACATGAATATGCTTCTGGCCAGTGTTAACATATCACGTTTATCATCTCAAGGCTCCAAAAACAAACCTACTTACTGGGATAAATATTGCAAATATACCACCACTGGAGGGAGGGGGGGGGGCCTATCTACAATCCCCAAACCCTCCCAACAAAGGCAATTTACACATTATGAGGTCAGAAAAAAGTAACATTGACAGCCCTCATTCTGTTCTTGTTCTTGGATTTGTTCGCTTGTTTTGGGGTTTGTTGTTGTTGTTTTTTTGTTTCCTTGGCTAGAGCTCCGAGGTTCACCAATGGTAAGATTCTGTGTATGCAACCGTTTTTGACCACTATTAAGGTATCTGCATTCTGACTTTGGTGATGGTGTCAAAACATGACACCTGTGTGCCTGCGTTTTTTTGTTTTCTTGTTGTTGTTTTTTTAGATGTTATTTGGCCCTGTTGGCACAAAATGGCCTACACTTCCGAAAGGCAAAACAGGTTTATAGCTATGTGCAAGATGAGTGCATTTGCACATGGGGTCTCGGTTTATATTCCCTCACTCTCATCCGGACTTTTGGGGGGAGTGGGATGAACACTTATATATTCCAGGGCAAGATTCCCTGAAACTATAGTGCCTCCATGACTGCTCAGCCCTGGACCATTTATTCTTTTTTATTTATTTATTTTATATTCTTTTATATCGAGGATTAAGGGATAAGCACTCATGTGCTTTTTTCATCCAGTCCCCGTGTGTCTGCAGTTGTGTAAATATTGTCATTTGTTCCCACCGGTACACAATGGCCTACTCTTACGAAAAGCATCATATCACAAGCACAATGCTCTAACCACTAGGATTCTCTTGTTTAGTATAACCTGTTTAACACACTTTATTATAGCCAAGTGGTTAAGATCATTAGACTTCAATCCCATAGGTTCCTGAAGTCATGGGTTCGAATCTCGGCGGCATCTGGTGAATTAATGGTAGGGATTTTTACGATCTTTCAGGTCGAACTTCAAGTGCATACCTGCCAGTGCCTTAATTCCATTTGTGATATACACATGCTGATAATCAAATATGCACGTTAAAGATCCCATAATTCATGTTAGTGTTTCGTGGGTAACTAAGCATGAACTTTCTCAGAATAATCCCTGAAGTCAGATGTGGCTGCCTTTCATGGTGGGCAAAAATGGTTGGTGAACAGAACCTCTGAGGGAGGGGGGGGGGGGGATAAATATGTTGATCATTAAACACTGATATTCATGTCACTTATCAAGGCATATGATATTCAGCATGCTGTCTCCATCGAAAAGCACATTGGCATAGTGTGATGCTAACTACTAATAACGACTGTATGGATATTTGTCTCCCTATTCATGTTTTTTTTTTTTGGCTACACAACCAGTAAATGTGACAGCATTCCAGCAGTCGAGGGGGCTGGCTCATTAACTAACAAAACACCGCCAGCCTAGCCCTCAGGATTGTTTCTGTTTATGTCGAGAGACCTCTCTTTTCTTCTATCCTTTGTTAACAGCAGCAAACGAAACAAAAACGTACGTGATACACAACAGAAACTAAGGTGGTGTTTTTTCACTGATGACAGCTGACAATAGTTGTGTGACATTTGTTTGAATACCAATGGGGAGCTGTAGTAGTGACAGAAAAAAAGAGGATGGGTGGGTCATGTCCGGTAGTAGGCAAAAGAATCTGAAAGCTAGAAAAATTTTAGCCCGAGAGAATCCAAGTGTAAGAGGTAAGACAGGATTTGAACCTGAAACATTGTTTTAAATGACTCGGTACTCAATGACCCCCCGATCTGTGAAGTCCACCCACTATGTTCCATCCGAGACTGGAACTATAGGTTTTGGGTGGGGGTTTTTTTTGTTTTTTTTTGGGGGGGGAGGAGGGGGCGGTTCCATTTCTTGGCTAGAACTCCCAAGATTTACCAATGGCGAGATTTTGGCAGATGTGACCATTTTGGTTCCTCACCATTTAGGTAGCAGCATTCCAATTTCAGGGACAGTGTCTAAACACAAAACCTGAGTGCATGCATTTTTTAAATAAAAAAAACATTTTTTTTATAATAAATTGTCATCCTTTCCTAATGGCACGAAATGGCCTACACATCCAAAAGGCAGAAAGGGTTGTTTTTTTCCTGTGTGCAAAATGTTCTGCATGCATTCACACACAGGGCCTCAGTTCACAGTCTCATTTGAAGGACTTTGACATTCAGTTAGATTTTTCTGTCAAACGGGGAAGAAAGGGCAAGGCTGGGAATCGAACCCAGAACCTTACAGTTTACTTGTTGAGCAGGTGAACGTATCAACTGTCCTGCCACCTTCCTTCTTGAAGAATAATGTAAACAGGACAGGAGCTCAAGAAAAAAACACACCCAAACATGCACAAAACAGATTTTTGGTATCATTTTTAATTGCATAAAGAAAGCCACATGAACAACTGACAAGATCACGCTTTTCAGTTTGGTCCACATAAACCCAGAAAATTGGTTCAGACACTCACAACTCGTAAAAAAAAAGAAAAAAAAAAAAAAAAGAAAAAGGTAAAGGTTAAATACACATGTTAACACAAGCAATCATACAAAATGTAAACACAGTTCTAAGTTGATGAACAGTGTAAGAAATAATTTAAATGCACATAAATTGTTTAATTTTAGTTAGAGGAGAGAAAAAATATTAGTTGATCCCTGTTCAGGACTAGGTCTTTTTCATTAGACCCACTTAATAAAAAACAAAAAAACATGGAATGTAAATGGAAAAAACAATTAATGACAAAGTAAACATGTTATGAAAAATTAGATAAACTAAATACTTTGCAGGTAATAAGGTAAAAAAAAAAAAATCTTCTGAATGGTCCCCATCGAACAAGGTCCTACTTTCATTTATTTCACAGTAATTTTACAAGACTCTGATAGCTCCAGTGTGTCGGTTATGACAAGTATTTTGTCATTTTTGTTCCATGTCTCATGTTTAGCTAATTTAGCCAACTATCTAATTTTATTTCACAATGTTCCATTCTCTCACATCGCAAAAGGGATTTGTGTGTGTGCATGTGCATGTGAATGTGTGAGTGGGCATGTGCAATCGCATACATGCATTCAACAAACACTACTATTTTCGACCCTGTATAAAATAAACATATTCCTGCATCTTTGATGCTAACGACCCTTGTTCCAACTTTGAAACTGACCACACCATTAAACAGTTCAACCTTACGTTTAAAATGTTCCCTCACTTTCCAATCCTCAACATTCATACACCCGACCCTAGCCATGTAAGTCTTTAACATTTCAGATTTTCCAGATACCCCCACCCTTCTCCCCCCCCCCCCAACTTTTACTGTTGACAATCTTAGTGCATGATAATACAACAATCAAATCTACTTTCTGGACAAAAAAGCTTTGAAGGCTCTTTTGAAAGACCACCTGTCCTGCGTAATGATTACATTTGTGGGTATGCAGTATAAAACCATAAGCAAATGGTCCGCTGATTCAGCAGCATAATATGTACAGACACAATGAACCCCACGACATCTCCAGCCTATTCGTCGTTCTCTTTCTTGCCGTACTTCAGGATTCTTGTGAACTCCATGTAGTCGAAGTTACCTCTCTTGATGGGTGCATCCCGGAACATTTCATCCACCTGCAACAAATGGTGGAAGAATGAGTGGCAAGAATCTGGACCCCCTGTGGATCAAGTAGAGATGCATGAATGCTGACAGTTGTTACACCTGCCCCAGCTTGACACTCTGCGGGTCTGTCACCCACACTGTGCAGCACACTGTCTCACTCATCCCACCTGGGGATCACTGGGATATTACCCTAAGTGCACGCTGGATAAGAAGTCTGTGCGCATGACTGATTTTGAGTACCTTGCCATACTCACTCACTCACTCTCACATACAGGCAGCCTAATTCGAACCTTAAAAGGAGAGAGACCCGAACAATTTTTGCCTTCATCCCTATGCGCATACTGGAAACTACTACCCCTGACTCTGTTGGTTATGTGATTATGGAAACAAAAGTCTCAGAACAAATAAGAAAAGCAGCTTCTAAACAAAACAGTAACTTTTGCAGGTTCACAAAGGCTGCGGTGAGAACAATGCACAACAAAACAGGCCCTTGTGGATGTAGTTGCTGAGAATGGGCTTAAAAGTAAAAGTCAGAATCTGAGATCAAGAAATTCTACTTATATCTTTCTCTTTTTTTTTTTTTCCCCTTCAATCACTAGCACAGAACTGAACCATGTCATAACTGTTCTATCAGATAGCAGGAGAAGACTGTGAGCACAAAACTTTCTCAAATCATTAGATTTCTTCTAAACCGTATTACAACAGCATTGTTTTTCCATGAAATTAAGCATTCTCTTCGCTATGTTGCTAATGAACACAGATAAATATAAACGGAAAGAGGAGTCCTAAACTAACAGAAAAAGGCACCAAAATCAAGCAAAGAGACTGGCATCTCATCTATAAAAAAAAATCTTTTATTAAATTTTTTTTTAAAAAAGACATCACCTCATCATCTGTGAACCTGTCTCCCATAGTGGTCAGCAATTCTCTCAACCTGTCCTCCTGAATAAAGCCTGCACACAAAAGGAATAGAATACACATAATTTCAAGTTAATACACTTTGTTACTGCATGTTTGATTTTACAGACAACAGATACAATTGTAATGGTTTGTAAAAAAAAAAAATCATAAAAAATATAAAACACATAGAAAGAAAATAGAGATTTCTGAACTTATGAATAACATGCTGGGTTAGACATAACAAAAGATTGAAGCTCTCTCTCTAATATTCAAGATTTGACAAGCATGAAGAAAGTACTCCGAGTTTTGTACTCATTACTCCATGTCCCCTACTTTCTGCAACTGTAAACAAAGAGTTCAGAACACACGGAATAAATTTACAATGCTCTGCATTCAACCTTACATTGGCTCACGAAGCTATATTAAGCTGCACTAGTCATATTATCCATGTGGCCACCACACGAAAAATCTGCAAACAGCAAATCTGCTACAGTGAACAGCTGTCCAAAACGGTTGCTTTACACTGATCCGCTATAGCGGACAGCCGTCTTCTTGAGAGTTAAGTTTTAACTTTTTTCTTTTTTTTTTAAAAGCTTAAACTGGTATCTAAAAATACTGCTATTTGTGGCAACACACTTTTTTTTCCCTCTCTCTCTTCCTTTAAGATTTTGTTTTAAACTCTGAGTGGGCTTTGTGTCTGATGCTCTTGGATGCTGTTTTCTTTATGTAATACTACTCGAGAAGAAAATGTTTTTTGAAAACAGGTAAACATTTCACCCTTCTTTCTGCCTTCCTCCCCCCCTCTTAAAAACACAAAATAACCCTAAAAATCAAAACAAATGTCTGCATCAACAATTTCAGTTGGTATTTCTGTGCTTTTTTTGTTGTTGCTGGTTTTTTTGTTTCGTTTTTTTTTTTTAAATTGGGGGGGGGGGGGTTCCAAACATAAATAATTAGAAATATAACAAAGTAGATAACTCAGAGTTGAACAAGGCTCTGAGGAAATAAAACTCAACATCAGTTGCTTCCCTTAGACCAATCATTGACATGGGTAGCTCCTGTCCCAGCTTGTAAACCTGTGCTGAGACCAAACCGAACTCAGGACTCCGATAACTGGAACTGCCTGTCATAAGCCATGTAACCCACTTTCAGGGCAGTTGGCAATCAGAGAAAATCAGCCAGCTTTGAGGTAATATTGAATGAGGACATGACTCCAAATACTCTTGGAAATGGATACAGCGAAACTGTTCAAGTTTTTTTTTTTTATGTCCGAATGTAAAAATAGTTGAAAATGTTTCTCTGTTAGTGCTTATACCCATTGATAACAATGACTTTAAAGTTATTCAGAATATTTCTGACAGTCTTTATCAAAGCATTCATCAACCACCATTTAGGCTTGTCAAAGTCATGTTAACTATATTCTATGACCCTAGGGACACAAAATGTATGAATGGTTACAAAATGTTATAACCTGCGGATCAAGATATATGTTCATCTGTTGTGTGACTGAGAAGCAGCTTAACAAGAAAGGCATAAAAGATGTTTACTCCTGAATCATTTTTATCATGAAAGAAAAAAAATCAGTGCCAAGAAAAAGAATGAAACATAAACTGAGAATTATTTTTCAGAAAAGGTGATTTGAATTATTTTCATATACAAACTATGAAAATATTTTTAAAAAGCCTTTGTCATTAATAGTTCTAATAGATCCATTAAAAATGTGTCAAATACACTCTGTGAGAAAAAAAAGCGCTACTCCTAGTCCTCTCTCTCTCTCTCACCAGTGAATGAGAAAAAGCAATATTAGTGTGTAATGTCCACATACCTTTACCATCTTCATCGAAACAGGCAAATGCATTCTTGATGACATCTTCAGGGTCAGTACCATTCAACTTGTCCCCAAACATGGTGAGGAACATGGTGAAGTTGATGGGGCCAGGGGCTGCATTCATCATCTCATCCAGCTGGGCCTCTGTGGGGTTCTTACCTGATCACAAAACAATGATCCAAATATAACAGTAAATATATTATATCCACAGAACTTCAACAAGGTTCTTGATCATACAATGGAGTGAAAGTTTTAAAACCACATGTTGTTATCTGTAGTAGTTTGCCAGGGAATGAAAGAAAAAACAAACAAACATACCCCCCAAAAAAAAAGAAAAGAAAAAAAAAGGAGATAAAAATTCATCTCTATTATTTCTTAAAAATCATATTATTTCTTGCTGAATACATGGGACCTGACTCAGTGTCACACTGTAGTGTGATAACCATATATCCTTGTTCTTTTTTTTCTTTTTTGGTCCTTTGGATAGAGCTCCGAGGTTCACCATAGGTAAAATTTTGCATATGCCAGTATTTTCGCCAACCATGAAGGTAGCTGCATTCAAATTCCGCATATATCCTTGTTAAAAAAAATGTATGAAAAATGTTACATACTGCATTTCGTTTCCTAATGAGAGTGGCTTTTTGTCCACAGAATTTTGCCAGGTGCAACCCTTGTTGCCATGGGTTCTTTTGTGTGCACTAAATAAGTTAAACACAGGACCCCAGTTTATCCCCTTATTCGCAAGACTAATACAGCAGTAAAAGTACCCTAACTATCAACCACCACTCAGGTCTAGCGGATTGGGGGAACAATCGAGATTCAGCTTGTAACTTTTTTCTTTCTAGACAGGCGAGTTACCTACAGACCACCTTTTGATCTATAAGGTGACCATCCTCAATACTTTGGAACAGAATGTTTCTTTTTTGTTTTTTTTTTAATACCAACATACTCACTATACACACTTTTAAATCAATATATTCCATCTTGTTTCTAAGTGCTACTTAAAAAAAAAGACAGGAACAGCGGAAGGATGCTCACCCAAAGATGCCAGCATGTCAGCTAGATCCTCTTTGTCTATGAAGCCGTCCCGATTCTGGTCGATCATGTTGAAGGCCTCTTTGAACTCCTGGATCTGAGACTGGTCAAACATGGCAAAGACATTGGAAGTCGCACGCTGGGCGCGCTTCTTGGTGGTCTTCGCCTTGGTTTTGCGGCTGGACATCTTGACGGTTTATCTGGACAAATCTGTAGGGGGGAAAAAAAGCAAAACAAAACTGAATATTTTTTTTTATCAGTTGGGAGCAAGTGACAGACTGACTAGTGACTACCAGTGATGGAGATGGGTTTAAATCACAATGACTTAAAATTCAAAATACCTGGCCCTGGATAAAGAAAGTAAAATCTTTCTAAGTTATTGATATATAAGCTAAACATGGAGGTCTACATTAATAGTAAAACTAAGCAGGTGACAGAGTCGTTTTGCACTCATTGGGCTCGTCAAACTGAAACTGGTATTTGGTGGATGCTGCACTAATTGACTTTAACATAAAGAATCAAAATTTTCCATAAAATATATTGGACACTCGAGCTGATTTTCAGTGGGACCTTTTAGATCAGAGGCCACTTTCCCTTACAGAACATTGCTTTTTATCAGACCATCCAGTCAATCATCTTATCACTAAGTTTTTTTTCTCTCTGTCCAGTGTCCTTTATCTAAGTCTACATATTTCTACTATTGAAACACTGTTGTAATGGGAAGTTGCTTTTCTGAGACCTGGGTGAGCTTAACATGATATCAACAAAAATAAAAATACATGTATTCCAAACACTGAAACAGTGATAAACAAACAAGTCTGGTTGACAGTTTAGGGGCTGAAAGAACAAATTATTTATATGAGTGGATGCAATGTCAGTGAAAAATAGCCCTGCTCTTTTCAAGAAACAGACAAGCTTGGTGATGCTCTAGACAGTCTAGTCTTAAAAAAAAAAAAGAAAAAAAAAAGGTGTGCAACTTAAATCCTTCTCTTGTGGTATCTGAGTATCTCTAGAGACTAGTAATACTAGTATTAAAAAAATAGATTACTAAGTCCCAACAGATGACTATTTTTCTTTGTTGACAAGATCATATAAAGCTAACAGTAACTCCATGTTCAAACTTGTTCTGAATGGGGCTATGTAACACTTAACAGTACAATAGTTTATAATTTTATATAAATGTTTATGAGTAAAACATCTTTTACTCTTTCCATTTCCGGTTTGTTTATTTTTAGTGGGTTTTTTTTTCCCATATCACATATCAATGTAAGTCATGTTCAACTGGAAAGCTCTGCACTGAAGAAGTTTAGTACAGTATATTGGTACAACACTTCTTAGTCTTCTACAGTACATAATGATAGTTCATGTCAACGTTACTGTCCCATCTTGACAAGCGGCGACAGTACCAACAAAAAGTTTACTTAGTTAAATGACTCAGTACCCTTATCTTGAAGCCAAGGTCAAGGTTAAAATGTCATTTTCAAAGTTCTTCAAGTGGTATGCAGACCCCTTTAAAAAATATTCACTTTGATTTGTCATTTCTGCAAGTAATAGAACTATGCAAACAATATGTACACACACACACACACACACAACGCACGCACGCACCACCACGCACGCACGCACGCACCACGCACACACACACACAAAACATGCGCACACACACACACACACAAGCACACACACACACCTTGCAAAAAGTTTTAAAGTCCTGTATATTTATCATACACTACAGTAAATATTTGGGGTTTTTAAATCATTTTGTTCAACTTTTGAATTAGGCTTTGGGGTTGTTTATAAGTACTAGTAAAGTAGTATAAGAGGGGATTTTTTCATTGGAATAATAACTGGTTCCAAATATGGTTCCCTGTACACTAAACTATAAACTGAGGTATCAATCATGTGTGAATGCATGCACATATTACAGTTGAGTTTATATAACAAGCCATCCATGTGTCTTTCAGTTTCACACAAAAATAGGCCAAGTATGGCCTGTGGTATGGATGACTGAACATATATATACAGCACTTTATAATGTGACCTGGAGATGAAATGGCTCCATCAGATTCAAACTTGTCTGATATCACACTTAAGTTTCAGTGCAATACCCTTATAGCATCTCGGGAAGTTCAGAAAAAGCCACAGTAGTCTAAACAACAAAACAATCAACCCAAGATCTTTTCAAAACAAAATTTCAACAAAAAAGAGAAAAACTTCTAAAACACAACAAAACAATAAAATGATTTTAAAAAATGATTCACATCATTGGCATTTGATTTATGATTCAAGCTTCAATTTTGACAATTACCTGTTTATGTGACAACCATTTCTGGGATTCTAAACAAAGTTCTTGAAATAAAGAAAGACTAAAGCCCTAAAGTAAAGACCAATCCTATGGATCAGGTACTGACTACTGATATGTTTTTTGCAAGATATAGCGCTATTTAAATTCCATGTATTATTATTACTACTATTATTATTATCATTATTATTATTACTGTGTAGTAAATGTAGGTGTGGCTTTTTTTAAGTAAAAGAAAAGATGCACCTCGTCAGTTAAATTGTGATGTTGGAAATTTACTCCCTTACATAATAAATTCCTATAGCTATAAGCCTATATATATTTTTCACAGTAAACAATTACAACACTGTGGAAGCAAAATTGTGATTTTTTTCCTGTGACAAGCATGAACCTTGTACTTCCTGTCAGTGCGAAAAATGTGTGATTTATTTCACAGCTGATAGTGCTACTTCCTTAACAAAAAAAAAAAAAAGTTTGAAATTCAATGGTAGCAAATGTTCTTCCCTCTAAACTCCAACTGCCTTTTAAATTTAAGATTATGTATATATTTTCTACACTTTGCGATATGACATTTGAACTTTTTCAATCTTAAGTTATTGCTATATGAATACCTGGATACAGACATTTGATTTATAATACAGGATGCCTGAGGAAGCCCCGATAGATTGAGAGGAAGAATTTCGGTAATGATGCTGACACCTTTTCCCCATCATCATGGACACTTCAAATTAAAACACTGATTCACTGATTCAGACAACACGATGGCTGTTATCACCATATAGCACTCAAGAGGATAATCTATGTTACTGACACTGAGACAACTGAGTAAAGACAAGAAAATCTTATCATTAGATGAGTACACCAGTAGTAAACTATGATATCTACTGATTGCAGTGGTTCATTTAGGCTACTACCAGTACCACATAAATTATGACAATATACTGGGCAATTGCTTATGTCAGACCACTAATTCTGATTGTTTAGCCCCTCAGTCTGATTTGTTTTCCCTATCCTGAGTATCCTCAAACAAATAGCCTGAGTTAGGAATAGGCTAGTTACTAAGCTAGGCCTACTTTTAATTACTAAATTAATTAGTGCTGAAAAAAAGAAAACAAGAGTTGATTACTGATTAGTTGTCCTAAGTTTACTTCCTCATTCATTTTTTTTTATTCACACTATGCACGTATATATCGAGTAAGCACCCTCCGAATCCCATACTGATACTCTTTTCTCACGAATATGATTTACCCCACCTCTTCTGCTAAAAAGTGCAAAATCAACCAATTTTACTTTTTTAGTTTTTAATCTTAAACTGTGCATGAACAGTCCACCAAAATGTTTTTAAAGTATTTTCATTTAATAAGTATATCAAACAACTAGTATAAACCCAAATGTCGGGCCCAGAAATACTGTAAATTTTAAGATAGGTTGCATATCATTGAGATGATTCATACAAAACATCGTTTGTCTAGGTACATTCCAATGAACGCCAAGAATCCGTCTCGGAAGTGGCAGACGAGACACCGAAGCAGGTCTACAGTTGACTGTCAACTCGGTCGACTCGAATATAAAACAAACTGCGACTATCTAACAATTAACTGCACACAATAAAATCAATAGTTAGTACATTATGTGTCCAATGTGAAGAGATCGTGACTTACCGAAAGCAGAAGTTACAGAAATATAGGTAAAATGCTTGAGCCCACCTGTTTCAAATAGTTATGCCAGTCCTTGATATGCCGTTCCCCTTTATCTTTCTACGCGTGCGCACACTCAGTGAGTCACCTTTCCGGAGAAGGAGAGGCTTCTGAAATCGAAAGTTGGCGAGCACGGTGAGAGGAAGGGAAAGAGGGTGTGTGTGTGTGTGTGTGTGTGTGTGTGTGTGTGTGTGTGTGTGTGTGTGTGTGTGTGTGTTGTGTGTGTGTGTGTGTGTGTGTGTGTGTGTGTGTGTGTGTAGTCAAAGTCAAAGTCAAAGTCAAAGTTCTATTTCCATATGTTACATTGAGTAAGCAATAGATTTGCTTTTTTTTTCTTTAAAAAAAAAATCAAACCATCTGTCGTGTGTGTGTGTGTGTGTGTGTGTGTGTGTGTGTGTGTGTGTGTGTGTGTGTGTGTGTGTGTGTGTGTGTGTGTGTGTGTGTGTGTGTGTGTGTGTGTGTGTGTGTGTGTAAGTAAAACAGTGTGTGCCATGCATGCATTTCCATGATGCATCCTGAGTATATTTCTTTCCAACACACCTTCAACAGGAATTGGTGGTAGCCTTTATTCTGTCTTTCATTATATTAGGAACCCAGCGGGAAAATCCGATTTAGGGACAACCAACCACCACAGCCAAGCAGCTCTCTGGGAGACCTCTTCATCCCGTTGGAGGGGATTTTTCCCTCGGAGTTAACATCAGTGCTGACTCCACTCTCCCCAAAAGTCTTTCGGATGAGACTATAAACCGAGGCCCCGTGTGCAAACGCACGCAGAACGTCTTGCACACACGTTAAATCCTGTTCCGCTTTTCGTAAGAGTAGGCCATTGTGTGCCGGTGGGAACAGATGACAAGATTTACAAAACTGCATACACACGGGGGGCCGGATGAAAAAAAAGCACATGATCGCTTATTCTGTTATCCTCCATACAAAAGAATAAATGAATAAATAAATAAATAAATAAAATAAAATTCGTAACATTAATTGTTACTTATGGTTGAGTGTGCGAGAGTTCTCTCCTTGCGTAATTTTCAGAAGGTGCCAAGTTTTTTTTTTGTTTGCTTTTTGTTGTTGTTGTTCTTGTATAGAGCTCCGAGGTTCCATTGGTGAGATCTTTGTGTATGGGACCATAATTTATTTCCCCTATCTTTATGGTGGCCGCATTCCAACTTCGGGGATACAGTTACCAGTAGGTTACCTCCCTGCTCTTTTCGATTTTCATTTGTGCTGGTTTCTTTTGACGCGCACAAGCACAAGCCCCTAAGCACACGGGTCTGATTGGTTCTCTTTTGAGAGACTTCACATTTTGTTCAATTTTCCCGTCAAGCTGGGAAGAAAGGGCAAGACTAGGAACTGAATCCAGAACCTCGCGGTTTACTTGTTAGCAAGTGAACATCTGACAAGTTTTGTTGTTGTTTTTTTATGGCAAAGGATAGGCCTAAAGCCTTTCAGCCTCTTTGTTTCCTTTTCAATAGAAGCTCCAGGTGCTATCTGGCGGGGACATGGTGGTAGAAAAGGGGGGGGGGGGGGGGATGCGTAAGCATATGACAAACTATTTGATCACAGTGACACATTAAAGAGAACGGTTTCACACTGAAATTTGAGCTGTCTCAGAAGACCTTGAGATAGAGTTGACAGTTAGGATGGGAAAAAAAGAGTTAGGATGGCCTTATGATTCTGTATGGATTTTCCCCTCCTGATAGTTAACTAAATTATTCACAGGTGCGTTTTTTTGTCCACACACACACACACACACACACCACACACACACACACACACACAACACCACGCACGCACGCCACGCACACACACACACACCACCACCACACACACACACCACACACGCACACACACACACACACGCACGCACGCACGCACACACACAACACACACACGCACACCACCACACACACACACACACGCACGCACCACACACCACACACACACACACACACACACACACACACACACACACACACACACACACACACACACACACAATTTACTTCATGGAAGGTTGTTAAGGGCAAGGCATCCCTGTGGGGATGCCGGGGGCTCTTCTCGTAGCCTATAAAAACCATCCTCACCTGGAAAATTTGTGCTAGAAATGTACACATACCTATCACACTCTTTGTTTCTCTCTTTTTCCTTACATCTCTGTCATCTCTCCTATATTTTATGACCTCCTCAGTCCACTCTTCTGCCTTGTCCTAAAGTGGACAGGCTCCATAGAGATAACTTTTCCCTGGATGTGAAACTTACCTTTTTTTTTTTTTTTTAAAAACTTTTCATCGGGTAGACTACCAATGTACAGACTGCACACTGCAAGACAGACTGTAACAAATCCGACAGCTCTTGTGATTTTTGAGAGCGTGCAAATCAGATAAAACTACAGATTTTGGGGGGAAAAGTCTCGACTGAGTTTTTTGTTGTTGTTGTTAATGTAGCCCTACTATTTTAGTCACTGTCATTATTTTGGGTTGCGTTTTCATGTGCCTCGATATAAAACGTTGAGCAAAGCATTTCAGATGTAAATATTCCGAGTGTGGGGAAAAAGGTCGTTCAAGGCCGTGGTGAGGAGCCTGGTGTTGATGGTTCCGCTAGGCTTTATTACAGTTTCTTCTTCTTCTTCTTTTTAAATTGTTTTATTTTTAATTTTGAAAAGGTTTTCATGTTTTTAAGAGATGAGATTTTGATTTTTTCAATTGTCCAACAAGGAAATGATAACGGTTTTTAATTAAAAAAAAAGTTTTGATCAAAGTTCTTGATAAACCATTGGCGCTGGGGGCAAACAGCAAAATAAGAGGCTGTGTGATCAGTGGCTTTTCCAGTCACGGAATTCCACTTTACAGCTTAGTCTTTAGAGATCGACTAGGCCTCTGACTAGAAGACTGGACTTGCACAGTCTTGTCTTGGAGAAAATCTCCAACCTGAATGCCCTTGCACCCTCTTGGCCGAGAGAATGGGGGTGTGCTGTGGGCAAGGCACTTCCACTATAATCAAATTTCTGCCCAATTTACCGATTATGAAGATGTTTGGACCAGGGTTACACAGTTGGAAGGCCTTTATCCATTTAGCACACTTGGCAGACGCGATAGTCCAGTTGTTAAGACTTCAATCCCATGGGTCGTGGGTCCGAATCTCAGCCGCATCTGATGAATAAAAGTTGTTTTTTTCCCAGGTCAACTTCAAGTGCAGACCTGCCAGTGCCTTAATTCCCTTCGTGTGTATACACATGCATAAGATCACATATGCACGTTAAAGATCCCGTCCTCATGTTAGCGTTCGGTGGATTACGGAAACACGAATATACCCAGCGTACCATGAAGTCTTCAGAATCTTCACAATGCTGAAGGCTGTAGACAAAGGAAAAAAGAAGACCATAGGCCTAGGCATAAATGGCCAAGTTAACGATAGGCCTGGGCCTAGGCCTTGCGTACTTGGGCAAAATGCACCAAAAAGACGTAGGCTATCCGGTTCGAATAGACGCACTAGCCTACATCCGACATGGAACTGGAAGTGTAAGCAGGCGAAAGCTTTGGATGTGAATTGTTCAAAGTAAATTCTTTGCCTCACGTGCAAACAGGTTTGAGTTGGGAACGCATCGCAAAAAAAGACATAATGGGCCAGAAAACAGTCGAACAGCGAGTCCAAGACGTGCTCGATGAAATTCTGGTGAGATTTCCGTTTTCAATTTTGAGTTTCACTTTGTAAAGCCAAGACCAAAACAGACTCCTAAAGACTGCTACTGTCACGAATTGTGTTTCACACTCCAACAACACAACCTTTAAACACAGCCTTACGCATTCAGACCCACTTATCAGCCTGAAATACCTCTATTAGTAATACTTTGACAATATTTTATAATATTTTGTAATTGCCCTTCAGGGATGATTAAAGTGTTTTTGACTGACTTTGACTTTTAAGAAAATGTTATAAGTATCAACAACGTAAAATATGTTTTACTGTACTATAATAAATTACCCAAACATGGCTAATAAAATAGTATTAAAAGGTTAAAGGTAAAGGTGCCCCATAACCGAGGCGGTCGTAGGGAGCGAGGCATCAGAGACCTCAGCTTCTCTAGGGGCCAGCATGTTGAGGGCTGTGCCCATCTCCTCTCCCTGCTGCTTTACCTTCCCTGACCCTAAAGATAGCAGGTACCCATTTACAGCTAGGTGAACTGGGGGAACTGTACTGAAGCCAAGGCGCACAGTCACCATCCAACTGGTAACCACATTCAATGCTGCTTAACTTGACTGGGGGAAAGCGAGTGTTCTGACCACTGAGCTATCCAGCCCCCAAAGTAGTATTATCAATAGTCTAATACTCAGTAATGGGCAACATATTCACACACTATACATTCACACATCTGGAAAAAAAAGTCACATTTTCTTCATTTCAAATATCAAACTAAAGAATTCACTCAGACCCTTAGTTATGGACCTATAGATACAGTATAAGGCTATAGCTGTATAATTTATAAGTTCACAAGTTTATAACGTTTATAAATTTGTAAATTCACAATGAATCGTGAATGATATTTTATTAGTTAAACATTACTGTCTCAGTCTCTTCTTGATTGACTACATAGTGAATGGAATCATTCAGCTTTACAACAGAACTTCATAGCAGGGAATGTCCATAATACAACCACCAAGGTCCTGTTTACACTACTGATTAGATTTGTCAACCTCCAAGGGTCTTAACTGTTATAAACACTTCACCTTCCAACTTCAATTTCACAATCAAAATGTTGCAAATCACAAGAAAGGTATGCAAAAAAACCCATGACCGTGTCCCAAAATTTGCATAGATTAGCCAGTAACACATCTTAGGCCAGAACATAAGTCCTAACAGGGAAAGACTAGGCGTTGTCTCCTCTTCCAATCTCTGCCTCTCTCAGTGTCCATCTAATTCTGGTACACTATTATCTATGCTCTGACCAGTGAGTTTAAATTCACCTTGCTCTCACCTGGTTGACCCTTCAAAAAACTAATAATAGATCATTCAAATATCCTCCTCCGTGGGGATTCTGGGGCCTGACAGTAAAATTATAAATTTATACTAAATAGCATACCCACCTTCTGGAAATTCAGTGCTAAGACATTCCTTTTTTCTGTTCCTCTCTGTGTTTTCTCATTTCTGCCTTGTTCCTGTTCTTTCTGTCACCTTCTTGAGGCTAATGGAAGGTGTATGAATAGAATTTTTTTTTTTTAATGAGTCATAGTCTCATTAATTGTAAAGACTAGAGTGACTCCTTTCTCTTTCAGAGGAGCCATGCAATGGAAGAGGCCTTTTGCCCTGTTGTGGACCACAGCAGTCCTTCCATGGCCTTCAACAAGCTGCACAATGTCAACAAAGTGAAGACTCTCTGTGTGAAGCTGGCTGAGGTAAGAGCTTTTTCGCTGCACCTGCATAACAAAATTACTCTGCATCTCCCAAAAAATGAGAAATGGTGCGGTTAATAGTTTATGTTTAAAAAATATAATGATGAATATCTTTTTATATGCATCTGATTTGTGGGCCACTGTGTGTGTGTGTGTGTGTGTGTGTGTGTGTGTGTGTGTGTGTGTGTGTGTGTGTGTGTGTGTGTGTGTGTGTGTGTGTGCGCGCGCGCGCGCATGCATGCATGTATATGTGCGTGCATGTGTGTAAGTGTGTAAGAGCATGGGTTTAGTTGACTTGAGAATTGGATGTTCCATATAATTTATAAATCACTTTATTCTACCAGTTCCCCAAAGTTGCTTGTACTGTTGTAGTAACTTAGTTTCCTTGCAAGTTGTTGTATTTGTTTTTTTTTTATATTGTAATTGAAGCGATAGAGAAAGAGTCAAAGAAATCAATATTGTTTTTAATGTTTTAGAGTCATTGGTTTTTTAAAAAAAAGCTTCACTGTTTATTCACAGTTTTTAAATACAATCCAGTATCATTGTTCTTTTATAAAAACAAGTATGCATTTATGTTCCAGGAATCAAAGGACAATGTTGATATTGCATTGAAAGCTTTTGTGGACCACATCTACCGCGCAAGGAGCGATGGTCGGATTGGAATTCTGTGCGACACATTGGTATCTCTGGTGGAGAGCAACACCATTCCTCCAAAGTAGGTAGACGCAGTAGCAAATATTTTGTTGACGGAAATAGATCAATTGTGATTTTTTTTTTTTTTAGGTTATCAAGAACATACCTGAGAAAGCTCAGGCTGTATATATGGGAATGCTGAGAATTGAACCAAACTAAAAACAAACCAACCAACAACTGGTAACAAAAAGGTACATATCCCCCCAAAAAAAACAAAACAGCAAAATCCCTAACCAAAACATGAAAAATGAATAAAAATCAATAAGCCTACACAATCAATACCTCTATCTCTTCCTCTTCCCCCACCACCACCAACCAAGAAAAGAAAAGAAAGCCCCACCATCAACCAACCGACCAAACAAAAAACGCATGCATGCGTACACGCATGCACATGCACACACAAAACCATCTCTTCTGTGAAAAATGAGAAAGAAAATATTTAACAGCTCTGCGAAGAAAATGAAAGAAATAACATGAGTAATTTTACAGAAGGAAAGAGCATGTTTCATGTTGGTAGACAGACATATGAATTATATCAACATGTAGGAAGATAAACAGATAGCAAAGCAAGCATGAATATGTCAAAAAAAGGATTAAGTGAATGTTCTTTTTTGTTCTGTTTCTAGGTTAATGGTGAGATTATTTTGTATATGTGACCGTTTTAAATACCATTAAGGTAGCCACATTCCGACTTTGGGGATGTTACAGCACAACACCAGTGTGCTTGTGTTTTTGAAATTTTATCATCCGTTCTTTAGAGCATGCAGTGGCCTACTCTTCCAAAGGGCAGAATGTGTTAGGTGTGCACAAGATGTACTGCATGCGTTCACACATGGGACTTCAGCTTATAGTCTCATCTGAAAGACTTTCGGAGAAGTGGAGTGGGTACTGATGTTAACTCTAGAAGAAAAATCCCCTCAAACAGGTGCCACAGGGTGGCTCAGGCCTGGGCAGTCAGATCTTTAGCTGAGCTCTCTAGCCACAAAGTTATCCCACTCCCAGTGAATACTAATAGGTAGATATCCTCCTCTTCCCCTTCCCCTCTTCCCCATTCTTTGCAAGGCATTACCTGTTCACTTGATGAGAGCCAGGATAACTTGTGGGCCCAGCCTTGAGTTTGGTTTATTCTTCAACACAAGTTACTTTAAGATACAAAAGTTTATTTAGTTCTAAAACTCCTAAAGCCGTTGAGTGAAAAACGAGATGAGTTATTAATGGGATGTGTGTGTGTGTGTGTGTGTGTGTGTGTGTGTGTGTGTGTGTGTGTGTGTGTGTGTGTATGTGTGTGTGTGTGTGTGTGTGTGTGTGTGTGCAGGAGTATCTGTGATGTGCTGCTTGCACATGAAAACCTGGATGTTGACCACCCCTTGCACTGGAACGCCACCTTCAGAACCATTCGTAAAATCATTGGAGGTGTGGATTACAAAGTAAGTAACGTGGCGCGATTGTTCATTTGTTGCACTTTTCCTGAACAAAAATACATCCTGTTTGATATTTTTTTTAATGTAGCTCGGGTACAAATCAGCTAAAAGTGGTATAGATGAAAGTAATCAGATGAAGAACTTTTTTTTTTAGGATAGTTTATGTAGAGATTAATCTGTGGAAGTTGAAGAAAAGGCAGACGTGTATTCATGATCTTGATTGGTGTAAATCTCACAGATCTGTTACACTCCTTATTGATTGTAGCAAACTCTGCGCCAGTCAGGTTGTTATAAGATACATACTTGATGTTTTGCTGACATGTACAGGAAACGGAGTTAGGCACTGGCAAGACTGCACATACACTTACCTCTGAGATTAAAAAAATACATCCCCACTCAAAGGTCTTTATGAGCTGCCGGGATTCAAACATAAAATAGAACAAAGTTAAGGACACTGTGATTTCAGCTTGATTTTATACATTCTTTTAAAATGAATTTCACATTTTGGAGTACGCACAAAAAAGTAAGTTATGAGATTTAGGGTATAAATATGGGGTAAATTACATATGAGATTTCATTTTGGTAGTTAAAAGTTAAAGTCTGTCCCGAGCCTAAGGCTCATCAGGCCGGTGCTTATCCCGGTTTCTGTGGCGTTAAGCGACTGAGAGTCGACTCCCCCCCTGAATAGGTCGCCAGTCTATCGCAGGGTTAACCCCCAACACAAGGTTAGTACCCCTTTTACACCTGGGTGGGGTGAGAAAATAGCCGTAAAGTGCCTTTTCCAAGGGCACAATGCCATATCCGAAAGCTGGGATTGAACCCGCAACCTTTAGATTACGAGTCCAATGCCCTAACCACTAGACTACAGTGGCGGCTAATTTTGGTAGTAAAATATGAATTTTTGAAGTAGATTTTAAAGTGAAGGATGAATTTTGAAATAAAGTGTATGTGAATTGTAGTTTTCCATGTAGGAATTGTAAGATATAGGGCCAATTGTGTGAGTCTGATTACAAGTTTGTGTCCATGTAAAATCAGTGTCTCCAGTAGAACATTATGGTGGTATGTAATACAAGGGTATGGTGTATGATGCAGGGTGTACGGGACATGCTGAAAATCTTCCTGGAGAAATGTCAGGCCATCGACAGACTGGACAGCTGCACCATCAGCTTCCTTCCTCAGCTCAAGATCATCACAGAGGTCAGGCAGTCAGGCAGCACATGAGAAAATGAATATTGAATGTATTGATCAGTGAAAACAAGGATACTGATCATTGAAACTCAATCAATGCTGCATGTTTTGGCATATATACATATTTGGGATTAACATTAAAAAAAAAAAAATTTAAATTAAATTTTTTAAAAATATTTTTTTTTACATATTTGGAAACTTGCACACATCCCTAAGCACTCACATGCATATGTGCGTGCAAGCTCATGCTTACTCGCAGGTGTACATACACACACACATGCACACAAAGAGTTTCTCTGTCTCATGTACATGAATACATTTACTCAACATGTATGTACAGAAAAATAAGCAAACAAGCACTTATGCCTACGCACTGTAAAGAAGAATATTTTCTTTCATTCATTTGTATTATTAAGATTAAAACATTTTTGATTAAAGTATTTGACATTTCTAGTTCCTGACACTGTTTCTTTTTTTTTTTCTTTTTTTAACTACAGTTTTACCTATTTTTCCTTCAGATATCATAAGTGATGATTGAAACTTGAAATGTATTTGTGGCATGTCATTTGTGAGAGCTTTCATTTTTTAAATCAAGCTTAAGAAGGAGATTGAGAGGATGGTTAAGACGTTTGCCTGCAACCAGCCGCCATGGCGCAGTGGTTAGCGCCGTGGATTCCGGACTGGAAGGTCGCGGGTTCGAATCCCATAAGTCATAGGGATTTTTTTGGGCTCCGGCCGGCTCCTACCCAGAGTGAGTGTGCTGTGGGCTCAGTGGGGAGACTGGGACCACACAGTCGAGCTTCATCCACTTTACGGATGCGAATTTGAGAGTGTTGCTCAAATTACCTGACCAACACTGCAGGTGTCTGTATCTCTCGGGCCTGGTTGACGCCGGGATATATTATGACAGTAAGCGTAGAGAACAACCCTGTCAAGTAGTCTCAAAGCGGATGCACCTACACAGCAGCATCATTACATCATCCTCATCATCATTGATCATCATGCAATAATAAAAATTGCCTCTGATTCGGTGGCCTCCGTTGCTCTGGTCTCATGGTGACCTCAGATTCGGTTTCCCCATACGCTTCTGTGCCTGTGGGGAATTTGTGTCAAAGTCTTTGGGGTTGGGGGTTCGTGGGGAGGCGGTCGTTGGAGGGACGTTGTGGTGGTCGCCACCTTGGGTGGGTGACTCACTCAGTCTGGCTCTGCGACTGAGCTAATACTGTCGTTAGTAGGGGGCTTAGTAGGTGGTGTCCTGCGTATGTTAGCTCAGAACAGGCACCACTGAACACCACCGAAGTGACCCAGCAGAAGTGCAGGGCCCCTCTGGCTGGTGGCCCCGCTGCGGCCTAATATTGATGAGCTCCCTGTGGACTCCCGACCCCGGGGGTGAGACACAACGATTCTGGGTATGACTGTGGCGGGGAGATTGAAATGAGTGGCGTGGGAACAGCAGTACGGGAACGTCACAGAAGACGAGGCAGCAAAAAAAAAAAAAAAAAAAAAAAAAAAGACGTTTGCCTGCCAACAAGCAAACCATGAGGTTCTGGGTTTGATCCCAGCCTTGCCCTTTGTTCCTAGTTTGACAATAAACTCGAAATGATTGTCAAAGTCCTTCGGATGAGACTATAAACTGAGGCCCCATGTGTGAATGTGTGCAGAACATCTTGCATACTTGTTGAAAACCTGCTAGGCTTTTCAGAAGAGTAGGCCATTGTGTGCTTGTAGGAATGGATGACGGAAGTTTCTAACCTACTGTAGATAGTGTGCCTGCCTGATATTTGTATGTCCACTATCTAGCAATCCCCAAAGGGATTGAAAATTGTGTGCATCTCTGATGCTGAGCATCTAACGTATACTTATAAATCCACTGTGCTTTGTTGCAGACCATCACTTATGTGATAGATCGGAATGCCTGTCTGATGCCTGGGTACTTTGCCATCTATGAGCTGCTCAAGGTGTTTCCCACTTCTCGCAAGTGGCCTCATTGGGTATGACATAGTGAGGAGAAAGAGAGTGAGAGAAAGAGCGAAAGTGCGCTAGGTCTCTGTGTGTGTGTGTGTGTGTGTGTGTGTGTGTGTGTGTGTGTGTGTGTGTGTGTGTGTGTGTGTGTGTAGAAATATTGTGATTGATGTGTGTGTGTGTGTGTGTGTGTGTGTGTGTGTGTGTGTGTGTGTGTGTGTGTAGAAATATTTTGATCGATTTTTGACAAGAATGATATGTGTGAAAACTTGCGTATATCGAATGTCAGTCCTAGCAAAGGTTGAAAACAGTGGGCTAGTAGATAATTTTAGATTTTTTTCTCTCCGGAATCTGTTGAAAAGAAATCATGGAAACATTAAAAATAGCAGGGGAAAAATATCTTTACACATGTGTATTCTGTGACGTATATCTGACATTTGTGATGCCCCACCACATAATGAGTTGCATTGCACCAGAGGCCAGTTTTTAGTTATTAACATGTTATTTATCTGCAATAAAAAGGCTTTTAATACATGCAAAAAACAGATTGAAAATAATATGTAAATTCTCTGAAAAGTTGTTATAAATGAAACTGATAGATCCTGGGAAGTAACAAAATGAGAAATTGACAAGTTTTAGCATAGTAAGAGGTGGTCAGAATAAGGGCTTGGGTATCTTTAAACATGTTTTAAAGCAAAAGGAAACAAGCTTACCCCTTGATATTCCAGTACAAGTTAGAATAATGGCTATAGTTTCATAATCAATCAAAATCTCAAAATGGACAACCTGACCCCCACCTGCCTAAAATGGCTCCCAGCAGAAAAGTGGGTCCGGTGCAAAGTGACTCATTTTGTGGAGGAGCGTGACATTTGCTTACAAAAGATTGTTTTTTTTTAAAATAAAAAAAATAATTGAATTTTTTAAAACCGTTCTTGTGAACTTTTTATGTTCTGAAAGAAAAAAAAGCTTGTGTTTAGAAAAATGACAAGGATGGCAAGAGTAATAGTTAAAAAGTGAAAAATGTGTTCAAATGGGAATGTTTCAGCTGGGGAAAACACTGGACAGCTTGGAAACCAGCTTCAGACCCTCTGCCCAGATGGTGTCTATAGCAGGTCTGGAAAAATTTCTACAATGTCTTTCTGTAGATGTAGATCTGGAATGTAGACCCATGGTCTATAGCTTGAGTTGTTATTCTGTTTAGTCTGTTTATATATGGTGAAAATAAACTTGAAATATACGTCAAATATACTTGACTAGTGGTCAGAGCATTGCGCTTGCAATTTGATGACCCGGGTTCGATTCCCATTTGAGGGGATTTTTTCCCCTGGAGTTAACATAAATGCTGACTCCACTCTCCCCAAAAGTTTTTCGGATGAGACTATAAACCGAGGCTCCGTGTGCGAACGCATGCAGAACATCTTGCACACACATTAAATCCTTTTCCGCTTTTCGTAAGAGTAGGCCATTGAGTGCCGGTGAGAACAGATGACAAGATTGACAAGACTGCATATACATGGGGACTGGATGTAAAAAAAAAGCACACAATTGCTTATTCCATTATACAAAAAAAGTAAAGGTAAAGGTGTCCCATAGCCTATGTGGTTGTAGGGGAGCAAGGCATCAAAGAGCTCAGATTCTCTAGGGGCCAGCATATTGAGGGCGGCGCCCATCTCCTCTCTCTCATTGCTTTACCTTCCCTGACCCTAAAGAGGGCAGGTACCCATTTACAGCTGGGTGAACTGGGGGAAGGCGCAGCGTGAACGGTCACCCATCCAATAGGCAACCATGCTTGACGCTGTTTAACATTGGCTGGTAGGGGAAAGCGAGCGCTCTGACCACAGAGCTATGCCATCCCCCAGGGACTGGATGTAAAAAAAAAAGCACATGAGTGCTTATTTTATGATTCTCGAAATGAAAGAATAAAAAAAAAAAAATTATTTACTTATTCATTTATTCTATTTTTATATAGAGGATAACAATATAAGCTCTTGTGTGCTTTTTTACATCCAGTCCCCATGTGTGTGCAGTTTTGTAAATCTTGTCATCTGTCCCCACCGGCACTCAATAAATTACCCCCCCCCCCCCCCCCCCGCCCCCATCCAAATAAATAAATAAATTAAAAAAACAAAAAAACAAAACTGAGCTATGCCGTCCCCCAGGGACTGGATGTAAAAAAAGAAAAAAGCACACAAGTGCTTATTTCATGATACTTGAAATGAAAGAATAAATATATGAATAAATTAAAAAACCCAAACAAAACAACAAAACAAATAGATAAATAAAACAATAAAACTGGGCAACCCTGGGTGGTGGTGACGTTGCTGCAGGTCGCAGCAGCCTGCTTCCCGTGGTGGGTCACTCGATGGCGGTGAGCAACGTGTGGCGCCTCAACTCCACCACCCTCAGCTTCCAGCTGAGCGGGCCCCTGCCCTACGACGCGGAGCTGCAGGAACCCCAGCACGGACTGCTCCGCTATGTGCTGGAGCAAACCTACTCTCGTGAACTCGTCTGCACCATGCTGGGGCTGAACAAGCAGGTGAGAGGAAAAGTGGGGTGTGGGGGGTTGGGGTGGGGGTGGTCTGCTCTGCTATGTGCTGGAGCAAACCTACTCTCGGGAACTCGTCTGCACCATGCTGGGGCTGAACAAGCAGGTGAGAGGAAAAGTGGGGTGTGGGTGGGGTGGGTGTGGGTTTGGGGTGGGGGTGGCCTGCTCCGCTATGTGCTGGAGCAAACCTACTCTCGGGAACTCGTCTGCACCATGCTGGGGCTTAACAAGCAGGTGAGAGGAAGAGGTGGGGTGTGGGGGTGGTTGGGGGTTGGGGTGTTGGGGTGGGCTGCTCCGCTATGTGCTGGAGCAAACCTACTCTTGGGAACTTGTCTGCACCATGCTGGGGCTGAACAAGCAGGTGAGAGGAAAAAGAGGTGGGGGGTTGGGGGGGGGGGTAGGTGGGGAGTGTGGGGGTGTGGGGTGGTTGGGGGAGTGGGGGTTGGTGGGTGGGGGAGTAGGTGGGTGGGTGGGTGTGGTGAGGGGATGGTGCAGATGTTGGTGGGAGGGGGGGGGTGCGGATGTTGGTGTGAGGTTGGGAGTGGAGTGGTGGTGATGGTGAAGGTTTGTGTGGATGTGGGTGGTGGGGTGGGAAGTTTGTGTGTGTGTGTGTGTGTGTGTGTGATAAGGGAAGGTAAATAATGTAGTGTAATGAGCAAGGGGTAGGAGGGTTGGAGGGAGAGAGGGAAGGAAGGAGAGAGTGGTTGCTTGAAATTTGTCAGGATCAAAGTAATGCAAAAGATAGGTGCGTTACATTTAACAGTCTTCACAGACAAGGAAAGAGCGTTTCATTGAGTAACTGTCAAACTTTTTTTTTTTAAAGGAAAGTTGCTGTTTCTTGAACTGATTTTACTGTTTTCTGTGTATATTGTTATCATCAGCAGACATTTTTAGTAGGGAGGAGGAGGAGGGGTGGAAGAGATAGATGCCAAAAATTCCCCACACCTGTAGCTGAGCTGTGTAGGTTGAAACAGTCTAAGACTTCATAGACTGTATTGTTCCATGGATGCTTGAATGTGTTGCACTTCTCCTGACAACAGTGGTGATGGAGATGTTGAGTTGAGTATTTCTCCAACTCTTAAGACTAGGAAAAACACCTTTGAAAAACACATGCTTTCTTGTTCTACCTGCTTTAGGAGAAATTAACAGGGAAAACCACAGGAAATATCACCTTCAAACAGACTTAAGGATTTTAGCAGATTTATGTCAGGTCCCCCACATGCCAGACATGCAAGGAGTGATAGGTGATCTTTACACGCACTCATCTCATGCCAGTTGAGCAGTCCTAAGCATCCAGTAATCACGTCAGTCTGATCAACACCCATTGGACCTGGTCGAGTTAGGGTCAGTTTAGGGAGTTTGCTTCCTCTCCTGAGGTGGATGGATGCATAACTTAGGTTGTGTGAATTCTCTGATGATTTTTGTTGTATTTCTGAAACGTTTTAAAGTTCTGATTTTTTTCTGTTGCGCATGTATTTTGAGTGTGGTTACCTTTAGATTTTTTGTTATCAGCTTCTTTCCTGTTTTATTTGTATTGAAAAAACAACAACAATAACGAGAACAACAACAATGATATATTGATGATGATGATGATGATGATGATAAATGATGATAATTATAATAATGATGATTACAATTATCATGTTGATGATGATGGGTGATTCAGTTATCGTTTACCTCTTTTCTTGGTTGCATTTTTGTAGCCATATTACTCTCAGTGTCACAGTGAGGTATGATGTGTTTGTGTTGAGTTTTTGTTCATCTTTGCATTGCTTGCATTGGAAAAAAAAAAGGTGAGAACATTGCGTTTTAAAACTTTTTTCATGCATTTTTGATTTGTTTAGTTGCAGACCTACCATTGTCATACTGTAGGATACATGGATGAAGAATAGGGGGGGGCGGGATAGCCTGGGGGTTAAAGTGATGCGCCTTTGAACTGCTGACCTGGATTCGAATCGTATTCAAGAGGGTTTCTCCTCTGGAGTTAACATCAGTGCTGATTCCACTCCCCCCCAAAATCCTGTGTGTGTGTGTGTGTGTGTGTGTGTGTGTGTGTGTGTGTGTGTGTGTGTGTGTGTGTGTGTGTGTGTGTGTGTGTGAGCGTACGTACGTACAAGAGGGTCAAGGTGGGTGGGCAGAGAGATGATTCAAAACATGTTAAAACTAAAAGTGTGTTGCATTGTTTATTTTTATTATTATTTTTGTTTGTTTGTTTGAAATTTGAATGTTTGATTATGAAAGTTTGCAGTTTCTGCTGATAAAAATGACTTTATTTTTCAGAAATAAAATTTGCTTGCCTAAATTTTGCATGATGTTTTTTTTTGTCCCCAGCTTCATGTTTGGTAGATTATCATGCTTCTGTTTACAACATATTTTGTGATTAAAAATTTTTTTTTTACTTGAGATTTTAATGAGGGGGTGAAGGAGAAATAGAGGAGTGTAAATGGATAGATCATAGATAAACTATAAAGGTCTTGAACTTTCAGTTACTACAGAGTGGAGTGAGTGGATGGATGGGAGTGGTTAATTGATTTTTTAAAATTCAGTTTCCGCCCTAATTCCTTAGACTGGTTTATTTGTGTCATTTGCTTTGATGAAGAAATTGTTTTCTTAGAGATAAAATATGTAACCTGCCCCCCGAAAAAAAAAGATGACAAAAAAGCAAGCATATAGTTTATTCAGTGTACTACTTGGGAGTAGAAAAATGGACTCTCAGATGTATGCTAGTTGGATTATAGGGTTAGTAGTTAGGCAGTTTTAAGTTGAACAAGGATGAAGACTAATCTTGCCGTAAATTATTCTTTTTTAATTTGGCATTGACTTGTTGACTGATGCGTTGAATTTTGTGGGTGTGGGGGTCCTGTACTAGAAATCTGAGGTTCATCAATGGTGAAATTTTTGTGTATTCGATAGTTTTTTTCCCCCACCATTTAGGTAGCCACATTTTGAATTGGGGGAATATAGTTGGAATTGAAATCCTGGACATTCAAGAGGTACCTCGCTGTTCTTTCCGATTTTCAGCTGTTGTGTTTACTGATTTAGAGTCTCCTCCCAAGGTATTGACGTTCATTTTGATTTTCCTGTCAAAATGTGGAGAAAGGAGTATTGAACTCAGAACCTCACGGTTTACTTGTTAGGCAGTGAATGTCTAAACCATCCTGCCACCTTCCATCTTGAATGTTGATATAAATCTTGGGATTTTGATATTAGGAAAGTTAATTTGGATGTAATTTTCATTTGAATCTGTAGTTTTAATCAGGAACAACACTGGTTTTTGTTCTAGTTGTCTGCTGGCCTGTCATCTTAGTTGAAGTAATTTTGTGTGATATGAATCAAATGTGAAAATGTACTCACTCACTCACTCACTCAGTCCCATGTCCCAAATGTACATGTAGATTTAAATCTGGAGCGTTTTTTTTTCCTTTACGAAAGATTTTTGAGGAATAATTGGTAAATTTTGGTATTCATGGTATATGGTTGTGTGACTAGCTGAGTTTTTATCTTTCTGCGATTACACCAGCATAATGCAGCCTTGGTGATCGATAACAGAAAGGATTGAATTTTCCACTTTAGTATCAGGAGTATCTTTTCCCACCGGCACACGATGGCCTATTCTTCCAAAAAGTGGAACAGGATTTAACGTGTGCACAAGATGTACTGCGCGTGTTTACACACAGCTAAAGTTAAAGTCTGTCCCAAGCCTAAGTCTCATCAGGCCGGTGCTTATCCCAGTTTCTGTGGCGTTAAGCGACTGAGAGTCATAGACTCCCCCTGGATAGGACGCCAGTCTATCACAGGGTTAACCCCCAACACAAGGTTGGTACCCCTTTTACACCTGGGTGGGGTGAGAAAATAGCCGTAAAGTGCCTTTTCCAAGGGCACAACACCATAGCCAAAAGCTGGGATCGAACCCGCAACCTTTAGATTACGAGTCCAACACCCTAACCACGAGACTGCCGCGGCGGCAGGCCAAGCTGTAAGAAATCTTAAACACTGTCACTGCAGGCCAAGCTGTAAGAATCTCTCAACAAACCATTGCTGCAGGCCCAAAACTGTAAATAATCTCACAACAAACTGTCGCTGCAGGCCAAGCTGCGCTGCGAGGCGTTGGAGACGCAGCTGGTGGACCTGGTAGTGACGGCGTTGGAGCGCTGCGAGAGCGAGGCGGACGCTGGGACATCGTCGTCATCGTCGTCATCGGCTGCCGGGGGTGTGGGGAGGAGGTGAACCCCAACCAGCTGCACTGGCAGCACCTCTCCAGCCAGCTCATCTTCTTCGTTCTCTTCCAGTTCGCCTCCTTCTCACACATGGTCAATGCCCTGTATGAAAAGGTGGGTTGGGGGGGGGTGTTGGGGGGGTGGGTGTGGGTGGGGGTGGGGGTGTGTGGGTGTGTGGGGTGGTGGGGTGTGTGTGTGGGGGGGGGGGGGGGTGGTGGGGGGGGGGGGATGGTGAGTGGGTTAATGTGGGTGTTGGTGTTTGTATGGTGTTTGTATGTGTTTGTTGTGTGTGTGTGTGTGTTGTGTGTGTGTTTGTTGTGTGTTTGTGTGTGTTGTGTGTGTGTTGTGTGTGTGTGTGTGTGTGTGGTTTTCAAGGATAATGGAATAAGCATTTTTTGCACTTTTTATTATATCTAGTCCTTGTGTGCATACAGTTTTGTCAATTTTGTTATATGCTTCCCACCTGCAGACAATGGACTACTCTTTCGAAAAGCAGAACAGGTTTTAATGTGTGCGCAAGGTGTTCTGCATGCGTTTGCACACGGAGCCTTGTTTGAAGTCTCATCTGAAGGCCTTTTAGGGGGAGTGGGATCAGCACTGATGTAAAGACATGGGGAAAAAAATCCCCTTGAATGGGATTCAAACCTGGGGTCAGCAGATAACGAACGCAATGTGCAATGCTTTAACCAACCACGCTATCCTGTGCCCATTGATTGTGTTCATGTTTGTGTGTGTTAAGTCTTTCAACTCAAAGTCTTGCTGTGGAAGTAGAAATTTTAGTATTATAATTTCTTGATTTGATGTATTTTCTTCTTTTTTTTCTTTTTTTTATAATAAAGGGATAACATTGAAAATTTTTATCTTGAAGATCTAATCCAGATTTTTTTTTTTTTGTAATCATGAAATTTACCTGTTGTCAATATTTTGAAGATCGTGGCTTTGCTGATTTGTAACAGTTACATGGAAAAGTTTTTTTATATATTTTGCTTCAGTTGAAAGGCAAACGTTTGCGGAAAGGACGAGATCACCTGATGTGGGTTCTGCTACAGTTCATCTCGGGAAGCATCCAGAAAAATCCAGTGAGTGCACAAGAAACGTCATGGAACAGACGGACAGTTTTACATAGCTCAAAGAAAAGTATCACCAGAAGATACAAGACAGATGGCCCAGCTGTCAGTTTCCCCCACATTCAGCTATTCTCGGCTGCAATCTATCCCATCCCAGCCCAGCCCAGCTGGGGCCAGCTAATGTTCATGATAGCATAGCAGGAACTGACCACACTTAGAAAAGTGGCAGGGTGAAGTGTGCACCAGTTTTAGCATTGGTCCTGAACCTTTGGACTGGGTTATGCTGGAGTTGTGCGCTGTGATGGATATGAGTTTTATTCCATTTTATGTGTCGTTTATGTGGTCTTCCCACAATGTGGTGACTGACCTGGATGGATGGACCCTTGTGGTTGGCTAAGGGGGTGATACAAGGAACAACTCAGCTGCAACTTATCCCTGAAGTTGGAATGCAGCTACCTTATTGGTGTGCAAAAACGGTCGCAAAAACGCGAAAATCACACCATTGGTGAACCTGGGGGCTGTAACCGTGGCATGAAAAAAGAAAAAAAAGTTGGAACTTGATCTATGATAGAATGAAAAAAGGAAATCTTGTTGAGACTGACACTGGTACTAGTCATGAAATGTTTACTACATGTACAAACAGAATTACTGCTTCATAAACTGTTTAAGTTACTGAATTGCAAATCAACATATTTTTCTGTCAGCCTTTATTACAGATTTGTTGATTGTCTTGAAGTTCAAATGGTGCTTAATCATTAAAGAAAATAAAGGTGGAGGGTGGGGGGGAAGTGTTCACTGAATATGTAAAAAGAAAACATCCTAAACTATAAAAGAAAAAAAAAGGAAGAAGAGGTGTGAAAGAGCTTACTGAATATGTAAAAAAAAAAAAAAAAATCCATCCTAAACTATAAGTTTTGTTTTACTTTTTTTCAGATCACAGATTTTCTGCCGGTGCTGAAGCTGTATGACCTACTGTACGACGACAAAGAGGTGATTCCAGTGCCGGACATCACCAAAGCCTCGGCCACCCATGCCCTGGCCTCCACCTGCATCTGGATCCACCTCAACAAGAAAGCCGAGAACGACAAACTCTCCAGACCCATTCCCTACGGTCTGCGGGAACATCAGGAGTGAGTCTCGGCCCTAGTTGTTGTTTTTTTTCTTTTCTTCGTTTTTGTCAGATGGACAACTTGGTCTTTGTAATGGAGACAGTAATGCATTGCAGGTCCTCCCAAGTCCCCCTAGAGTGCTTCTTGGTCACTGGTGTGGGGGTCAGGCCTTGTTCTCTTTCTGAAGTTCTCTTTCTTGTGTGGGGGTCAGGCCTTGTTCTCTTTCTGAAGTTCTCTTTCTTGTGTGGGGGTCAGGCCTTGTTCTCTTTCTGATGTTCTCTTTCTTGTGTGGGGTCAGGCCTTGTTCTCTTTCTGATGTTCTCTTTCTTGTGTGGGGGTCAGGCCTTGTTCTCTTTCTGATGTTCTCTTTCTTGTGTGGTTGGCAGGACTGCAGCACATGTTTTGTTGTGTAGCTGCCAGTATGGTCTATCTAGAGTTTCATTTATTATTTTGATTTAATGGCAAAGTTTTATACTTTTGATAGATCATGAGATTTCCCTTCATGCATATCTTTGTGTGTGTTGATAATCAAGCTAAAGGTTACCTAGTGTCTATTGTTCATAGGTTGGTGTTGAAATCCTTCAGAGAATGGGATTTGTAGTGTTTAACATCATGTCAAATATACAGAGAAAATTTCTATGCTTTGACCTGACCATTGAAAATTCATTTGCTTGCGCAACATAGAAAAGGCATACACGTGTGTGCCCATCCCTGTCATGAGTTCAGTGGGATGATCAGTAGACAACAGGCTGGAAGTAAAATATATAATATCACAAAAGATGAAGTGATTTAAATGTGGGAATACAGATTGATTGGTAGTTTTTTTTTTTTTTCTTCTTCTTCTTCTACTTCTTCTTCTATTTCGAGGATAATGGAATAAACACTAATTTTTTTTTTTATCCAGTCCCCATGTGTATGCAGTGTTGTAAATTTTGTCATCTGTTCCCACCGGCACACAATGGCTTACTCTCCCAAAAAGTAGAACAGGTTTTAATGTGTGTGCAAGATGTTCTCTGTGTGTTCACACTCTGGACTTTGGTTTATAGTCTCATCCGAAGGACTTTTGGGGGGAGTGTTGTCAGCACTGATATTAACTCTAGATCAAATAATAACCTTCTTCACATGTACTCTTTTGAAACAACATACTTTTCTGACAAGGTTGCTGAATTTGGCTCAATTATTTTTTTTACCTTGGTGATGTCCCCAGTGGCTACTATAACATGTAGAGTGGGTATTTTTACCTGGGCGATATCCCTAGTGGCTACTATAACATGTAGAGTGGGTATTTTTACCTGGGCGATATCCCTAGTGGCTACTATAACATCTAGAGTGGGTATTTTTACCTGGGCGATATCCCTAGTGGCTACTATAACATGTAGAGTGGGTATTTTTACCTGGGCGATATCCCTAGTGGCTACTATAACATCTAGAGTGGGTATTTTTACCTGGGCGATATCCCTAGTGGCTACTATAACATCTAGAGTGGGTATTTTTACCTGGGCGATATCCCTAGTGGCTACTGTAACATCTAGAGTGGGTATTTTTACCTGGGTGATGTCCTTAGTGTGGCTACTATAACATCTAGAGTGGGTATTTTTACCTGGGCGATATCCCTAGTGGCTACTATAACATCTAGAGTGTGTATGAGCAATACATAATTTAGAGAGATTATGATGACTTTACTGGTTAATCAAACTTTGTACTTGAACTTTCAACAGGTATCACTGTGCATGGTGATTACAGTCTTACTAGAGGTCAGTGAAACTTGACCCTGCTATGGCTTTCGTGGTCAGTAGGGCTATAAACAACATGGTATGGTGTGGTACAGTGAAACTTGAAATCTGTGCTGGCTTCATAAGGAATATCTTGGGTCAATTTTCTTGATAATTAACAATAATTGTTTTCATCATGAATTCTTTGGAAATGAATGTGACAGACATTGTTGCCCTCTGCTGCTGTTGTTTTCAGGTTTCTGAAGCAGACGCTCACAGTGAAGACTACCATCAGTACAAATGACTACAAGATTGCCCTGTTGTGTAACGCATGTAAGTTTGTGTGTGTGTGTGTGTGTGTGTGCGTGTGCATGTGCGTGTGTGTGTGTGTGTGTGTGTGCGCAGTGTGTGTGTGTGTGTGTGTGTGCGCTTGTGTGTGCGCGTGCGCATGTGTGCATTAAAATGCACTCGTGTCATATATGTAAGCTCGAGTGTGTACTTACACTTTTTTTCTTAGTATGTGAGGGTGTTTGTACATAGTTTATCCATGTATATATATATACATGTTAGTATCTCTGTCTCTAAAAGCTATCAAAATCCTGTAGTGTTGGTTTTGAAATGGTATGAACACTCTTACAGTAAAATATTAGGATGCTCAGGCCTACTTAAAACTTCAAACATTTCTGAATTTCTTGTTTTTTTTTCAGTTGTTTATTTTTTGCCCCATAACCATTGGCCGCCGCTGTGGCCTAGTGGTTAGGGCGTTGTACTCGTAATCTAAAGGTTGCGGGTTCGATCCCAGCTATTCCGCTATGGCGTTGTGCCCTTGGAAAAGGCACTTTACGGCTATTTTCTCACCCCACCCAGGTGTAAAAGGGGTACCAACCTTGTGTTGGGGGTTAACCCTGCGATAGACTGGCGTCCTATCCAGGGGGGAGTCTATGACTCTCAGTCGCTTAACGCCACAGAAATCGGGATAAGCACCGGCCTGATGAGCCTTATGGCTCGGGACAGACTTTAACTTAACCATAACCATTAGTGCACTGTAGGTGGCATTTATGATAAGCATCTACTCCCTCCTCCCCTCTTCTTCCAAAAAGTAAAATGGAACGGACGAACTCAGCTCACCCCACCCGACTACCAACCCTCCTTTCTAACCAGACTGCCAACTGACCAAATGACATGCAGCCAGCCAACCAACCATCCAACCAACCAGCCAGCAAGCAAACCAACTAACCAAGCAA
This sequence comes from Stramonita haemastoma, assembly GCA_030674155.1. Taxonomy (NCBI): domain Eukaryota; kingdom Metazoa; phylum Mollusca; class Gastropoda; order Neogastropoda; family Muricidae; genus Stramonita; species Stramonita haemastoma. The sequence continues at coordinate 33,510,806 of CM060323.1, read as the reverse complement.
GTAAACAAGCAAGCAAGCAAGCAAGCAAGCATTTAAGAACTCCCAGTCAAAGAACTGTTTATCTCTTACTGTTTTTTCTGTGTGTCATGCATGGATATTATAAACAACTCGATTTAATTGTTTCAGTTATTTTGAGATCCCTCCCCTGCAAAATACAACCCCCCCCAACAAAACTGAAATCTACAACCCTTTTTAACTGTGTCGGTTATTAAAAAAATTTGCCTAAAAAAATAACAAACAAAATACCCCCTCCCTCAACGAAACTGAAATCTACAACCCGGTTATAACTGTTTTGGTTATTTAAAAATCCAGCCTAAAAAACAACAAATGAAAAAAAAAACCTCAGACAAAACTGGAATGTGCAGCTATTGTGGTTGAACTCTCAAACAGAGCTGAAATGTTTAGCTGTTGTGGTTGAACTCTTAAAACTGGAATGTGTAGCTGTTGTGGTTGAACTCACACACAGAAGTGAAATGTGTAGCTGTTGTGGTTGTGCAGACAGCACAGTCTACAGAGTAAAATGTGTAGCTGTTGTGGTTGTGCAGACAGTACAGACTACAGAGTAAAATGTGTAGCTGTTGTGGTTGTGCAGACAGCACAGTCTACAGAGTAAAATGTGTAGCTGTTGTGGTTGTGCAGACAGTACAGACTACAGAGTAAAATGTGTAGCTGTTGTGGTTGTGCAGACAGCACAGACTACAGAGTAAAATGTGTAGCTGTTGTGGTTGTGCAGACAGCACAGACTACAGAGTAAAATGTGTAGCTGTTGTGGTTGTGCAGACAGCACAGACACAGAGTAAAATGTGTAGCTGTTGTGGTTGTGCAGACAGCACAGACTACAGAGTAAAATGTGTAGCTGTTGTGGTTGTGCAGACAGCACAGACTACAGAGTAAAATGTGTAGCTGTTGTGGTTGTGCAGACAGCACAGAGTAAAATGTGTAGCTGTTGTGGTTGTGCAGACAGCACAGACATGGAGTAAAATGTGTAGCTGTTGTGGTTGTGCAGACAGCACAGAGTAAAATGTGTAGCTGTTGTGGTTGTGCAGACAGCACAGACATGGAGTAAAATGTGTAGCTGTTGTGGTTGTGCAGACAGCACAGACACAGAGTAAAATGTGTAGCTGTTGTGGTTGTGCAGACAGCACAGACATGGAGTAAAATGTGTAGCTGTTGTGGTTGTGCAGACAGCACAGACACAGAGTAAAATGTGTAGCTGTTGTGGTTGTGCAGACAGCACAGAGTAAAATGTGTAGCTGTTGTGGTTGTGCAGACAGCACAGTCTACAGAGTAAAATGTGTAGCTGTTGTGATTGTGCAGACAGCACAGACATGGAGTAAAATGTGTAGCTGTTGTGGTTGTGCAGACAGCACAAACACAGAGTAAAATGTGTAGCTGTTGTGGTTGTGCAGACAGCACAGACATGGAGTAAAATGTGTAGCTGTTGTGGTTGTGCAGACAGCACAGTCTACAGAGTAAAATGTGTAGCTGTTGTGGTTGTGCAGACAGCACAGACATGGAGTAAAATGTGTAGCTGTTGTGGTTGTGCAGACAGCACAGAGTAAAATGTGTAGCTGTTGTGGTTGTGCAGATAGCACAGACACGGAGTACTTTGCTCGGCCCATGGGCCATCTCCTGGAGAGTATCTATGGTAACCAGAAGAGCACGACCCTGTTGCCGGGCAACATCGTGGCCTCAGCCCCCACCCAGCCTCTGTCCATGAACCTCCTGGACTCTTTGACTGTTCATGCTAAGATGAGGTGTGTGTAGTGTGTGTGTTGTGTTGTGTTGTGTTGTGGTGTGGTGTGGTGTGTTGTGTTGTGTTGTGGTGTGTTGTGTTGTGTGTGTATGTGTTGTGTAGTGTGGTGTTGTGTGTTGTGTTGTGTGTGTGTGTTGTATTGTGTGTGTGTGTGTGTGTGTGTGTGTGTGTGTGTGTGTGTGTGTGTGTGTGTGTGTGTGTGTGTGTGAGCCTCTGTCCACGAATCTCCTGGACTCTTTGACTGTTCATGCTAAGATGAGGTGTGTGTAGTGTGTAGTGTGTAGTGTGTGTGTTGTGTTGTGGTGTGTTGTGTTGTGTGTGTGTTGTGGTGTGTGTTGTGTAGTGTGGTGTTGTGTTGTGTGTGTGTGTGTTGTATTGTGTGTGTGTGTTTGTGTGTGTAGTGTGGTGTGTGTGTGTTTTTAAAAATTTATTTATTTATTTGTGTGTGTGTGTGTGTGTGTGTGTGTGTGTGTGTGTGTGTGTGTGTGTGCATGCATGTGTGTGTGTGTATGCGTGCGTTTGTGCGTGCGTGCATGCGTGTGTGTGTGCGTGCGTGCGTGTGTGCGCGTGTGTGTTGTCAGTCTGATCCACAGCATTGTGACTAGGGTGATCAAGCTGGCCAAGCAGAAATCCACCACAGCCCTGGCTCCTGCTCTGGTAGAGACCTACAGCCGTCTCCTGGTCTACATGGAAATCGAGTCCTTGGGCATTAAGGGATTCATCAGTATGTATCATCTATCACAGCAGTCGGTCTCTCCCACTTTCAGCTCCTCTCAGTGGCTAATTATTCCATCCCGTCCCAGCCCCCAAAATCCCCTCGAACGGGAATCGAACCTGGGTCGTCAAATTGTGAGTGCAATGTTCTGACCACAAGACTATCTTGTGTGTGTGTGTGTGTATATGTGTGTGTGTGTGTGTGTGTGTGTGTGTGTGTGTGTGTGTGTGTGTGTGTGTGTGTTGTGTATGCGTGCGTGTGTGCATGTATGCGTGCGTATGTGTGTAGGCGTTGTGTGTGTGTGGTAGGGACGGGATGGTAGAAGGTGGGGGGAGGGCTGGAAAGAAACCAGAATTACACCTAAACCCAGTATTCGAGCCTGTTTTCCTTCACGCGTGTGCAGGTCAGCTGTTACCCACGGTGGTGGAGCACCACGCCCTGGGCATCCTGCACACCCTGCTGGAGATGTTCAGCTACCGCCTGCACCACACCCAGATCCACTACCGTGTGCAGCTCCTCAGTCACCTCAATACTCTGGCCTCCATACAGCAGGCCAACCAGAACCAGCTTCACCTCTGGTGAGAGAGAGACACAGGGCCAGGGAGGGGAGAGGGAGGGGGAGGGAGGGAGGGAGAGGGGAGGGAGGAGGGGGGGGATTCAGCCTGGCTTCCATACAACAGGCCAGCCAATACCAGCTTCACCTCTGGTGAGAGAGACACAGGGCCAGGGAGGGGGGTAGGGGAGGGAGGGAGAGGGGGGTGGAGGGAGAGGGAGATAGGGAGGGGGGTGGAGGGGAGGGAGATAGGGAGGGGAGGGGGGGGGAGGGGAGGGGGGGAGGGAGAAGGTGGGGGGATTCAGCCTGGCCTCCATACAGCAGGCCAATCAGAACCAACTTCACCTCTGTGAGACACAGGGCCAGGGAGGGAAGGGAGAAGGGGAGAGAGGGGGGGGGGAGGGGGAGGGGAGGAGAGAGAGAGAGGAGAGAGAGAGAGAGAGGAGAGAGAGAGAGAGGAGAAGTAGGAGAGAAGAGATGAGAGAGATTCCAGATGGTACATGAATAGAAGCACTGTACTCTTGTGAAGGGATGGTGCGAGGAGAGAGGGGAGGAGGGAGAGAGAGAAGAGAGAGAGAACGAAAAAGAAGGAATGAAGAAATAAAATTCATGAATGAAAAGACGCTAAAGCAACAAGACCCCCCCCCCCAAAAAAAAAAAAGACCCCCCCCACAATAAAACCCCCCACCTTAACAAACAAACAGAGAGAGAGAGTGTGTGAATGAATGAATGAATGGAATGAATGAACATTTTTTAATGTAAATTTTTAATGAAGGAAAAGAATAAGCACAATGGTGGATTTTGTTCATCTGGCCCTCTTTCCAAAACGTAAGTGAATCAATCGTTCATTTAAACACAAAACGATGAAATTGCTAAGGAATATCTGGAAAAACAAAACGGAAGACATGCATAAACCAGACAGAATAGAGACACTTACATACGTAGGTCAGAGAGAGAGAGAGACAGACAGACAGACAGACAGACAGACAGACAGACAGACAGACAGACAGACAGACAGACAGACAGACAGACAGAGAGTAGAGAGGAGGTCTGGGGGGGGGGGGGGGGGGGGGGGGGGGAGTGATTCAGATCCTGATTATTTTTTGGACAGACCAGTGCTCCTTATGAAGGGAGGTAATCCAACATTCATTGATGATCATCATGACATTTTGCGAAAGTGAAAAGTGATAGCAAAATATAAAGATTTGTTCATTGTAACCTTATTGTAGCCCATTATCAGTGGTGAAATAGTGATTGTGGAATAGACAGTGGCTCTATGAAGATTGCTCGCTCTAAACAGATAACAGTGCTAAATAGTGACTCCATGAAGAGTGCTTGCTTTAAACAAATAGTATTGCTACATTCATTACAATTCTTTTTTTTACGGGGACTCTTCCCAAAAGTTCACTTAATTTGACCTGATTTGTGAATCTGTAAAACTATACAGACACAACAGACATGCAAACGCATACATGCATGCATGCACACAGCATGCATGAGCAGGCACACACACACACTAATCACACTCACACACTCGGCCCCCACCCGCCCCATCACGCACGCACGCACGCACGCACGCACGCACGCACGCACGCACGCACGCACGCACGCACGCACGCACACACACACACACACACACACACACACACTCACACACTCACACCCTCCACTCTGTCCCTCCTCACTCTGTCTATCTGTGTCTCTCTTTGTCTCTCTGTGTGTTTCTCTTTGTCTGTCGTCTGTCTCTCTGTTTGTCGTCAGTCAGTCATCAGTCTAGTCAGTCAGTCAGTCAGTCAGTCAGTCCAGTCAGTCTGTCTGTCTGTCTGTCTGTCTGTCTGTCTCTGTCTCTGTCTGTCTCTGTCTGTCTCTGTCTCTGTCTCTCTGTCTGTCTCTCTCTCTGTGTGTATAATACACCCCGACATCACCCCGACATCACAGCACAATCAAACACAACACAACATGCCCTATGGTTTCAGCGTGGAGAGCACAGCGCTGCGCTTGATCACCAGCCTGGGAAGTGCCGAAGTTCAGCCTCAGCTGTCCCGCATTGTAGCAGATTCCAAAGGATCGTCCCCCCAGAGCATCCTAGCTGGGGAGTCGGAGGAGTTGAACAGAGCCTTGGTGCTGACTCTGGCCCGAGCGGTGGAGATCACTGGTAGGATACACAATGTTGACGTCATTTATGTTAGACGTGTTTTGTTTTTTTTGTCCTGTAGACTCTTGGTGAGTTGATTATGGTCTTGACGTATGGAGTTGTAGGGGATTTAGGTTGGAATTTTTTTTAAGTTTTTTTTTTTTTCCCCTCATCTTCTGCAATGTCCCTGTCTTGCTGCTCCCACACCACTCATTTCAACCCCCCCCCCCCCCCCCACCATGGCCATACACGACAACATTTATGTTTAGACACGGTTTTCTGGTTCTGCAGACCCTTGGTGATTTGATTTGATTATGGTCTTGACATAGGGACTTGTAGGGGAATTAGGTTGGAATTATGTTAGTTAACTTTCAGAGAGGAAAAAAATCCCTTTTGAAAGTTGGAACCAGTGTTAGCTCTAGAGGGAAAAAATCCTTGTTTAAGTTGGAATCAATGTTAACTGTAGAGGAAAAAATCCTCTTTGAATTTGCAACCAATGTTAACTCTAGAGGAAAAATCCCCTTGAAAGTTTGAGCCATTTGTCATCTGTTCCTGCCCACTTGAAGTGCCCTACTCTTCCAGTCTTTATCACCTGTGATGTGAAGTCTGACAGTCTTCAACTTATGGTGTGAAGTGTGACAGTCTGTAACTTATGGTGTGAAGTCTGATAGTCTGTAACTCATGGTGTGAAGTGTGACAGTCTGTAAGTTATGGTGTGAAGTGTGACAGTCTGTAAGTTATGGTGTGAAGTGTGACAGTCTGTAACTTATGGTGTGAAGTGTTACAGTCTGTAACTTATGGTGTGAAGTGTAACAGTCTGTAACTTATGGTGTGAAGTGTTATAGTCTGTAACTTGTGGTGTGAAGTGTTACAGTATGTAACTTATGGTGCGAAGTGTTACAGTCTGTAAGTTATGGTGTGAAGTGTTACAGTCTGTTACTTAGGGTGTGGAGTGTTACAGTCTGTAAGTTATGGTGTGAAGTGTTACAGTCTGTTACTTATGGTGCGAAGTGTTACAGTATGTAAGTTCTGGTGTGAAGTGTTACAGTCTGTAACTTATGGTGTGAAGTGTTACAGTATGTAACTTACGGTGCGAAGTGTTACAGTCTGTAAGTTATGGTGTGAAGTGTTACAGTCTGTTACTTATGGTGTGAAGTGTTACAGTCTGTAAGTTATGGTGTGAAGTGTTACAGTCTGTTACTTATGGTGCGAAGTGTTACAGTATGTAAGTTCTGGTGTGAAGTGTTACAGTCTGTAACTTACGGTGTGAAGTGTTATAATCTGTAACTTATGGTGTGAAGTGTTGCAGTCTGTAACTTATGGTGTGAGGTGTTACAGTCTGTAACTTAGGGTGTGAAGTGTTACAGGCTGTAAGTTATGGTGTGAAGTGTTACAGTCTGTACTTAGGTGTGAAGTGTTACAGTATGTAAGTTAGGGTGTGAAGTGTTACAGTCTTTAACTTATGGTGTGAAGTGTTACAGTCTGTAACTCAGGTGTGAAGTGTTACAGTCTGTAACTTACGGTGTGAAGTGTTACAGTCTGTAACTTATGGTGTGAAGTCTGATAGTCTGTAACTTATGGTGTGAAGTCTGATAGTCTGTCACTTAGGGTGTGAAGTCTGTTAAGTCTGTAACTTAGGTGTGAAGTCTGATGTCTTTAACTTAACAGTGTGAAACATCACAGTCTGTAACTTAATGTGTGAGGTGTGTGTACGCGGCAGGCCAGGACAGCTTCCCCATGGCGTGGTGTAAGGACATGCTGACCTCCATCCATGAGCACACCCCCATGGCCTGGTCCTCGGCCACCCTGCAGTACTTTCCGGCCAGCGTGGCCGAGTTCTTCCGGAGAAGGCCCCGCCCCAGAGAACAAGGCCCAGCTGAAGAGCACTGTGGACACCGAGTATGCCAAGTGGAGAAGTGAGTTCTGTGAGGGTCATGTGCCGAGTGCATTGCGTGGCATCAGTATGGTAATGTATCTTCAGTTTAACGTCTATTCACATTTTGTGATTTTAGACAAACAAAAACAAGCAAACAAACAAACAAACAAACAAAAAAAAAACAAACAAAAAAAAACCCTGAAAGAGTTAACAATAAACTGAAAAATGTCATTTAAAAATGCTGAAATAAGAAACTAATCCTAACACTACAAAAACTGGATTATTGGACTTCTTTTCAACGCTAACACAATGTCCAACAGCAAAGAAGGTTCAGACAAAATCTGATCCAGTGACAAACTAGGTACAGCAGGTAAAAATGTTTTTAAAAGTTCACAATTGAAAATGACATGACTATTTGTAATCTTCTCACCACAAATACAGTTTACATCTTTCACGTATTTTGTCCTGAATGCGTTTAGTTTAACTCTATAAATGAGGGATGACACATTTCTCCGATTATACCAACCAGAAACTTTGTTACATATTAAAGCATTCTGAAAATCTATCACATTGCTTGTGCGGCTATTATACGGACAATAGCCAGACTCATTTATCTTCTTTCTGAAATGCTTCCAGCAAGCGTTTTGTAGCAAGTTATATCCCTCATGCAGAGATAAGGCAACATTTATTTCACAAGTATGGTGTGTCGTGTGGTATGGTAGGTATAAGGTAAAAAGGTAAAGGTGTCCCGTAACCTAGGTTGTCGTAGGGGAGCAAGGCATCAGAGACCTCAGGTTCTCTAGGGGCCAGCATATTGAGGGCGGTGCCCATCTCCTCTCTCCTTGCTGCTTTACCTTCCCTGACCCTAAAGAGGGCAGGTACCCATGTACAGCTGGGTGAACTGGGGGACTGTACTGAAGCCAGGATGCGCAAACGGTCATCCATCCAACTGGTAACCATGCTGGACGCTGCTTAACTTGACTTGGGGAAAGCGAGCTTATCCAAGTGGGTAGAGAGTCAGTGACATGAAATGTAATTCTTTTGTGTAGATAGTTATTTTTTTGTGATGGGGCAGTAAGTAGATTATCTCCCATGCAATCAGGGCCCTGTCGCAGAGTGTTGTTACTAAATTGAGACACACCTGCAAATCGGGCGACGCTCTGTTTCCTTGGGTGGTGGTTGAAAACTGTCTGTTGCATACATTTCGCCTTCACGGTGAAATGTAGAATTTATGCAGCTTCTTGTTAGAGGTCACATACTAACTGTTTAGCCATGAAAAAAAAGCAAATAAAAACCTGTTTAGCTGTGCCCACCCAAGGTTTTGTGCAGAGATGAGAGATGACAAATGTCCATTCTGTTACACACAATGTACAAATCCAACATCGCTCAGTCAAGAGTGCTAAATTTAGCACGCTCCTTCCTTTTACCTTGTCCAAGTGTGGTCAGTTCCTGCTATAAATAGCACTAGCTGGCCCAAGCTGGCCTGGCTGGGATGGGATAATAATTAGCAGCTGAGAGGAGCTGAAAGTGGGGGGAAACTGACAGCTGTGTACATGTTATGAATGCAGGTATGGGCAACGACAACGACATCATAGCCCACTTCACCATGCAGGGCACCCCCCCTCTCTTCCTCTGCATCATCTGCAAGAACATCCTGGATGAGAACAGAGTGCCTTCGGTCGCCTACAAGTGAGTTCCTCTGGCTTGTTGCTATTTTAGCTTGATTTCACCGCTTTATCTTTTATTTTTGTTTTATTTATTTGTGATTTTATTTTTCAATTTTGAAAATTTTATACCACTTTATGTCTTGGCAGATTTCACTGTGTGAAATTTGGCTGCTCTCCCTGGGGAGAGGGTGTCACTACAAGAGCAGTGCCACCCATTTTTCTTTACCTGTCTGTAACTGTATTTGTTTCCCTATCAGAGTGGCTTTTTCTAGTTTTTTGCCAGGGACGACTCTTATGTTGCTGTGGGTTTTTTAATGTGTGTTAAATAATTTTGTATAACACACAAAACCTCGGGTTTATTGTCTCATCCAAAACCTAGCACCCAGATCACCACTCATGGTTTAATGGGTGGGGGAAAAGTTACGGGTCCAGGTGGGGATCAAACTACCGAACACCTGACCCAGACTTTTTGCTTTCTAGGCTGGTGTGTTACCTCTAGACCGCCGATGTACGTATTTACCATGTGTGTGTATGATTTTGAAAAAGTAACAGCAGTCAAGATTATTGAAAGCTGCCTTTTTGAAAGTGAAGTTTGTGGCATGTGTGGGAGGGTTTTTACCTTGTTCATGTCTTAAAGGTGTGTGCATTTGTTTGGTCCGTTGATTTCCATCTTCCATGACACTCCAGTGTTGCTCTTTACCATGAAACCACTCATGCTGTCCTCGTCACATGAAAACATCCCCAGGCTTATTCCTTTTGCTGTCTTCGGGAAATTTGGATGAGAGATGTAGCAGCACTATACAGTTTTTCAGCAGCAAATACAAGTGAGGGCATTTTTCCTCATAATGCTGAAACTGTACAATTCTTTGATTTTTTTTTCCCTGTTTAAATTGTCAGCATGCTTAAAAAAAAAAGTCCTTCGGACTAGACTAAAAGCCAAGGCCCCGTGTGCGACTGCACACAGAACATCTTGTGCACATATTAAAAACCCGTTCTGCCTTTTGGAAGAGCAGGCCTTTGTGTGCTTGTAGGAGTGGATGACGAAAAAAACCCAACCCAGCATGCACACAGGTGTTGTCTTTAGACACCATCCCTGAGGAAAAGTTGAGGAGTTGTAGTCCCTAGAGCGGTTCGGGGCTGTATATGGCAATGTTCTGGTGGCTCCTGCGACGGCACTGGAACCATTCGTATCGGCGATTGCCTTTCCAGTGGACCATTACAGTGACAAGGAGAGGGGGGTCTGCTGCATGGGTAACAGCTTGCCGTCCATACTGAAGAGCCTGGAGTGCAGCGCCATAGTCTTCTGAAACTGACGGATGCCTACAAAGGCTAAAAAGAAAAGAAAAAAGAAAAGAAAAAAGGCGGTTTATGGTTGTTTTTGTGGCTACAGGGTGTTGGATCGTCTGGGGCCCCGGGCTCTGTCCAGTCATCTCCGTCGCTTCTGTGACTACCTGGCTTTTGAGCTGGCCAAAAGCACCTCCCAGCTCTTTGGGAGGGTGAGTCATTTTTTAAAGAAATCCTTTAAAATTTTTTTGTTTTGTTTTAATATATATTTTTTTCCATTTTTTCATTTAAAAAAAAAATCTGATTTTTAAAGATAATTTCATGGATTCATTTGTTAAATTTCTTTTTTTTTTTTCAGTCAGTTTTTTATCATTTTTATTTTTGGTTGGCTGTTGATGCATTTTTATGAGCTTGGAGAACTTTGGTTACATATAGCGATGTTTTTTATTTTAAGGAAGTTTTAGTTTCAGATATTTTTAATGTTTTAGTTTTTGCTTTCGGGCGTAATCAGAGAGTGTAATATAAAAATAATCTTCTAAATTGCAATTTTGATTTCAAATATTTTAACAATATTTTTTTGATTCTTAACAAAGTGAAAATTCTTAGTCATAAAAAGTTAATTGGTAAGAAGAATCACAATAGTCTGTAGGAATGAGTGTGTGTGTGTGTGTGTGTGTGTGTGTGTGTGTGTGCGTGTGTATGTGTGTGTGTGTGTGTGTGTGTGTGTGTGCGTGTGCGTGTGTATGTGTGTATGTGCGTGTGCCCGAGACTTGTAAGCCATTCCTGATTTGTTGTTTGTGTTGTTTTTAGGAAATGGTTGTAGTTGATGTGTCTTTGCTGTTTGTCACAGTACTTTGAAGCTCTGAGTGACATGATCTGGAAGTACAACATCCTTGCCATCGATCGCTTCTTTCTGTGCTTGGTGAGTTGGGGGTTTGTGCTACTACACTTTAAGTACCTGCTTGACCACTGTATCTTATTCTGTAAAATTAAAGAAAAAGAA
>CM060323.1:33472318-33492318 GCA_030674155.1 Stramonita haemastoma | reverse complement strand
ACCTATCTTATAGCTTGTTATGTTTTGCGTATTTGGTAAACAGTATGGACCTATATTGTAGGTTGTTATGTTTTGCTTATTTGGTAAACAGTATGGACCTATGTTGTGGCTTGTATTTGGTAATACCTATCTTATAGCTTGTTATGTCTTGCTTATTTGGTAAACAGTATGGACCTATATTGTAGGTTGTTATGTCTTGCTTATTTGGTCAACAGTATGGACCTATGTTATAACTTGTTATGTTTTGCTAATTTGGTAATCAGTATGGACCTATGTTGTAGCTTATGTCTTGCTGATTTGGTAAATGGTATGGACCTATGTTGTAACTTATGTTTTGCTTATTTGGTAAACAGTATGGACCTATGTTGTAGCTCCTCCCAAGTGCCTCATGACAGGCTGATGGACTGGATGAACGCTGTGGGCCTGATCCTGACTGCTCTGCCTGTAAGTGACCCAACTATGGTACAGTCTGTCCTCTGTGATAAGTATTGCACTCAGAAAGGACAGGGCAAGCTGTCCTGTGCCAGTTCTGTCGCCCCTGTCTGTCATATTCCAAAGAATGTGTGAACAGAAATGAAATCCCTTTTTTTTGGAGGGGGGGGGGTTGTGCTGATGGGTTCTGTTCATTTTGCATTTCAGTGTGGTTGATACGTTTCCTCTCTGTGTTCTCCTTGGGGGTGGGATGAGATAGGGGTGCCTGGTCTTCTCCTGTGCTTGTATCTCTGCTGGAGGTCTGCCTGCTGGCCTCAGCTGACACATTCCAACTTAAGAGCAGCTTACATTTTTGTATGTGTATGTATGTACATGATGTATGTTGGGTATAGTCCTGTTTCTGTAACCCACTGAATGTTGACATGAAATTATGGGATTTTTGATGTGCACATTTGATCCTCTGCTTGTGCATGTACATAAAGGGAATTAAGGAACTGGCAGGGCGGCTATTCAGTTGGCCTGGGAGATCATAAAAACCCTCACCAGATGCAGCTGTCAAGATTTGAACCCATGAATTCATGGACACACAGGATTGAAGAAAGTGAAGCAGTGTTGACCACTGGGCTGTAGCACCCGTCATTAAGTATTGATGTAGACGTTTAATGTTCTGTGCATGAAACAAGACTTGAATGTTTCTAAAGTTAGACAACAACAGTGTGTACTGTCTGACCAGTCATTTATGGTGTAGAGGAAAATGACAAAACACTCACAGGTTTTTCACCCCTTCCCTTCACATTGTATTTTACATATATATATCCTGTAGTCTTCTCAGTGGTGGGGGCTGCCATGGATGACTTGACAACCAGCCCTCTCCATCTTTCTCTTCTTGTCTTTCACAGTCAAAAGTGAGTAAACCTCTTTCTTTCTCTTTCACATGGACAGGTAAGTAAACCTTTTTGTCTCACAAGTAATACACTTTCATGTTTTAAACATGTAAATGTTAGTAGAGTTGACGTGTATGTACACAAGCAAGTCAAAACATTTCATGTCATACAAAATAAGTAATCCATGTCACATAACATGAATCGAAACTTTTTGTGTCCCATAAACAAATTAACAAATGCATTGTTTACTCAATGTACCATCTGGAAATAAAAAATTTGACTTTGGTAGGTAAAAGGGTAAAGGTGTCCCATAACCTATGTGGTCATAGGGGAGCGAGGCATCACAGACCTCAACTTCTCCAGGGGCCAGCATGTTGATGGCAGCGCCCATCTCCTCTCCCTTGCTGCTTTACCTTCCCTGACCCTAAAGAGGGCAGGTAGTCATTCACAGCTGGTTGAACTGGGGGGACTGTGCTGAAGCCAAGGCAGGTAGTCACCCATCAAACTGGTAACCACGCTTGAGGCTGCTTAACATTGGCTGGGGGAAAGCGAGCGCTCTGACCACTGAGCTATCCAGTCCCATGACTTAAAAATGAGTAGACCTTTATACTGTCACATACCCCTTTCTATCAAACAAACTTGTTCCTGCTGTAGGAGTCCTACTGGGTGGTTCTGAACGACCGCATCCTGTCGACGATCAACAGCCCTGTGCTGACGGCGCCCTCCCCCGACATGAACCCGTTCCGCATGTTTGGGTTCAGCACGTGTCACTCCATGCTGGCCCTGACCGACACCTCTCAGCTGCTGGGCCTGTGTCACGCCGTCTGGCACCATGCAGGCATCGGGCAGCTCAGCCACCTGCCTCAGTCAGTGTTCCTCTGTGTGGGGTTTTGGTTGAGGGTGGTGGGGGTGGTGGGATGGGGTGGCGGGAGGGTGGGATGTGTGTGGGTGTGGGTGGGTGGGGGTTGGGTGTGTTTGTGTGTGGGTGGGTGGGTGGGGTGTGTGTGTGAGTGTGTGTGTGTGTGTGTGTGTGTGTGTGTGTGTGTGTGTTTGTGTGTGTTTGTGTGTGTTTGTGTAAGCATGTGTGTGTGTGTGTGTGTGTGTTTGTGTGTGTGTTTGTGTAAGCATGTGTGTGTGTGTGTGTGTGTGTGTGTGTGTGTGTGTGTGTGAGAGAGAGAGAGAGAGAGAGAGAGAGAGAGAGAGAGAGAGAGAGAGCAAGCGCCTCTCGTTGTCTGTACATGATCATACACTTTTACATGCCTGTGTGTCTTTATCTGTGTGTGCATGCTTGCATGTGTCTATGCCTGTGATGACGTGAGTGTGTGAGGTGTGTGTGTATGCTGGAGGTGTTTGGAGAGGGTACAAGAGAGAAGTGGACATATGAGAGGCTTGTAATCTTCATGATGCTAAAGTCATGGGTCACAGGTTCGTGTCTTACAGGGGTCACCCATTCCTTATAGGGTTTGGAACTTGAGGTGAAAGGGGAAAAGGGCATGTAACTCCCTGGATTTGCCCAAGGATCTTTGTGTGTGTGTGTTTTTTAAAGGTTTTATTATATGCTCCTGGGTTAGAGTTCTGGGGGTTGCCATTAGTGAGATTTTGCTTATGCAACCATATTTTCTCCTCTGTTTAAGTAGCTGCAGTCTGACTTCTCAACATTAAGTAGTCACGAAAATTATTACCTTTTTATTCCATTCATATGTGGGTTTTCAGTGTCATTTCCAGATGTCACAGTACTGCCAACATTCTTCCACACCAGGGGACTCTATCCCCTGAGCTCTGCCTGCAGTGTTGTTGCCCCTGGACCCCCCTGGGAGCCCAGGCAGTTCCCAGATTGCTACCATGTTTTCCGCCCTTCTCACTCACTTATTTCCATTCTCATGTCAGATTATTGTGATGATGGTATTCTTTCCCCCATGGAGATGCCAGGGGCCTGTCTGTATAAATAGCATCTCCACCTTTTGGAAATTCTGTGCTAGGAATCCCCTCTTTTCTATCCCTCTCTTTGTTCCTTTTTTTGTTACCTACTTCTTTCCTACTTTCTGCCATCTTGGTCCATTCTCCTGCCTTTTTATTTTTAGAAAGACTTAAAAGATTAAAGTTCTCACCCACGCAGAAGTCAGATGTGCTGGGCCTGACTTGTCAGGTGCTTAACGGCAGTGCAATGCATTTTCTCTCATATATGACAGATAACAATAGTTGCTGTCTGAAAAAAAAAAAAAGTTGCTGTCGGAGTGTTGGATGAAGAAGTATTCTTTAGCTCCAGTAAACATTGGGATATGTTTATAATAAACACATTCAGTGTGCAGTATCTTTCAACCTCAAATAAAGGGACGTAAACATGTATAGATTTTATTTTGTGTATCTGTGTAATTAAATGTAATGGTCTCATGTCATGGGTTTTTTTGTTTTTTTTAGGTTTGTGCGAGAGCAGTTGCGACCTGTGATCAAGACAGAAGAGCAGTTGTTGTTTCTCTGCCATCTGATTGGTCCATTCCTTCAGCGCTTCCACCATGAGCGCACACGCTGTCTGATGGAGGTAAAATAGGCACAAACTTCTGTCTGTACATGCAGATTCGTTCACATGATTTTTCTTTATCTGTATGGAACTTTTGATATGAAACTTACCCCCACAATGCACAAATCTAACATCACTCAGTCAAGTGTGCTAAATTTAGTGCACCCCTTCCATTCACCAAGTCCAAGTGTGGTCAGTTCTTGCTGTAATTAACACTGGCTGGGATGAAATGGATAGCAGCCAAGAGCAGCTGAAAGTGGGGGAAACTGACAGCTGTGCCCCTACCCTACTTCAACGTATGCAGGCAGATACGCAGCCTTACCATAGTCACTTTTTGTGGACTGATTGGAGTACTATTTTGTCTTTTAACCCCTACACTGCGCTGTTGACGAGCGCCGCTCGTCATAGAAACCGCCACCTGCAATGCTGTGTTGACGAGCGCCGCTCGTCATGAACCAACGCTCTCTCTGTTTCGCTCAGCATTGCTGAAAATCCTTCTAATTATGATTTGTTTAGCTCCCTTGATGTATCTTCCAACACATGAGTCCCATTTGTTCAAGTTATTTGCATATTTTATGACGTTCAATCGCCAAGGTAAACGAGGTACTGCGAAGTTCAATTTTTGGGTTTTCGAAGCAATGGCTGTCCCTCAACTGACCTACACAGTTGCCGAAGTTATTGATGAAATTTATAGAGATCAAGATAATGGAGATTAGGGTTGTTTCTTTTTTATCCAGTTCACATCGAACTTTGCGAAGTTGATGCAAACGACTCAGGTTTTGATCCGGAAGAAACTTCTGCATACTCGTGGTCTGAATCGGAACATGAAGATCGTATCGTTCGAGATGCAGTTGGGTATATTTGAGGGCTTTATTCGTTTTTATAACATATTTATATTGCTTTTTTCTGTTTATTCATAAACAGAACAACTAAATGTGTGTATGGTATGGTTGCACCTTTGGTCAGGGCTTGGTCAGTGAGCGAGCGGGCCAGTCACTGAGTGGCCGATGTGTTTGATCTACTTTGAAGTGGTTGCGACCTCGTGTGTCACTTGTCACCTAGGCTACTCGTTAGCTGTCAGTTATCAGTGTGTGTGTCTGTTTGTTTTGTTGATGAGCTATTATTCTTGCTGACATCTGCCCTGGCTCCCTGGCTGTGTGTTTGTGTGAAGAGCAGGTGTGTGTGTGTGTGTGTGTGTGTGTGTGTGTGTGTGTGCGTGCGTGCCTGCGCGCGCGCACGTGTCTGTCTGTCTAATGAAATATTTTTAAAATTGTCACAAATACAATCTTCATTCAATTTCCTTTCATTCAGTATATACTTTTGTGTAGCTATCTTAGGAATTTCCTGAATTAAAAGCAATTGAAAATCATATGCATGATTTTTGTCTGTTTCTGAAAGTTTCTTCAGCATAGGCCTGAGCAAAATAGGTCAGCAGCGAAAAGGTTAATGAAGCAAATACACTGTCCCTTTAAAACAAATTTTTTTTGGCAGTCTCTCTCATCAGCTACCTTGGCTGGGTGACTAGTGCAATAGCCACAGGTTTGGACGTTGAAGGTTATTAAAAGCTGATCTGTGTTTGTGGGGAGAGGTTTGGAATGCTAGCTGACTTCTGTCCACTGTGAGTGAGGTATGGAGTCTTCTGGGTAGGCTGATACAGTGAAGCCAGGTTTACTGAAGAGTGCCCTTCCAGGGGCCAACACTTGAGCAGGTCAGGCAAAATGAATTGCCTTGACTAAAAATCTCCTTCAGTGCTGTCATTTTTTTTACGTTCTAGTGGGTTTTTTTTTTTTTTTTTCAGCGGACCTTTAAGGAATATTATTTTCAGTGATGAAGTTGTTGTACTTTTTAGTGTGTGTGTGTTTCCCTCCTTCCCCCAGTACTGTGTCACTGTGTGTTGTTTGTGTTTCAGCTGACTGTGGAGCTGTACGAGATTCTGGTGAAAGTGGACAAACATTGTGAACAGATGAAGTACATCGACCCCATCTGCGACTATCTGTATCTTTTTTTTGGTTTGGGAAAGAAAATAATGTTTGGGAACTTAGTGGAGTAAAATTATTCATTAACCCTCTTATTCCTGACCCGGGATTTGCTGGGATTAAATAATTGCTCCCCCCCCCCCGAATCTTGACCTTGGATTCGCTGGGATTTACACACAGTAGTTTTCCATCACGCAGTGACCTTCACTGATTGCTACCACATGTCAAAGCTCAATCAGGCCAGAGGCACAGAGCCTGCTGTGAGTCTGGAAGTAATTATAGCTGCTGGTAGCATCTTAGAAGGAGGAAAAAGCCAGCAAGCATGTGTGCCTGACCTGATTTCGTGATGGAATGGGGAGTTGGAGAATAGTTGTAAACATTTTTGAGATAATGCAAAGCAGACTCAAGATTTGAAGATTTAATTCACCTTTAACAACCTCTTGGGGCATGGATGGATCTCAGTTAACAAAATCAACTGTAACCTATATGATTTGCATTAACAAAAAAGTTTACAACACTGCATGTGACAGAAATAAAAAATGTTTTCAGCCTTTTCAATAAGGTCATGCACCTTTACTCCTGAATATAAATTTGCTAAGTTTTGATAATGTCTTTTTGTCAGAAGAGGAAAAAATTACAAAATGTGAACATGGATCTTGGATAGAGAGATATTCCTGAGGTAGGATATTCTTCCAAAGCTCAGAAAACCTTGAACATTCCATTACAAAGGGAAACTCACCATCTATTGTTTTCAAGTTTACATTGTGTACACCGACCATTTTTTGCATCGAATATCATAGACTCAAATCCTAGTAGGTTCGTTAAATCAACATCTTGCGCATACGTCAAAATCCCGTTCCGCCTTTCGGAAGAGCAGGCCATCATGTGCCGGTAGGAGCGGATGACAAAATTATATAAAAAGAAAAACCAGCATGCACTCAGGTGTCGTGTTTAAACACCATCCCTGAGGGGAAAAAAAATAATGGGTAGGCGCTGCACTTGTGGCGATGAGTTCTCTCCTGGGGAGAGCAGCCCGAATTTCACGCAGAGAAATCTGCTGTGACATAAAGTGGTATAAAATAAAATAAAATAAAATAAAATTGATGCCTTGGTCCTTGACTCCCGTGCCCAGCTACCACATCAAGTACATGTTTGTGGGGGACGGGGTGAAGAATGAGGTGGAGAAGCTCATCTGCAACCTGCGCGCCTCGCTCAAGCTGAGGCTGCGTTTCATCTCCCACATCAACGTGGACGAGATGCCAGAGCAGCAGCGGTGATCCCTGCCTGCCTGCCTGCCTGCCACAATGCTGCGTGCTGGGGTTGTGCTGTACAGTGATAGTGTTCTGACTACAGTCATTAGACACTTGGGGGTGTGTGTGGGGGGCTCAGGATACCCAGTGTGTGGGGGGGGGGGGTTCAGGATACCCAGTGTGTGTGGGGTTCAGGATATCCAGTGTGTGTGGGGTTCAGGCTACCCGGTGTGTGTGTGTGTGGGGGGGTTCGGGATATTTAGAGTGTGTGGGGTTCGGGATATCCAGTGTGTGTGGGGTTCAGGATATCCAGAGTGTGTGTAGGGGGTTCAGGATATCCAGTGTGTGTGGGGTTCAGGATATCCAGAGTGTGTGGGGTTCAGGATATCCAGTGTGTGTGTGGTTTAGGATATCCAGAGTGTGTGGGGTTCAGGATATCCAGAGTGTGTGGGGTTCAGGATATCCAGAGTGTGTGGGGTTCAGGATACTCAGAGTGTGTGGGGTTTAGGATATCCAGAGTGTGTGGGGTTCAGGATATCCAGAGTGTGTGGGGTTCAGGATACTCAGAGTGTGTGGGGTTCAGGATACCTAGTGTGTGTGGGGTTCAGGATACCCAGTGTGTGTGTGGGGGTTCAGGATACCCAGCGTGTGGGGGGTTCAGGATATCCAGTGTGTGTGTGTGGGGGTTCAGGATATCCAGTGTGTATGGGGTTTAGGATACCCAGTGTGTGGGGTTCAGGATACCCAGTGTGTGTGTGGGGGGGTTTAGGATACCCAGTGTGTGGGGGGGGTTTAGGATATCCAGTGTGTGGAGTTTAGGATATCCAGTATGTGTGGGGTTCAGGATACCCAGTGTGTGTGGGGTTCAGGATACCCAGTGTGTGTGGGGTTCAGGATACCCAGCGTGTGGGGGTTCAGGATACCCAGTGTGTGGGGTTCAGGATACCCAGTGTGTGTGTGTGGCTCAGGATACCCAGGGTGTGTGTGGCTCAGGATATCCAGTGTGTGTGGGGTTCAGGATACCCAATGTGTGTGGGGTTCAGGATACCCATTGTGTGTTTGGGGTTTAGGATACCCATTGTGTGTTTGGGGTTTAGGATACCCATTGTGTGTTTGGGGTTCAGGATACCCATTGTGTGTTTGGGGTTTAGGATACCCATTGTGTGTTTGGGGTTTAGGATACCCATTGTGTGTTTGGGGTTTAGGATACCCAGTGTGTGTTTGGGGTTTAGGATACCCATTGTGTGTTTGGGGTTCAGGATACCCAGTGTGTGTTTGGGGTTCAGGATACCCATTGTGTGTTTGGGGTTTAGGATACCCATTGTGTGTTTGGGGTTTAGGATACCCATGTGTGTTTGGGGTTCAGGATACCCAGTGTGTGTGGAGATATTGTTTGAATGACAGAGTGGAAAGAACCTACGGGGAGCTGTGGACTGCAGAAAGTGTTCCTTTCACAGACAGAGCCTTCTGGAGCAGCCTTTCACTTCTAAGTCTGGTCTGGCCACACCCAGAGTGAGGGCAGTCATCTGAACATTGTCATCCTTGTGTAGGATGTATTGTGAGCTCCACCACGAAATGAGTCGCTTTGCATCTGACCCTCTTTTCCGCTAGGAGCCATTAAAGGCCGGTGGGGGTCAAGTTGTCAATTTTGAGATTTTGTATGATTATAAAAGTATAGCCATTCTACCTCATAGTGAAATATTAAATCATAATTTTGTCTCTTTGTGCCCTCATTCTGACCACCTATTACGATGCTGAACTTGTCAATTTCTCATTTTGTCATTTCATGCAGTCTATCATTTCAAGTTGTAATAACTTATGATAGAATTGTTCAATTTTCAATCTGTTTTTTTTTGGTATTGTATAGCCATTTAATTGCAGCTTGATAACATGTCAATAACTAAAAATTGACCTCTGGTGCAATACGACTCATTATGTGGTGGAGCGTCACATATATGTATATCCAAAGATGATGAACTTGATCGATGAGTGATGGTTGTTGTAGCCCTCACTTGTCATCACCTGAAATATGCAAAAGGATGTGAACTTCTTCTTTTTGGACAACTTCAGCTTGACATGAGGATTTCAGATGAGGGAAATCTGTTTTTGACCATTGATGGGTATAGACTTTTTTTTGGGGGGGTATCACTTCAGGTCTCTTAAGAAATGAATCTTGAGGGTGGGATAGCCTAGTGGTTAGAACGTTGTGCTGGTGATCTGATGACCCAGGATCAAGCCAACATGGAGGCACCTAATTTAAGGATTTTTCCCCATGGAGTTAACATCAGTGCTGACTCCACTCCCCCGAAAGTCCTTCGGATGAGACTATAAACCGAGGCCCCATGTGCGAATACACACAGAACATCTTGCGCACCTGTAACAAACCTGTTCGACCTTTTGGAAGAGTAGGCCGTTTTGTGCCGGAAGGAACAGATGACAATATTTTTCAAAAACACATGCACACAGGTGTCATGTTTAGACACCATCCCTGAAGCTGAAATGCAGCTGCCTTAATGGCGGTTAAAACAGCCGTTATCTTTTTAAAATTTTTATTTTATTTATTCTTTTATATCAGGATAATGGGATAAGCACTCTGTGCTTTTTTTCATCCTTTCGCTTACGCAGAATCTCACCACTGGTAGAGACCTCAGATCCCTAGCCCCCAAAAATGGCACCAAAAAAAAGAGACTCTTGAACAAAAGCTGAACCACAGCTTGTGGATCTGTCTGATCCTCTCCATTTGTTTAGTTGATTGTGTATCAATTCACGATTACTTTATTCATTATATATTTACTTGAACTGGGGAGGGAGAGAGGGGTATAGACTGGCCTAATGGTTTGAGGTGGAGACCCATGGTGGAAGGGGTATAGTCTAGCCTCTCCCTCCCCTAGGAGGGTTACATGGGTTCCATTTCAGCACCCCTGCAGAACCTTTTCAGGTGAGATTGTAAATGAGGAAATATGTGTGTGAACACACATGTAATGTGTTCACTTCTCAAAGAATTGGTTTTAATCAATCTTGTTTTAATCTGTATTGACATAATTTATACATACATACAGTTGTAAGGTTTTACTCTTAAGATTTAGATTTTTAACATTGTGACAACCCTGATAGGGCCTCTGTGGACAGCAGGGGTATGAACAGTATGATTGGGTTGTAGAGGAGTGAGCCAGGTTTGGATGGTGGTAGGGATGACACAGTTTTCCTAGCATGCACTCTTCTGTCAGAAGAAAGATGGACTCCACCAGGCTCCAGTTGCCGGAGATGCACTGCCTAAACACTTTTTAGTGCAGAGTCTCTGTTTCTCCTGAGAGTGAGTTTTGAGGGAGAGGAGAAGAAAAACTGAAAGAGATGTGTGAATTCTGGAATGAACCCGAGTTTAGTGATACCAGAATAATGAGGAATCCGAGATCAGTTTAACTTGCTGCTTGAT
Source organism: Stramonita haemastoma (assembly GCA_030674155.1). Classification (NCBI taxonomy): domain Eukaryota; kingdom Metazoa; phylum Mollusca; class Gastropoda; order Neogastropoda; family Muricidae; genus Stramonita; species Stramonita haemastoma. Next base: position 33,481,825 of record CM060323.1, on the reverse strand, counting down.
TTTACTAAGAATTTGGTATTTATCCGTTTAATTTTTTAAAATTCATATATCTATATATTCATTTTTTTTATATGGTCTGTGTTGTGGTTGTTTTTTTAATACTATCTACAGTTAATTAAAGTTTGTGGTTTATCAAATCAATAAGAAACCATTATGATATTGAATTGGTGTTGATTCAACATTGGGCTGTAGCAGGATTCTGGCATATTGTGCTGTATTTTTTTATTTTGAGCCATGGCATGTGTGATATTGATGTCACACAAGTGCAGAAAGGCTGCATCATTGAACTACAGAGTTGTGCCTGCAGCTGCTCTCTGTACAACTTGTAGTTTTGCCAAGTGCCATTTTTGTTGCCGTTTCTGATTGACAAAGTGCTTGGATGTATGAAGATCAGAAAATTAATTGCAATGTAAGGTTGAGGATTTGCGGTAAAGAATGACATGATCATATATATATCATTTCATTACTGATCATATATATATATATTATATCATTTCATTACTGGATTAACATGTATCTTACGCATCAGCTGACAAGTCTGAAGACTCTTTTTTTTTTTCCCAGAGAAAAGAACAAAACTGCTGTAGCTTTGTTGTAGGTTGGCCAGCCTGTTTGTGTTGGGTTTTTTTTTTGGGTTGGGGGGGGTGGGGAGGGTGTTAGGGGGAGGATGCTGAGGGTCAGGCAAGGTCTTCTTTTTTTATTTTCCTGCATGTGTAACTGGATTTGGTTGTCTGACTAGTCATGAACAATATTACTACTGAATGTTATTTGTCATAGCTAGTTCTGAAGTATATATGTGTGTAACTGTATATTGTGTGTGTGTGTGTGTGTGTGTGACGTTTGAACACAGGACCTCACATCATCATCCAAATGACCTTCAGATCATGAGGAAGATGCTGTAACCATTGATTAACCTTGATTGGTACAGTGAGCAGCCTTTCCATTTGCTCTCTGTCAGTGAGAGAAAGGATTTCAGAATCTTTAGAACCGCTTGCCTTTCCAACTTCTTATCACGGGCAAAATCTGCTGTACGATAAAATTTCCATGATGAATTTTGCAAGTTGAGAAGTGTGCAGTTCTCCATAACGGTCAGGACTTGTAGTGTGTTGACCAGTGAAAGCAGGAGCAGATGTTGTCAGGGTTTGCACATTGCAGCTCAATGGCCGTCATGTTCATGTTCATTTTCTTTGTTTAATTGAGCACACTATAAGCTACAAGCTTGTTGTTGCTATGATTCCAGAATGCTGTTGTTTTCAATGCTAGTTCTAAATTCTGAATAAAATCTAATTTAAACCAGATGTAGTCATGGGAGTCAGCCATTGTTGCTCCTAGCAGTGTGGGGAGCATCCTTCCATTCATCCAGAATGGAGGTAGAAAGAGTCTTCTCTACACAGATGTGTTTTGGTTTATTGTCTTCACTGTTTTGTTGAGGCATGTCTTTATGCACACAAGATGGCAGCTGATTGTATTGGTTCATTTTCTTGAAATTGGACTTGTATTCAGACATGCGGTGTATTGATTTGATGATTTTGTGAAGATAGCTTGTCCTTTGAACTTATCCTACATAATACTACTTTTTTTTGTCTCTTTTAGTTTCTAGTTTCTAAATTGCCTTGGTCATCAACTGAGTTACCCCCCCCCCCCCCCCCCCCTTTTTTTTTTTTTTTACCAACTACACTTGTCATCTCAAAATCATCTCCCCCTTGCTTCTTTACCCCCTCTTTATGTTATATGTAAAATGTGAATAAAATGTGCGCCTATGAACATCTCATGTGTTGCAAACTTTCCTTGCTTGATTTTGATTGGCCGAACTAATGCTGGAATGTCACTGTGTATCTAAACAGACTGTGTAAATAGAATATCCAAATAGACTGTGTGGATATGGAAACTTGCTGCCAACAGAGATATGGGTGCAAAGTTGCCATCTTATCAACAGAAATGTATGAATACTTTGCCATCTGCTCAACAGAGACATTTGCACAAATATGGATACTTCAGGATCCCTTTTAACAGAGAACAGTTTTTGGTTTACAAGACTGGATAAGAACAGCAGACAAACATCTTTGTCCACTTGTTTTTCTTCACTTATCACATACACCACACTTGTATTTTAAAAAAACAAACTAACATTTAAAAAAAAATTAATTCACATGCATTTGTTGTGAATGGTTGCATGCATGTGACTGATTTCAATGCAAGCACTTTGATTTGTTTGCTTTACAAGATTCAGCTCTATATAAGTTCCATATATTATTATTATTACATGCAATAGAGTATCATCTATCAAGCTATTCATCAAAGTGGCTTAACAAGATAATTAAAAAAAAAAAAAAAAAAAAGGGATTTATATAGTGCTGAATCTTGTAAACCACACAAAGATGGTAGAATGTTTAAGCCTGCCAACAAATAAAATGCGAGGTTCTGGGTTCAATTCCCGTTCTTGCCCATTCTTCCCAGTTTGACGAAAAAAATCCAACTGAATGTCAAAGTCCTTTGAATGAGACTGTAAACCGAAGCCCCACCAGGCCTTATAACAGTAGCTTTCCATAGTCATGTACTTTGTTTTGCAACAGCTATTGTGAAAAGATCGGAAGGAGTGACACTGCAATAGCATTAAGGAAACATTGCAGAAGATAATACAGAAACAAGCCTAACCTGTAGTTGATACAGACAGATAAAGAAAGAAAGGAAAAAAAAGAAAAGCAAAAAGCCTAAAAACGTGACCATCCATTGTGCCAATGAAAGCTGACCCTGCATATATCACATAACACAGACAAGTATAACACAAAATGTAGATGTTTTTTACTGCCAGTAGTATATTATGTTGGGAAGAAAACGGGGAACCAGTTACAGTAAAACAAATTAAGAATGGCATTGTACTGCACCACTTTTCTCTCTCTCTTTTTTTTTCAAAATCTATAGGTAAAAGCTAATGGTATCAGTAATGACAAGCATCCTGAATAATTATGTTGATGAAACATTAACAGCAACTACACATATATGCCTTACGATCAGATAACAAAATTTACAAAACTGCATACACACAGGGACTGGATGTGAAAAAGCACATGAAGTGCTTATTCCATTATCATGGAAATAAAAGAACAAATAAATAAACAAAAAAAATAAATAGATAAATAAATAAATACTTACCTGTTAAATCCCTAATGGCAGATACATATGTGCAGTCTTCCATCACAGAAGTATTGATTTTGATTCAGCTGTTCTGGATACATTCCTTCTCTTCAGCACACACAGGCATTTTATTTTATTTTTTTTAAAGAAGCATTTGCTGTTGTCTTCATACCTTAACAAGAACTGCCAGGTTTCCAGGAAAGCAGCTGCAGTTTCTGCAGAAGAGTCCAGGACGGTATTTGTCATATGTTCTGGGCTTGTGATTGTATCCAACCTTTTTGGGCACAGTTGGAAAGATATATAAATCAAAATTGTAAAAATGTAAACAACTTAAAGCTGAATGTAATAATTGTGCTTTTTGGATATGACGATGCCTGTAGATTTGACCGCACATTTGACATGATTATGATGCATGCAAAATTTTACATTTACAAATGCAAGATCAACAAAACAATTCCACAGTTCTGTCACTTTAGGACATACTTGAAAAAGGTGTTTGAAATAGAAAAATATACTTCATTTATCAACATGACTAATAATAAGTTTGTAATTGATTGGCTACCATATAAACATATTGTTGAAATTTGATATTTTCTTTAACATATGGATTGAAGGTAATTCTCTCCATTGGTGATTTTTGGTTTTTGTTGTTGTTGTTGTTTCCTTTAAAATAGCAAACTGCTGTAAAATTAACCCTAATACACTATGGAGACAAACAAGTAACATGTCCATTGAATAGTGTGTGTGGGGGGGGGGGGGGGGGGGGGCGCAGGTAAAATGTACCTTGTCTCCAGACTGATCAGTCCACCTATTACTGTTGTAATAAATATTTGTATACAATAAATGAATGAATAAAATGAGAATAAGGGTTAGGAGAACTCAGTGACGGTAACTAATACTTTAAGAGTAAATATAAGCACATAGTATCATGCTATTGTAGACTCGTCTGAGCACCATAAAAAAAAAAAAAATTGTCAGTGCTTTGAGGAAAGGATAAGGAAGAGACAGAAGAGAAAGAAGAAAAGAACCAGACTTGCATGCCTATGCCATGTTCAGCGATTTGAATTGATAACCTTGTGTGTCTATATGTGTCTATGTATGTTTATATGTATGTTTGTGTCTTCTCGTTTATGATCCCATGTGTCCAAATGTCATAATTATTTGCTGAATAACGTGACCGCATAAGTGCAGAATATGTTTTGATTGATTACTTGTTATAATTGTGATTATTATTCAGAAACATACCAAACCTTGGCTGGTTTTGTTGCTGTTGTTGTTGTTGTTGTTTTGCTTTTTTGTTTTTTAATGAAATAACTACTACAGTAAGCTCCAAAATTATGTACATATTAATATTATATTCACATGCATTTGTGCGTTAAAATGGTGGAGACGATGGGTAGAGATGATACTTTTGGTGTTCAATGTTTACTTGTATTTATATGCAAAACTTGAATAAAAATGTTTATAAAAAAAAAAAAAAAAAAAAAAAAAAGAACTGCCAGGTTCACCACTTGTCAGATTTTTGTTATGTAACTGTTTCCTACCAGAAAGGCTGCTACATTGCATCCTCGGGATTTTCTTTTCTTTTTTTTTTTTCTTTTTTTTTTTTTAAAACAAGAATCCCCAGTTTTTTTTTTTATTCCATGACAAGAACTGCAAGGTTCACCACTGGTGAGATTTTTCTGTATGTAACCCCTCCCCACCTTAAAGGCTGCTACATTCCATCTTCGGAGATGGCGTCTAACCAACCTGCATGTGTTTTTGTTTTGTCATTCATTCCTACCAGCACGCAATTGCCTACTGTTCTTTGGAAAACGGAATAGATTGATATTAATGTGCATGCAAGGTCTCTGCACGTGTTCATGCCTAGGATATAGATTTAAAAAACGTATCCTAAGGACTGAGAGGAAACTGGAATCTGCACAGACGTGGGCTCAGCATAGAAAATCTCAGCTAACCCAGCTGTTGTGAATCGGGTTCACACCCGTGAGCTTTGGATACAACAATTGAACATCAAACATCCATCCCACCTATTCATGCTTACAAACCCACGTGGGCTAAACCCACAACAAACATAGCAAACGTAAAGTCCTTCGGATGAGACTATAAACCGAGGCCCCGTGTGCGAACGCACGTAGAACATCTCGTGCACACGTTACATCCTGTTCTGCTTTTCGTAAGAGTATGCCATTGTGTGCTGGTGGGAACAGATGACACGATTTACAAAAACTGCATACACACGGGGACTGGATGTAAAAAAGCACATGAGTGCTTATCCCATTATCCTCGATATAAAAGAATAAAAATAAATAAAATAAAATAAACATAAATAAAATAGCATTCCTTGCTTTGGTGACAGAGGTTTCTGTGTGTGCATCAGTCAGCCTCTAATGTGGGACCGCAGGAAAGACATATTAAGCCACCTACCATCCAGAGCCTTCGCTCCAGCTATTATTATTGCAGTCTGGAAGCCAGGAACCAGTGGTTTTACTTGTCCCAGGTGAGGCTTGTCCTCTTCACACCCTTATCATGTCATCCCTCCACACCCCCCCCCCCCCCCCTCCCACAGCCTCCTGAGGTCTCTGAAACATGAAGGAGCAGGAGGAATGTATAGCAGTATTCTTTGTATTCTTATGTTTTTTTGGTTTTGTTTTGTTCAGCATCCTTTTCATGTGTATAGGAATAAATCAGTTCAGGGTTCAGGGTTTTCTCTCTTACCCTCGCATCCTCTCTCTCTCTCTCTCTCTCTCTCTCTCTCTCTCTCTCTCTCTCTCTGTCTCTCTGTCTCTCTGTCTCTGTCTGTCTGTCTGTCTGTCTGTCTGTCTGTCTGTCTGTTCTCTCTCTCTCTCTCTCTCTCTCTCCTCTCTCTCTCTCTCTCTCTCTCTCTCTCTCTCCCTCCCTCCCTCCCCCCCCATCTCTCTCTCTCTCTCTCTCTCTCCCTCCCCCCCATCTGTCTCTCTCTGTCTCTCTCTGTCTCTCTCTGTCTCTCTGTCTCTCTGTCTCTCTCTCTCTCTCTCTCTCTCTCTCTCTCTCTCTCTCTCTCTCTCTCTCTCTCTCTCACACACACACACACACGCAGAGTTCAAACAACCCCCACTCCTCCCCAAAATAGCTGCTATAGAATCTCTGTTAATAAAGACACACCACTGCCAGGATGGATACCGCACGCACACACACACACACACACACACACACACACACACACACACACACTCTAAGCACAGAAAAGAAGTGAAGGGTCTGTCTGATGCTGCTGCTGTATGTGATGTATTGTGCAGAGAGGAGGCTGAAGAGGAGCGGCTGGTTAGGGCGGCTTTGTAGTTTTGTTTATACTCTTGTAAGAAGTGTGATGAGGCCATGAGAATGAGTGTCACAGAGAGAGAGAGAGAGAGAGAGAGAGAGAGAGAGAGAGAGTGTGTGTGTATATTTGTGTGATTGCCACCCACATCATCTTATCTTTCAACCTTAGATAGACCATGCGCGCGTCTGAGTGTGTGCATGTGTGTTGTGTGTGTGCACATCTCTCTGTGTGCGCTCGCGCGTGCGCGTCTATGCGTGTGTACGTCCTTGTACGCGCGCGCACGCGCGCGTGCACGTGTGTACGTGTGTGTGTGTTCGTGGTTTCCCCCAACCGTGCCACACTCAACTGTCAGAGCAAGACAAACGATTGCTTGGCGTTTCTGTGATGGCCAGGCCAGTGGACATGAATGGCTATGCGTGCCGATTTCACGGGCTTTCATGCGCCTGACATGCATACATATGGAATCCAGGTCACCTGTATCCATGTGTAACGCCTTTGCTATCCGCAGACTCGTAAAACAGAAGCTGAACCGAAACGAGTGTGGGAGAGAAAAGGAAAGAACGACCATTTCGCGTGGTGTGTGTTCATGCGATTGAGAGTCGTTCCGGATTTTTGTTGTTTTTTTTGGTGTGTGGTTTTTAAGGTTTTTGGGGTGACTTTTTTTTTTTTTTAGGAGGGGTGGGTGCAGGGCAGGGGGGGTGGTGGGGGGTGGTGGTGGAGGTGGGGGTTGTCCTTCATCCAACGTCCTCCGTCACATGTGCTTTGCATTCACAGACCATTCATAGATGGCAGCCTTTTTATTGTTTTTTTTTGGGTTGTTTTTTTTCGTTCCTCGGCTTGAGCTCCGCGGCTCACTAATGGTGATATTTTTGCGTACGCGACCCTCCTCTCTACGCGTACGCGACCCTCCTCTCCTTCCCCCTCTTCCCCCTCCCCCCGCTTCCAACATTTTATGTAGCTCTATTCCGACTACCGGAATGGTGTCAAAACACCTGTGTGCATGCGTTTTTGTCATCCGTTCCTACCAGCACGAAACAGCCTACTCTTCCAAAAGGCAGAACGGGTCTTTAACGTGTAGTACGCAAGATGCTCTGTGTGCATTCGCAGACAGGGGCCTCGGTTTATAGTCTCATAATTATGAAGGATTTTGACATTCAGTTCGATTAAAAAAAAATTTTTCTCGTCAAACTGGAAAGAAAGGGCGAGGCTGAGGGAATCGAACCCAGAACCTCACACGGTTTAATTAACGTTTACTTGTTAGGCAGGTGAACGTCTTAACCGCTCTACCCACAATCCTTCAATGTGTGTCCCTCAGTGTACGTAGGCAGCAGCAGCAGCAGAAGTGAGGCAACTAAGGCGTTGCTATGCTCGTCAGGTTACTATGATGATATGCTTGGAGGATGACTGCTGCTACTCCCACAGTTTGTGATGGGAATTTCCAGGCTGTAACTCTCTCTTTCTCTGTTTCTCTCTCTGTCTCTCCTCTGTCTGTCTGTCTGTCTGTCTGTCTGTCTCTCTCTCTCTCTGTGTCTCTTTCTGTCTGTCTGTCTGTCTGTCTGTCTGTCTGTCTGTCTGTCTGTCTGTCTGTCTGTCTGTCTGTCTCTTTCTCTCTCTCTCTCTCTCTCTCTCTCTCTCTCTCTCTCTCTCTCTCTCTCTCTCTCTCTCTCTCTCTCTCTCTCTCTCTCTGTGTGTGCTGCTACTCCCAGAGTTTGTGATAATGGGAATTTCCAGGCTGTAACTCTGTCTCTTTCTCTTTCTCTCTTTCTCTCTCTGTCTCTCTCTGTCTCTCTGTCTCCCTCTCTTATGCCCACTCTGTATGCCTCACCATTCTTTTGTATTGTGGCCTAATGCCACCGTACAGTAGGCTAAAAGTCTGAACTCTGTCTGTCTGTCTGTCTGTCTGTCTGTCTGTCTGTCTGTCTGTCTGTCTGTCTGTCTGTCTCTCTCTCTCTCTCTCTCTCTCTCTCTCTCTCTCTCTCTCTCTCTCGTTTCTTTTTCTTCTTTCTTTCTTTCTTTCTTTCTTTCTTTCTGTCTTTCTTGTCTTTTCTCTCCCCTTCCCTTCCCTTAACCCCTTGAGGGTACTGCTTTGAAGTTCAAAGGCAAGTGTTTCCTGGGTGAGGGTAGGGGTGGGGCTTGGATACACCTGGCAGTGCCCATCCTTATCACCCAAGTGGCAGATAGCAAGCAGGCTGGGTGGGTATGTTCGTGTCATGTTTGGTGATGATGGCTTCAGTTGACCTACTCTTCCATGAACAGTGGATAGCTGTTAAGGGTGTCCTCAACAAGTCGTGCGTGCGTTACCATTGACAGGATCTGGGTTTATAGTCTCACCCGAAGGACCCACTATGTGGATGGTGGTCTAGTGGTAATGCATCTGCCTACAAAGCGAACAGTCCGGGTGGGAATTATGCAATGGTGGTTCGAGCCCCGTTTGGGTCAAAAACTCTTCCCCTCCACCCCATCAATTAGACCACGAGTGGTGGTCTGGGTACTAGTCTTTTCGATGAGTCCATAAACTGAGGCGTGTTTTACACACGGAGAGAGAGAGAGAAAGTGAGAGAGAGAGAGAGAGAGAGAGAGAGAGAGAGAGAGAGAGAGAGAGAGAGAGAGAGAGAGAGATCTTCAGGACTTGTGCGGAAATAGAGTGGAAACTAGTGTCAAGTCTAGTGAAAAAAAATGGCCATGAAAAATGATAGATCAGTTCAGAGGGGCCTTGAACCTCGGGTTCTCAAATTGCTTCTTAAGACAGTCCACAGCTCTGACCACTTTGTAGCTTGTCCGTGTCGTCGGTAGTGACCCAGACCTTGTCTGTACGCACGCGCAGACATACAAAACCATGTGCACACACGCACGCAATCTCACACAGTCATTCTCTCTCTCTCCTCTCCTCTCTCTCTCTCTCTCTCTCTCTCTCTCTCTCTCTCTCTCTCTCTCTCTCTCTCTCTCCTCTTAGTGCCTAATGCTACGCTGTGTACAAATTATATCCTAATTATCAATTACCAATAATCAATTTAATTAATTCATTCATTCAATTCATTTTTTGTCTGAAATGATCCAAACATTCCAAGCAG
>CM060323.1:33457318-33459818 GCA_030674155.1 Stramonita haemastoma | reverse complement strand
GTCAAATCAAATCAAATTATTTTATTTCGAGGATAATGAATAAGCACTCATGTGCTTTTTTTTTTTACATCCAGTCCCCGCCCTACACCAATTTAAGAAACACCTGCTACTAACAACAATAACAAACCAAACAACAAGGCCAAAACAACAAGACAGTAACAAACAGAAGACAAGATGTAAGGACAGAATTCCCTCTTTTCTATCTCCCTCTCTCTCTTTCTGCCTTGTTCCTCCTTTTATTTCGGCCACCTTCATCTTGTCTATTTTCTGCCTTCTTGGTCCATTCTTCTGACTTTTTTTCCCCAGAAAGACTTGAAAGATAATAATTATCTTCCACGCGGCAGTCGGATGCTCTGGGCCTGTCTTGTCAGGTGCTTAATGGGGTGTAACGCATTTTTGCTCATATAACAGATAACAATAGTGGCTATCTGAGCGTTCAACGTAGAAGAAGAAGTAGAAGGAGGAGGAGGAGAAGAAGAAGAAGAAGAAGAAGAAGAAGAAGAAGAAGAAGAGAAGAAGAAGAAGAAGAAGAAGAAGAAGAAGAATATGCACTCTTGTCTATTACATCTTTGCCGCTGCTAATTCGGTTTAAATAATTCTTATTCAGATTTTTGAACAAACATTGAAAACAACAGCATTCAGGAACCATAACAACAACAAGCTTGTAGCTTATACTATAGTGTGCTAAATTCAACAATGAAAATTAACATGAAAATGACGCTGCTAATTATTTTTTATCTTGTCTTTCCGACACTTTTACTTAAGTTGTTCATTATTGCATAGGAACTTTCCTCCCCGGCCCCAAACATGCAAGGTAACATCTACAGGTAAAATGGAAGGTTTAAAGAAAATGTGGTAGGTCCTAAAGAAACTGAACGACAAGATAAGTAAAAAGGTATAAAAAGAATGGTAAAGGTGTCCCATAACCTATGTGACCGTAGGGGAGCGAGATATCAGAAACCCCTCCCTCCCCCCCCCCGTCTGATGTGCATTGGAAACTGTGTTTTCTTCTCCACCTCTCTTATCCCCCATCCAATTAGTAACCACGCCTGGCTTCAGTACAGTTCCCCAGTTCACCCAGCTGTGAATGAGTACCTTCCCTCTTGAAGGTCAGGGAAGGTAAAGCAGCGAGGGAGAGGAGATGGGCGCCGCCCTCAACATGCTGGCCCCTAAGAGAAACTGAGGTCTCTGATGCCTCACTCCGCTACGACCACATAGGTTATGGGACACCTTTACCTTTTTATTTTATTATTATTATTATTTTTTTACCTCTCTTGTCATTCAGTTTCTTCAGAACGTACCAAGGTCAGAGAGAAAGGGGTATAGGCAAAACAAAACAGGAGGTGGGGTGGGGATGGGGGTGGGTGGGTGGGTCATTTTTAAAGTGGGGAGGTGACTTACCGTGTGACACCGGATCTCTATCAACATTGGACTGCACCCAGCAAAGAATGTTTGATCAATTTGATGATGATATCTGGTTGACATGGCAACCATGTGATGGTGTTTTTATTATTTTGTTAAAATAAACATTAGTGCACATAAGTGCGTGCGTGCGTGCACACACACACACACACACACACACACACACACCACACACACACACACACACACACACAACACGAGTGCGCACGCACGCATGCACTCACACACGCACGCACGCACGCACGCACGCACACACACATTATGTACGCAGGTGCAACATAGTGAAAGAGCAAACACAAATCAATTTCCTTTAATGCATATACGCACACACGCGCGCGTGCACGCACGCACACACCCCTTCATACATTACATCCTCTGTCAGTCTCTCTGTTTATCTGTCTCTCCCCTTGTTTGTTTGAAAAGATTAAAAAAATATAATTTTACCTTCAGATGTTACCTTGCATGTTGCATCTTTTTTTTTTTTTTTTTTTTTTTTTTAAACACACAAAGATTTTTACTATTTGTTTGCATGACATAGAGTAACAATTTGCAATGTATTCAGAGTATGGATATAACAAAATAGATAGAACCAAACAAACAGTCGAAAAAAACAAAAAAAACACAAAAAAACATGAAAATAAGAGTACACAGATTACATTCGAGAATACCCCAAGTGAATTTTCAGTTGTTTTACAAAATAAGCAATGTAGCGATGCTAAGTATTACATCAAAAAACAATGCAAAAACAAAAAAACAAAACAGTTTTCTTCAAAATGTATCTACCCATCATCAACTAGTTGTTTGTAATGTTGCCATTTAGCTGCAAATACACTATCAGTCATGTTTGTTTTGGCAATATATTCTTTAATTTGATATTGTTTTGTCATATATTTTCTAAAAACCGAAAACATAGGTGCCGCTTTTTGTACTCTACATTTGTATATAAAAAATTTTGCAGTGATTAGTATTTCGTCTAGTACTTCATCTCCTTTTGATCGAGAATCAAATCCAAATAAAATCTGTTCTTTTGACAGCACTAGACCATGTGTATTGGCACAATTTTTATGAAGAAGTTTTG
>CM060323.1:33437318-33439818 GCA_030674155.1 Stramonita haemastoma | reverse complement strand
TATTTCACTAGTATCATTCAATTAACACAGGAAAAAAAAGATAATGTCCCGTTTCTCTTATTTCACTGTCTCATTTGATTTACTTTACTTTCCTACAAGGATGTGCTACACAAGAATACATACAGCACAAAGCAATCCATAGAATCATTTGCTAGGGTTGAGAGCTTGACAGAAATGCGTTCTGTCTCAATCACACCATGGTACCGTTGTTAAGGTTTTACCGACAAAAAACCCCATCCATATTCATGACCCATTGTTTCTTCACCCTCTTCAGGGAATGGTTCAGTGTGTTGTTGCTATACACACAGCAGCCGTTCAACATTCTGAAGCATTAAAGACTACACACTCACTACTTTAGGAGAGATGGGTTTCCCCCCCCCCCGAGTCGATAAGCGTGACAGTTTGTTTGCGCGCCCATGCGTAGATTTTTATCGTTTAGAAATGAAGCAGACTTGACGATGATGCATTGCCATGAAGTCTTTTTGAGTCATAGAGGAAAAAAATCCCTCTTTGAATTATATACATACATGTATGTATGTATGTATGTATGTATGTATGTATGTATGTATGTATGTCTGTCTGTTGTCTGTCTGTCTGTCTGTCTGTCTGTCTGTCTGTCTGTCTGTCTGTTATTATCTATCTATCTATCTATCTATCTATCTATCTATCTATCTATCTATCTAAACATCTTTCTATATATATATATATCTATATATATATAAAATTTAAAGATAATTTATATATATAAACTGTTTCTTTGTCCTTTCCTTCATTATTTCTGACTTCTTTCTTTCATTTTTAAAAATAAATTAAAAAAATGTCTATTATTTTTTTGTTGTGCAGATCAAAGTGGCTAACATCTTTCTGACTGTGCGACATCTCTCCAGATTCCGGTGTCAAGATGGAGCAGAGACGGACTCCACAAACTGACAACCTGCAGTGATCTGATCTCTAATTACGTCCCCTTTTCTTCACCTACACTTCCAGTTCCCTCCTTTTTGTCAACTAAAAGGGGAGAGAAGAAATCTCTTCCCCGTCAATTCTCTTCAAAAAAGAGGAGAGAGGTGGAACCGAATTGGGACAGACTTTTGGGAGCTTGAGATTTGAGTCTCTGCGATTGGGACTCAATATTAATTAAAAAAACAACAACAACATCATACAAATCAACAATAACTCAAAATCCTAAAGGTTCTTCTGCTAGTAAAGATATTATATTTTCTACCTTCACGAAAAAAAGCAGTAATACTCTGTATGCTCCTTTTATTGTGTTACTGTAAATAAAGAAATCAAATCTTCCCGTTTCGTTTTCTGGGAAGAGGAGAGGGAATATAATATATTGTGAGTTTAGAATTTTTCGGTGTTTTTTTGTGTGGAGACTGAGACAGGAAAGCAGACGACAATCCAAGATGGATCAACTACTGAAGAACAAGGAATTCAAGGCCAAAATGTCCTCGCTCTCACCCGGGGTGAAGGTAAGCTGTTACATAGATCTCTCTCTCTCTCATATGTTAAATCCTGTTCCGCTTTTCGGAAGAGCAGGCCATTGTGTGCCGGTGGGAACAAATAAAATAAATAAAATAAAATATTATATATATATGTGTGTGTGTATTATATATTATTATTATATATATATTATATATATATATATATAATTATATATATATATATATATTATATATAATATATTATATATCGATCTCTCCCTCGCTCCCTCTACGTCTTTCTCTCGCACTGCGTGTTTAAAAAAAAATTTATTCTCTCCTCCCCCCCCCCCTACCACGCCACCCTTAAAAGGATGCTGGGAGCCTGTCAGTACAAAACAGCATCCCCACTTTCTGCAAAGTCTGTGCTCGGAATTCCCTCTTTTCTATCCCTCTCTTCCTTTTCTTCCTGTCACCTCCTTCTTGGCTATTTATTGCCTTCTCGTCCATTCTTTTGCCTCTCTTTTTTCTTTTTCTTTTTTTTCTTTTTAGAAAGACTTAAAACAAAGAATTTTCTCACACGCCGAAGTCGTATGCGCAGGGCCTGACTTGTCGGGTGCTTAACGGCAGCACCAGGCATTTTCAATCATATGACAGACAAGAGTTGCTGCCTGGAGTTCGACGATGACGACCCGAAGACTTTATTCTTTGACGTCTAGGACAATGGAAGAAGTGATTTTAAAAATATTTTTATTTTTACATTCAGCGCCCATGTGCATGCGGTTTTGTAAATTTTGACATCCGCATGCATGCACACGTGTGTGCATGAGTACATGTGAGTGTATATATGTGCGAGTCAGTAAATAAAAAAGACAACACTTCATACAATACAATCATTGTTTTACAGCCCTACCGACCACGAAAGCCATATCAGGGATGTCACCTCATTCAGTTTCAAAGGTTCCAGTAACTTGCAACTTCAGGTTCAAAACCAACACCTCCTAATACTTTCAAATATCCAACACCGTCGTCTAAAAAGACATAATTAAATGACACAATTCCTAAATAATTTTATTCCT
>CM060323.1:33429818-33432318 GCA_030674155.1 Stramonita haemastoma | reverse complement strand
AGTATGGTGTGGTGTAGTATAGTGCGTGTGGTGTGGTGTATTGTGGTGTGGTGCGGTGTGGGGTAGTGTGATGTGATGTAGTGTGGTGTTGTGTGGTATGGTATAGAGTGATTTGGTGTGGTGTGGTGTAGTGTGTGTAGTGTTTTGTAGTGTAGTGTAGTGTTTTGTAGTGTAGTGTAGTGTGGTGTGGGTGTGTAGTGTGGTGTGGTGTGGTGTAGTGTGGTGTGGTGCACTGTGTTGTAGTGTGGTATGGTGTGGTGTAGTGTGTTGTAGTGTGGTGTGGTGTGATGCAGTATAGTTGTATAGTTGTGGTGTTCGAGTGGTGTTTTTCTACAGAATGTTGCTACGGACAACCCCCTTGTTGCCGCAGATTCTTTTACATGCACCAAATATACGTTGTACATAGGACCTCTGTTTCTCGCCTCAGAAAACATGCTAGCATCTAGGCCACTACTCAAGGTCACCCTAGACAAACCAAGCCAGAGTTATAGATTCTACTCATTAAATCAAATTAAACCTAAAGCATCTTTGATAATCTGTAACAGAACACATTAACAGAGGTAAAAAAATGTGAAGAATATCAATATTACATTATCTACAAACACTGGTTTTCTTATCTATATCTCTCTCTCTCTCTCTCTCTCTCTCTCTCTCTCTCTCTCTCTCTCTCTCTCTCTCTCTCTCTCTCTCTCTCTCTCTCTCTCTCTCTCTCAGTGCAGCCACTAGCAACATTTTTATTCCATGCTGTTAGAAGAAGAAAGACCATGGCAGAACTTATGTAAACTAAGTAGATCTAATAGAGAAAAAGATGAGTTGTATCAAGTGTGTACCGTTGCTTTATGGTGAGACTTTGTACAAAATCGTTAGATCTATATGCACACACATCCACTCCCCCATCTCCAACTTCGTTTTGAATTGTGGCCCAAGGCTGATATTCAATACAAAACATTTTCATTTCATTTAATCTCTCTCTCTCTCTCTCTCTTTTGGTCACACAGAGGAACGTCGAGACGACAACGACCGAAGCGTCTCCCGGGCTTCCCGAGACGCTCCATCTCGTCTCTCATTGGTCGGCGAAAACACCGGACAGGCCCGAAGGAGGGAGCGAAGCCGACGGCGCATGTGCATCTCCGACGATGATGGCCGAAGCCCCAGCTCTCTGTCTGTCCCGTCCTACCCTGTCGCGGCTCGAACCCCGTCCCCGCCAGTGCTCGTACCACACGAAGTCTGCCAGTGTCCCCTCAGCCCCCACCAGTGCTAAAACAATAGAGGAGGTAAGGATGCTTCTGGAAATTATTATATATTCTGTGTTTTGTTGTAGGCTATGCTGTGTTTTTAAAAATTCAAGCTTAGAGCTTAAGGCTAGACTAGGATTGGGTGGGGTGGGGGGGGGGGGGGGGGGGGGGGGGGGGGTTGTGTGTTTTCTGTCTTTGTATCACGGATAGTCTTTGTATATATCTCCGCTGTGATTGGGTTCTTCTCTCTGTCTTTGTGTTTCTGTCTGTCTGTCTGTCTCTCTCTCTCTCTCTCTCTCTGTCTGTCTTTCTGTCTGTCTTTCTGTCTCTTCTGTCTGTGTTCTGTCTGTCTCTCTCTCTATCTGTCTCTCTCTCTTTCTCTCTGTCTGTCTCTGTGTCTCTGTCTCTGCTCTGCTCCTGTTCTCTGACTTCTGTCTTTCCTCTCTGTCTCTGCTTCTCTGTCTCTGCCTCTGTCTGTTTGTCTGTCTCTCATTGCCTTCATTTTCGCTTTTCTAGCCGTTTCTTTGATTTAAATGCAGGAAAAAGAATGTTAAACTTTACTGTAAACAGTTCTAATTCAGCAGTTATGTAGTGTACTTCTTGCTGACCTATCTATTGCTTACTTGTTCATCATTATCAAACTATCACCTTCACGTTTAAAAGAAAGTCAATTCTTTCACGTATCACATTAAAACGAACCAAACCATACCAAAAAGGCAAAGGTGTCCCATAACCTGTGTGGTCGTTGGGGAGCGAGGCATCAGAGACCTCAGCTTCTCTAGGGGCCAGCATATTGAGGGCGGTGCCATCACCTCTCCCTCCCTGACCCCTTAAAGAGGTGCAGGTACTCATTTACAGCTGGGTGAACTGGGGGACTGTACTGAAGCCAAGGCGCGCAAACGGTCACCCATCTACTTGGGTAACCCACCAACCACGTTTATCACTGCTTAACCTTAGCTAAGAGAAAAGCGAGCGCTCTGACCACTGAATTATCCCGTCCCCATTTTTAACCTTCACGTAAGAAAAGAAAGGAAAAAATCCTTATTCCTTCTTTCAGTCATCTACCTAAAAAAAAACAACAAATAAAACAACAAACAGCAAAAACAAAAAACCAAGTCTTACTCTGACTCCTGGGGGACGGGATGGCCTAGTGGTCAGAACACTGCGCTGGCAATTTGACGACCCGAGTTCGATTCCCTTTGGAGGGGATTTTTCCCTGGAGTTAACATCAGTGCTCACTCCACTCTCCCCAAAAGTCTTTCGGA
>CM060323.1:33373790-33418448 GCA_030674155.1 Stramonita haemastoma | reverse complement strand
AGGACTTGAAGAGGGGGGTGGGTGTGGGAGGGGAGAGACTAGGAGAGAGAGAGAGAGAGGGGGGGGGATGGAGGAGGGGGAGTAGGAAGGACTTTTATCTTCGGGCAGGATCCGAACCCTAGATTTACCAAATGATGTTCCGTTTCCCAAAAGGTCCACAAAATCTTTTGGATGGATCTATCAAACCGTTCTGATTTGTTGTTTTGTGATTCGATGTGTTGTAAATATTTCGTTTATAGTGATACAATTATTGATACCTTGTACAGCACATTATTATAAGTACGAACTGAAAGCGCGTGAAGTATGTGTGAAATAAAAAAAATTACAATGTTCGAAACATCCTTGGAACATTTCCAGGTGTTGTGTGTGTGTGTGTGTGTGTGTGTGTGTGTGTGTGTGTTGTGTGTGTGTGTGTGTGTGGTGTTTAAAAGACAGTCTTTAGCAACCAATATTGGGGTTGAATAGGTATTGTTGAGCTCCTCTCTCTCTCTCTCTCTCTCTCTCTCTCTCTCTCTCTCTCTCTCTCTCTCTCTCTCTCACACACACACACACACACACACACACACACACACACACACACACACACACACACACACACACACACACACACACACACACACACACGCATTCTGACACACATACACACAGAAAATCTTGTGCACGTGTTAAAACCTGTTCCACTTTTTGAAAGAGTAGGCAATTGTATGCCAGTGGGAACAAACGACAATTTACAAAACCGCTTGCACACCGGGACTAGATGTAAGTAAAAATACCAACATGAGTGGTTATTTCATTATCCTCGACATACGCACGCACGCACTCACGCATGTGCGCACGCGGGAGAGAGAGAGAGAGAAGAGAGAGAGAGAGAGAGAGAGAGAGAGAGAGAGAGGAGGAGAGAGAGAGAGAAGAGAGAGAGAGAGAGAGAGAGAGAGAGAGAGACAGACAGACAGACAGACAGACAGACAGACAGACAGAGACAGACAGACAGAGACAGAGACAGAGAGACACAGACAAGAGACAGACAGACAGCAGACTGAGACAGGGAGATAGACAGGCAGACAGACAGATAGAGAGACATACAGACAGACATAGACAGACAAACAAACAGACAGCAGACTGAGACAGAGACAAACAGACAGACAGGCAGACAAACAGACAGAGAGGACGAACAAAGAAGTCATTAGCACCTAGACGTTGTCCTTCTACTGCTGCATGGACCCCTCCCTTCCTTAGCAACCTTCACTGGTCCCTGTCTACACACCAACAAAATAATATAATAATCCATGAACCAATAGCCACCCTGGCCGTAGTCTTTAGCGCATCGGGTTACCGGTTGTAAGTTCCCAGGTTCGAATCACACAAAGAGTCATAACGTTTCTTTCCGAATCCTCGGCCCTCTCCTATCTAGATTGAATTTTGCGATGTCATGGGCTTGTCAGGAAGAAGAAGACTAGGACCCACACAGTCGAGCTTCATCCTCTTTGTGCGTAAGGTGCGATTCTGAGAGTGTTGCTCAAATCACCTGAGCAACACTGCAGGTGTCTATATCTCTTGGGTCCTGGTGGAGGGTGGGATATGTTGTGATAGGGGCGAGTGTGGAGTATACAGCCTTGTCAAGTAGTCTCAAAGCACATGCACTTCCATAGCAGCATTCTTGAATAATTATCTTCGCTAAGGATCATCATGCAATAACATATTATAAGTATAATATATATATATATATATATATATATATATATATATATATATATATATATCTGATCTGGTGGCCCAGGTTGCCCTGGTCTTACGGTGACATCGGAGTTAGGTTTCAACCATACACTTCTGTACATGTGATGAGTTTGTGTCAAAGTCTTTGGGGCTAGGGGTTTCACGGGGACTGGGTGGTTGGGGGGACATTGTGGTGGTCACTGCACTACACTGCACTGCACTACCCTACCCTTGCCAGTTCTCGGCGACTGAGCTATCACTGTCGTCAGTTTGTTAGGGGCTTAGTAGGTGGTGTCCTGCGTATGTTAGCTCAGAACAGGCACCACTGAACACCACCGTAGTGACCCAGCAGCAGTGCAGGGCCCCTCTGGCTGGTGACCCGAAGATGACCTAACATTGCTAAGCTCCTTATCCTGAGGATACGACATGATGAACATAAGCATGGCTGGGGTGGAGAGATAGAAATGAGAAGGACAGGAACAGCAAGACAGGAGCATCGCAGAGCATGGGGTAGTAAAAAAACCAAAACAAAAAAACCCAAACCAACACACACACACACACACACACACACATCAAAATAACAAAACACAGAACCCCAAAAAGGACAACAAAAATCCCCCACCCTGCATCAAAATACACAAAACACAAGCAACAACAAAATCACACGAATCCCCAGACAACTGAAGACAAAAAAGCACACACACACTTTTAAGGAAAACTGTCGAAGCCACAGGCTCTTAGCCATAAACCACACACACACACACACACACACACACACACACACACACACACACACACACACACACACAACACAAAACCATCCATCTTTTAGGTTGAAAAATAGGCGTGATCCTATCCCCCTACAGGAAACAGAACAAGGAGGGAGACAAGGGCAGACAGAGAAAACAATGGGAAGACAACATCAAAGTGGACTGGCCTGGAGTGGAACGACTTGCTACGGAAGACTGAAAACCGCGTGGCGTGGAGGAAGCAGGTTGTGAATTCTTCAGTGGTGCCCAAACGATCTACAAATCTAAGGGGTAGGTGAAGTGAAGGGGTGATCCAAACATACACTCTATGCAGCCATCTCTGTGGTAGAGATCTGAGGAGGACTTTTTGAGCGCCATGGTTGTGCAATGGGAGAGAACTAGTTCTGCTGCATCTGTCCAGCAGGCAGTTCCTTCCCTTTGACATTGACAGCAAATTTGATTCAAGTTGAATTTCCAGGGTTTGTTTTTTTTTCTTCATATATTTTTTCCATGTGAAGTTACGTCTTTTTTTGGTTTTAAACATGAAATAAGTTTTGTTAGTAGCTGGGACAGAATATTTTAAGCATATGGGTGTGTGAGGATGGCTATGAATGCCTTTTCCAATTCAATCACTTTATCATCTCAGCGACCGAGAAATTCAAGCAGGTTACAAGCCATGCATAAAAAAAGCAAACATATAAATATAATATGGATTTACAGCTCTTCCGGAATGACGATGTAAATTGCTTGTAAATTGTTATTCTTATCATTATTGTTGGGGGGTGGGGTGTGGGGGTGGAGGTTTAAAAAAAATATTGGTCTGTCTGAATGAAGCTATGTTGTGCTGTCTTAGTTTTTAAAAAAATTAAAAAATCTTTTATTGTGAAGTCTGGATTAAAAAACAACAACAACGTTTCCTTATTCTGTGTGTTCTCTTTAAAGTAGATCAACACTGTCTTTTGAATACTTTTATTATAAGTCAGTTTTCTTCTCTTTTTTCTTTTCTTTTGTGAGGGCAGGATGAAAAAAAAAAGTTGTGTGCACTTAAACCTTTTACCCTCAATAATAAAGATCAGTTTGACTTGACTCTCTACCGAGCTACTCTCATCCTAGGAATTATTTTAGGCTTCCGTCACGCCTGGAAGACTAGACTATAGAGTTTCGCTCTAGGGCACAAAACCTTATCTTATTCTTTTATATCGAGAATAATGGGATAAGCACTCATGTGCTTTTTTTTTTTATCCAGTCCCCGTGTGTATGCAGTTGTGTAAATATTGTCATCTGTTCCCACCGGCACACAAAGCCTGGGGAAACAAGTATGGAGGGCAAGCTGTTACCCATGCCGCAGACCCTAGGAATTGACAGATGGTTAATGGAACAGTTCTCAAATCGCACCGCTCTGCTGGTAGGCCTACCTGAGCCAATCAAATCAAATCAATCAATCAACACCCTCACCCACCCTCCCTCATCAAATCAATCAATCAACACCCTCACCTCTCCAAACCTCCCTCATCAAAGCAATCAATCAACACCCTCACCCTCACCAACCCTCCTCATCAAATCAATCAATCAACACCCTCAACCGTCTCCAAACTCCCTCATCAAATCAATCAATCAAACACCTCACCCTCTCCAAACCTCCCTCATCAAAACAATCAATCAACACCTCACCCTCTCCAAACCTCCCTCATCAAATCAATCAATCAACACCCTCACCCTCTCCAAACCTCCCTCATCAAAGCAATCAATCAACACCCTCACCCTCTCCAAACCTCCCTCATCAAAGCAATCAATCAACACCCTCACCCTCACCAACCCCTTCCTCCCTCTCCCTGCAAAGCACCGAAGTACGTTACTTTATATCACTTGGATGTCCTTCATTGCTCGATTTTTCCCTGTCGAGGAGACAGGCTGTGAAAAATGATGTTGAAGAAATGGGAGCTAACCGGTTCTTCGTAAAGTGATTGAGTGTAAAGTTCCCCCTTTGATTAAAGAGCAAACTAGTTTTTACATTCCGTGCGTCTCTTCACTGTTCAGAAAAGAGGTGAACAAAATACTACACGAACAGTTAAGAAACTTTTTCGGCACAAGTAAGTTTAGACAGTTTTATATATTTTTTTCATTAATTTTTGTTTTTGAAAAGTGAAGGATCAAAATGCCTGAAAAGCGAAAAAGGACGAATAAAATATTACTACAAACACAAAACACACAGAGAGTATTTCTGGTTCGATGTATTAGCGTTCGATTACTCAGCTAACTAAAATAGATCCTGTTGGTTTACTTTCTACTCCAACATGGTTTTATGCCAAGGGAAACAACTGTCCTAGGTATGAAGGAAGTATGGTAGCGGTGGGGGCTAGAGTTGTTTCCCATTACTCCTCTCTCATTCGTTTTCCAACCAGTTATGGAACTTTTTGTTGTTACTCTCTTTAACCACTTCAGATACCAGTGCATAGGAAAGTACACATGAAATTTGCCATCTATAGATAACGCATTGGCCATAACAGTATATAACCATGTCTATTTCATTTTCATAAATATTGTCTCTTGTGTACTTTGTTTTGCTCTTCCTCTTTATACACGTCATTCATTTATGATATGCATGCTTTTGTGTCTCTATAGCTCAAAAGAGTTAATGGGAATAAACTATTGTGAATTTGGTGTGAATTGTGTTTTGTGCCGCGTTGGTTTCGCTTAGATATACGAAACGGCACTAAATGAATAGGCAAGGAAATTGTGCGCACGCGCACAACCTTATCTATCTATTTTATAAATAAAATCTATCTATTTTATAAATAAAATAAAATATATCCTATGCCACTGGGAATTTGGACAATCTCAACACGAAAATATATGACAAACATCTGTAAAAGAAAAAATTGAGAAAAAGGATAATGACGATGACAAAATTATTATTAGCTGACCAAATGATAAGATAACTTAAGATATTTCTAAGATATAAAATGGAATAAGTAAATGAAAATGAAATCACATTTACATGACTAGGCCTAGCTGCATTTAATGAAATCCAATTTCTCTGGAAAAAAAAAACAAGAAAAAAAAAACAAGAATAAGTTTTGGCCTGCCTCTTAATAAAACTATGTGAGCCTCGTGTTAGCTTACCTGGGTCATAGAGCAATACTTTCTAGAACATGAATCATTTTTGTGAACTTAATTTATGATGATTTTCTGACACTGAGAAGGAAATACATATTAACTCATAAAAAAATCTTATTCAGAAGGAGGAAAGAAAGGACGAAAAAGAAAAAGGGTAAAAATTAAAATATCAGCGAAAAAAAATGTCACCACTGTCATTCTTTTCATTCTTTCAGAATTCCACTCTTCCACAGACAGTCTCTGTTAACTCGATTTCGCCTCAGCACAGCGTTTATTTAAAACGCAAATATATGAATATCTGTTGATAACTGTATTACCTTTTACCATAATGAAAATGTCTAAACTCCATCACAATAATGTGAACATTAACACGGTTACAATTCACACAAAGAGAAAAAATATAGTTCAATACTCAATTCATCAAAATGCATGCACATACGCTGAATTCCAACATTTTGTCTGTTCTTATCTCAAACATCAGTTGATCAAACGTGTCACGCATTTCAGCGAATATACTTAAAGATCTCGATATAAGCAAATCCCAGCGGGAGCACACAACACACACACACACACACACACACACACACACCAACACACACACACACACACAAGAGAGAGAGAGAGAGAGAGAGAGAGAGAGAGAGAGAGAGAGAGAGAGAGAGAGAGAGAGAGAGAGAGAGAGAGAGAGAGAGAGAGAGAGTGGGACAGGATAGCCTAGTTGTCAGAACATTGCGCTCGCAATTTGACATTCAGGTTCGATTCCTGTTGAGGGGATTTTTGCCCTGGAGTTAACATCAGTGCTGACTCCACTCTCCCCAAAAGTCTTTCAGAAAATACTATAAACCGAGGCCCCGTGTGCGAACGCACGCAGAACATCTTGCGCACACGTTACATCTTGTTCCGCTTTTCGTAGGAGTAGGCTATTGTGTGCCGGTGAGAACAGATGGCAAGATTTACAAAACTGCATACACACGGGACAGGATGTAAAAAAAAAACAAGAGTGCTTTTTCCATTATCCTCGATATAAAAGAACAAATCAATGAACACACAACTGTCTGGCAATTTTTATGCTATCACCATTTAAAGCCCACCAGTATTTACTTCAAATCCCCCTCCCTTACTATATCTTGTATACTTCACTATCTACCCATTTTATTTCTCAATCTGCTTGCGCGTCACGCTTCGCACACACAGAGAGATAGGCAATAACAGATAGATGCACGCGCGCACACACACCACACACAACACACACACACACACACAACACACACAGATAGACACAACACACACACACACACACACCCACACACCACACACACACCACACACACACACACACAGATAACTACACACACACACACACACACACACAACACACACACACACACACACACACACACACACACAACACCCTATCCACACAACAAAAATAATGTAATCCTTACAGCTTATCTTTTTTCCAGCGTTTTGCCCTGCCAGCCTACAGGAATACACCACCTCCCTCGATAACATCTCCTATCGACAATAAATCCACGATATTTATCGGGCTCAAACAAAACCCTCCAGTAAGTTACATGGATATGCACTTCATTCACGAAAAAAAAAACCCAACTGGTATTACACGTTCATTTTACGTTCAAATTTCTATACACATACTCTAATTCTTAAACAAAGACCCTCGTTGTTTCGTGCTCAAAATGTACATACACGCGTTCAATATACTTATAAATCAGAAGATATCTTTTACATATTCACGAGCACCCTGTTCCATACTATCAGAACCCGTAACAACAAATTTGCATCCCATCAAAGAGATTCACTCATTTACCAAAACAGACATTCACTCTCTTTTCAAAATGAACATTCATACACACACTTTCAAAATCATTCACACCTTTTCAAAATAGATTTACACACACACACACACACACACACACACACACACACACACACACACACACACACACATTTTCAAAGAGTGTGAATGCACACACTTTTCAAAATTGCATTCACACACACTTTTCAAAATAATTCACACACTTTTCAAAATAGATATTCATCCACACACTTTCCAAAATCATTCACACTTTTCAAAATACAGATCCACACACTTTTCAAAAATCATCCACACACTTTCCTAAATCATTCACAACTTTTCAAAATACAGACCCACACACTTTCCAAAATCATTCACACTTTTCAAAATACAGATCCACACACTTTTCAAACAAGAGATTCATACACGTTTTTTTTCCCTTCACACTGAAAGAATCCATGAACATTATTTTCAACGTTTCTCTCCAGCTTTTTTTCGTCTTCTTTTTAACAACAGTGTGAAGCTACCCCTTCACACTTTTCAAAATTTAGATCCACACACTTTTCAAACGAAGAGATTCATACACGTTTTTTTCCTTCACACTGAAAGAATCCATGAACATTATTTTCAATGTTTTTCTCCAACTTTTTTTCTTCTTCTCGTAACAACAGTGTGAAGCAAACCCCCGCCCTCCCAAACACACACAACAAAATTCACACCTTGTACTTCTTTTTATCCAGGACAAAGGCAATAGCACTCTCAACTGCTGCTGCTGCTGCTTGTGCTGCTGCTGGTGATGATGATGGTGATGGTGGACATCGACTCTGACTATCAGCGCTGACCATGGCGGTCGTGACCTTGGCCTGCTGTGGCGGCGACACGACATGGACGGGAGGTGACCGGTGTCCGTAGATCCCCCGAGGCGTTGTTGTTGTTGACGCTGTCCTTGTCAGGGTAGCCCGAGATGACGTACAGGTGGCTGACGTTGAGGTTGTTGAGGGGCAGGCTTCTGTAGTCACTCAGCATACTGCTGACGTTGTCCGGGTCACCCTGACCCGGAGCACCATCCACCCCGGGTGTCGGGGGCGCCGTCTCCGCGGAGGTGGACTGGCTGATGCTCATCTGGCTGACCTGCTTGCGGGCCGGGTCACTGCCAGTTCTGTCCACCTCCACCTCCTCCTCCTCCTCAACATCCTCCTCCCCGCGAGCGTGGCGGCGGGAAGACACGTCGCGCCTCCTGTCCCCGAAGCTGACGTCGTCCTGGAAGGGCCAGCCCGCGGCGAAGGAGGAGGAGGCGGAGGTGCTGGCCGAGGGGGAGTTGCCCCAGATGAAGTGCCTATGGGCGCGGCGAGCCTCCTCCTTCAGGGGCGTCATGAGCGGCGTCCGCGGCTGGCTGTTGGCGTCCAGCTCTGGGGACAGGCTCCAGATCCCGAACAGCTCGTCCGCAAAGGCCGTGGGTATGGTCACGTCACTGTACACGGTGCCCTGGGGCTGCCGGCTGTTGCTGTGGCTGTTGCTACTGGACAGCGAGCTCTGCGGGAAGGAGCTCAGGATCTCCGCCAGGATCTGAGACTCCGTTTTGGACCCCGACAATGCAGGCGGGGTCTCGGCCGTCTCGCCGCGTGCCTGGGCGCGCTCCTGACCGGCACGCGGCAGGGCCGTCTTGCGCTGGGAGTCTGGGGTCGGCTGGAGGCTGGCGAACACGCTGTCCGGGGCGTGGCTGCCGGACTGGGCCAAGGAGGAGGAGGACGGCACGCTCCGGCTCCGGCCTTTCGGGTCCAAGACAGCGCCGCCCGTGTCGAGGTCAGCCTGGTCCTGCTGACTCCTCGGCCTGGGCAGTCTGGTCCTGGAGGCTCTGCTCTCCAGGGAGGAGGCTGCGGGGCGGGAAGCCGAGCTCGGGCCTGGGTCGTGCTGACGTTGGGGAACGAGGCCGACATCAGTGAGGCCTTCAAGGCTGACAGCTCGGGGATGGGGTAGGTGGTGTTGACTTTGTAGCCCCGAGAAGGCAGGTTGGGGTCTGAGCCGTCAGTGACACGTCTGGCGTTGCCGCGCTTCACGTACAGGCCTGTGGGGGTCTCTCGGCTTTTTCTCCAAGGACGACTCGGGTCGGCACGTGCGTCTGGCGGTGTGCAGCTGAGCAGCTTCAAAGGGTGGGGTTCGTCCTCGTACCTCCTCTTGGGCCTGTCTGACAGCTTCGTGCCGCTGCGGGGACGAGGAGTCTGGCCGTTCGAAGAATATTCCTCTCTGCACGGGGTGCAAGATCCCCACGTCGTTGTTGCCTGGTCTACATTTTCGCTGGCGTCAGGCGTTCCGTAGAGAGGCGGCCTTCCACTCCCCTGCTGTCTGGAAGGAGTGGTCGAGTATCCTGGAGAAAACGCTGCTGGAATGTTCTGACCAGGGCTACCACCAGGTGCGGGTCCGTTACTCTGGCCACCTCATATGCCTCAGTTCCGTTCTTCGCCTCCTGCCGCGGGATGAGGAAAAAGCCTTGCTTGTGATGATGGGTCTTGACTGGCTCCTTCCTCTTTCGCCCCTTCAGGATTCGGGCCGGTGCAGCTCGGAGGCCGACTTGGGCACGTGGAAGCTGCTGGGGTCGCTCTTCCTGTACACCCCGCCTCTCCCCTGGGTCCCTGGGGAGTCAGGCTCTGTCCTCACCTCCACGCTCCTTCGCTGACCCTCCTCCGCCCTGGCGCCCGCAGGCGTTCCTGCCGCGTCCTCGTGACTGTACTGAGGGAGTCTTCCCTTGTGCACACCGTCCCCGACCTTCTCCTCCCTGCCCCCCTCTTCTCTCAGGGTGCGCTCTGTCCCCGCGTCCTGTCCAGTTTTGTCCCGGGTCATCCGGGTCAGCCAGGCGGATGGGGACGGTGCGGGTGGGGTGTGGGTGAGGAGGGGTGGCGCCTGACGTCATCCACGGGGGCTCCCCAGGGGTCACTGGCGGAACTGGACACGGTCTGACTCTCCTGACGTCACTGACCTGCCCCGAGGTCAGGCTGCTGCCACGTTGGGCATCATGGAGGTGTTGTCCGAGAAGTTCTCCAGGCCTTCCTCTCCTGGGTCACATAGAACAAAACAGAATAGGCAGTGGGGTGGAGGCATGTGGATAAGTGACATGATTTTACTGATATACTACATAGATACATGTATACATGCATCTACATACATACATATACATACATAATACATACATACATACATAATACATGCATACATGCATACATGCATACATAATTGCATGCATACATACATACCTAGGTACATACATGCGTGCATACATACATGCGTACTTGCATACATACACACATAGGTACATACATAGGTACATACATAGGTACATACATACATAGTACATACATACATACATACATACATACATACATACATACATACATACATGCGTACATGCGTACATGCGTACATGCATACATTACATAGGTACGTACATACATAGGTACGTACATACATACATACATACATACATACATACATACATACATACATACATACATACATACATGCATACATACATGCATACGTACATACATAGGTACATACATACATAGGTACATACATACATAGATACATACATACATAGGTACATACATACATAGTACATACATACTAGGTACATACATACATGCGTACATGCATGCATGCATACATACATAGGTACATACAAAGGTACATGCATGCAAGCAAGCATACATACACACATAGTTAGATGCACACATACTTGTATAGTACATACATGCATAGGTGCATACATGCACGCATACCTACATACTGTATACATACGTACATACATACATACATACATACATGAATACATGAATACATGAATACATACATACATACTACATACAGCTGATGCATGCATGCATGCATGCATGCATCATCATACATACATACATACATACATACATACATACATACATACATACATACATACTACATACATACATACATACATACGTACGTATAAAACAACACACACACACACAACACAACACACACACACACACACACACACACACACACACACACACACACAGCACGCCTACTTAACTGGGAACAGACGACAAAAAATTACAAAACCACATACACACGAGGATTGGATGTAAAACAACAACAAAAAACACACACGAGTGCTCATTCCATCATCCTCGATATATAAAAGAACAAACAAACAAACAAACATAATAATAAATAAATAATAAATAAAAAATTAAATAACCGAAAAAAACACAACTAACCACGAAACGAAGGGGAGAAGAAAGCCTTGGTGCTGGTCAGCGGGTATTGCGCGTCGGGCATCAAGGGAGGGAACTGCGGGCGACTGGCGTGAAAGCGGGAAATACTGCTGGGCAACGAAAGCGTGTCGGCCTTTCCTCCTTCTCCTCCCCCTCCTCCTCCTCTCTCCTCGTCAGTGGTGGTGATGGTGGTGCGGAGGCTGGGGGTGTGGGAGGAGGAGATGAGGGTGGAGGGCAGCAGACGACTGCACGTGCCGAGACACACCTGGGAAGTGCTGCTGATGCGGGAATGGACGACACATCCGGGCCTCGGATGGTCGACTTGCCCGCGTGAACCGAGTAACGTTTGGTACGACGATCTCCGCCCGACTGGGTAGGGTCTGGGATACGGAGAGTGGTCATAATGGTAATAATAATAATGGTGGTGTAGTAGTAGTAGTAGTAGTAGTAGTAGTAGTAGTAGTAGTAGTAGTAGTATATATAGATATAGTAATAATAATAATAATATTGATGGTGGTCGATGATGATGATGATGATGATGATGATGATGATGATGATGATGATGATGATAATAATAATAATAATAATAATAATAATAATAATAATAATAACAATAACAATAAAGTAACGCCAGTTTTGATACTGCACTGAGTAGAATAATGGACAGTATTTAACAACAACACCCACTCACTGTTGCCGTTAGGGTTCTTTTACGGCCTCGATAACTGTATGTCACACACCAAACCAAACACACACACACAACCAGACTATACACACACACACACACACACACACACACACACACGTACACGCCAAATTAACACACACACACACACACACACACACACACACACACACACACACACACCACACACCAGAGTACACACACAAAACATACACACAAACACCCACCAACCCCCCCCCCCACCACCACCACACACACCCCCACCATCACCACTCACCCCCTCTTCCCCCCACTCCCCCCACCCACCCACCAGACCCCCCCCAACCCCCCCCCCCCCCCCCCCCCCAAACACAACTCACCCGAATCTGCAAAGTTGGACATCATGCTGGTGGAGTTGATAATCCTGGGCACAGAGTCCTGACGCCCTCGCCCACTCTCCTCCCCCTCCTCCCCCTCCTTCTCCTCCTCCCTAGAAAAAGATCCGCCGTCACCCACCGGACAATCCCGGGAGGAAGAGGAGACTGAAGAACTGGGCTCCCCCCTCCCCCTCCTCAGCAGAAAAGAGCGGGTTCTCCCTCCCGTGGCCAGAGTCCCCACCACGGGCGGACGTTCCGAGGTGGTCCGGGCTGCTCTCCTCGAGCACGGCAGCAGGGTGTTGCAGGAGACGCTGATACACCGTGTCCTGAAGCTCGCTCAGCGGGCGGAAGGTGGCCGGGTGAGGGGGGTGGTAGTGGGGAACGAGGTGGAGGTGGTCGTCCACAGACTTGGAGATGCGAGAGCGGCGAGGAGGACGAGGGTGGTGACCCTTCTCGCGGGGTGGGGGTGGAGGGCGGGGACTGGGTTGGTGGTGGTGGTGGTGGTGGTGGGGGCCGTGAAGGTCGTGGGCGCAGAACAAGGTAGGGGGAAGCCCCAGCCCGTGACTGGCCGCGCACTGCTGGCAGGGAATGATCCCGTGCAGAGAGGAGGAGGCGGCACCCCGGGGCTGGACAGCAGCTGGGACTGGTGGTGCTGGGGAAGGGGGTGGAAGGGGTGCAGGGAGGAGGAGGCGGCGGTGGTGGGGGTGCCACCAGGGTGGTAGAGGTTACCCTGGTAGCGCTGCTGCTGCTGCGGAGCCGTGTAGCACTGGCACACCCGGCAGTACACCTCCCCGGGAACCTTCCCGGCTCCCAACATCTGGGCCAGGCTGTCCATGGAGGCTTTGTGGATCGTCTGGCTGCTGCTGCTGCCCCCGACCCCGGACTTGAAGACGTCAGCCACCAGGATCTCCAGCTTGGGGCTGTCCTGGTGAGTCCAGAGGTGGAGGTCGTCCTTGAGGTGATTCACTCCCTCCCTGGAGAACCCTGTATGCTGGGGGAAGTGGGGATGATGCGGTGGGTAGGTTGCTGTTGTTCCTGCTGCTGTTGAATGGTGAAACCTTGGAAGGTAAAAAAGAGGGAAGTGAGGAAGGTATGGAAGGGAAAAAGAGGGAAGTGAGGAAGGTATGGAAGGAAAAGAGGGAAATGAGGAAGGTATGGAATGTAAAAAGAGGGAAATGAGGAAGGTTTGGAAGGAAAAGATGGAAATGAAGGTATGGAAGGAAGAGAGGGAAATGAGGAAGGTATGGAATGTAAAAAGAGGGAAATGAGGAAGGTTTGGAAGGAAAAGATGGAAATGAAGGTATGGAAGGAAGAGAGGGAAGTGAGGAAGGTATGGTAGGAAAAGAGGGAAGTGATAGAAGGTATGGAAGGAAAAGAGGGAAATGAGGAAGGTTTGGAAGGAAGAGAGGGAAATGATGAAGGTATGGAAGGAAGAGAGGGAAATGAGGGAGGTATGGAAGGAAGAGAGGGAAATGATGAAGGTATGGAAGGAAGAGAGGAAAATTATGAAGGGATGGAAGGAAAAGAGGGAAATTATGAAGGAATGGAAGGAAAAGAGGGAAATTATGAAGGAATGGAAGGAAATGAGGAAGGTAAAGGTAGATTAGAACCTAAAGTAGAGGGATAAGAGAAACACGTACGTTCAGCGATGGTGGTGGTGATGTTTGATGATAGTGGATGAGGACAATGAGATGATCAGTGAGGATGCTGAGATATCACACACACACACACACGTACGCGCACACACACACACACGCACACACACACACACACACACACACACACACACACACACACACACACACATTACATAACACAGACCCCCACTCACTCACCTCCCAGCCCGGGCCTCTGCCCGTGTCAAGGACCCCTGTCCCCTCAGCCAGGTCCCGCCAGGTCCGTCCAGCCCCTGTACAGGGCCCTCTCCTCCTCCCCCTCCTCCTCCTCCCAGCACCTCCTCCATCTCCAGTTCTGCCTCTGCACCGTTCGCCTCGGGACCATCCTCGTTTCTGGAGGGACCTCCAGATCTGCGTCTGTGGGGGAGAAAGGAAGAGAGGAAAACCATGTTAGGCAAGGGAAAGGAGATCTATAGAAACTGTTTTGACAGTATGGAGGAATGTATAAAGGCATTACCATACAAAAAAAACTACTATGATGGATCAACATTAACAGTGGGCTACCAACCATTCCATTCTGTCTGTCCCTCTGTGTCTCTGTCTGTCTGTCTGTCTGTCTCTCACTCACACACACACACAAACACGCACATATATGTATGTATGTATGTATGTATGTATGTATGTATGTATGTATGTATGTATGTATGTATGTATGTATGTATATACACACACCCTTATTCTCAAAAAAGAATAAATGAAATAAAATTAACAACCCCCCAACACCCCCCCCCCACCAACACACACAATCCCCGCCCCCCCCCCCCCCCCCCGAAAAAACCACACACATATCCAACCCCCCACCCCCGTGGCACTCCTCCCCCCAACACATGCACCCCCCCCCCCCCCCAACAGCACTAGCCCTACAGGTTCAAATTACCTGCGGTCCTTCAGCCTCCACACAGCGGCCACCGCCACCCCCACCACCACCAGCACCGTCAGCAGAATCAGGGGCGCCACCAGCGTCCACGCCACCCCCCTGCTGATCTCCACCTCCCCCCTGTCCCCCACCCCCCAACTCTCGTTCCTCCTATACACGTTCAGGGGCCCCGGGGAAATGGCGGCCAGGTGCTGAAAGTAGTCCTCCAGCGACGTGTTGTATTGCTCCGCCACCCCTGCCCGCAGGTTGACAGCCATCTTGTTGAGGTCAAGGTCAGACGGCAATGACGTCATACCGCCCGCATCGGGACGCGTGTCAGAGAGGGTAGGGTCTTGCTGACGTCATCATGATCTGGGGGGAAGTAAAAAAATATATATAAAAAAAGTGAAGGGATATGATGTATATAGTCTTGTTTCAAGCGTTTAAATTCTAGCACATGTTTCGTCCAGTTCTGACATCCAATGAAATTCGAGAGGGTATAAGAGAAACATGAATATGATATGATTTAAAAAAAAAAGTTATCAGCAAGCAAAAAAAGACAGTCGAGGAAACCTATTATGTGAGTGATGATATAGCTTTTCTGATGGAACAGCGAAAGTCTTTGATACTGTCCAGCACCAGGACCTCCTCCCAGACCATGAACAAAATGTGTTTTCCCCAAGGTATCCTCAACATGCTGGCCCCTAGAGAAGCTGAGGTCTCTGACACCTCGCTCCCCTACGACTGCGTAGGTTATGGGACACCTTTACCTTTTACCCTGGTTGTAGAAGCCATCCCTTAGTCTCGGAAAACAATGGAGTTGTGCTCTATAGGCCTACTCTAAAGCCCAAAGCCTGGGTAAGCAAGTGTAGAGGGCAAGCTGTTACCCATGCAGCAGACCCCCTCTCCATGTCACCGGAATGGTCCATTGGAAAGGCAGTCGCCGATACGAATGGTTCCAGTGCCGTCACAGGAGCCGCCAGAAAGTTACCATGATAGGCTTACAGATAAAACTTGATCCTGCGATAAACTATGCAGAGCAGGTAATATGCTTTTATATGTCAACACCGAAAAAGAATATGACTATTTATTAACTTTTCACCACCAAAAAAACAGTTTACAGCCTTACCGTATTTTGAACACCATCCAGAGAGAAAAATGTTTCACTCAACTCCAAGATCAGACAAATGCACTCTCTTGTCATATCCATATCATATCCCTATGCTTGTGAATCGTGGACCCTGACTGAAGATTTGGAGAGAAGAGTACAGCCAGTAGAGATGAGATGCTTCCGGAGATTCCTTGGCATCTCCTACAGAGACCACATAAACCACGAAGACGTGCACAACAAAATCTAGCAAACCATTGGTCCCTACGAAAACCTATCAATCGTTAATAAGCGTAAACTTAAATGGTACGGGCATGTCACAAGATCAAAAGAACTTGCAAAAACAATACTGCAAGGCACTGTCCAAGGAAGATGAAAAAGAGGCAGACCAAGGAAGAGATGGGAGGACAACGTCAGCGAATGTACAGGCCTAGTACTGACAAAATTTTGAGGAAGGCTGAACAGAGAGAGGAACGGAGGGAATTGGTTGTCAAGTCTTTGGGGGGTGCCCCCACGGTCGCCAGACTAAGGGATAGATATAGATAGATACATATAATTTGTCCTGAAAACACTGAGTTTAAATGCTGAGTATGTTCGTGTTTCCCTAACCCACCGAACTCATGAGTGGCGGGATCTTTAACGTGCATATTTGATCTTCTGCATACAAAAGGAACTACGGCACTGACAGGTCTGCAACTGAAGTTGACATGGGAGATCGGAAAAAATCCCAACCCCTAGTTCACAAGACGCGGCCGAGCTTCGAACCCACGGCTTCATGGACCCATGGGATTGAAGTCGTACGGTCTTAACCACCGGCTATGGCGTCGTTGGACGGTCTGTGATATGAATGATGCCAACATACCCAGCATGCAATCTCTGATGTGCACAAAAGCCTACATGAAAACCACAGATGCTGGGGCAATAGAACAACAACAACAACAAAAACAACAACACCACACACACACACACACACAAAGACACGCACGCGTGCTATCACTTATGTGAATATGCGTTAAAATGAAGAAAAACACACACACACACACACACACACACACACACACACACACACAACACCTGTATGTACTCACCACAATAATCCGGATCTTTGGGAATTAGGTACGCAGCATACAAAATGGCGAACACAGACCAGTTTAACAATCGTTTTAACACCGAAGCAGGCAACAGTACGCTGTTGATATCCGCTCACTACGAAGACCGTAACACGACACAATAACCATGATCTGCATTTATAATTTCACGTCAGTCATTAGATTCCAGTCGTTATTTTCATCCGTACACAGTTTTTTTCGTATTGTTTTATTCCTAAAAACAAGTTTACACCTCACTTGCCCAGTCTCTCTTTCTTCTCTTCTTGTTGATTTTGAATGTCGCTCAAAACTGATTCAGATCGTGACGTCATAGTTTTGCACGTGAAATCCGTGCGTTTTAGCGTCTCGGCGGAAAGCGGTATACCCCCTTTGTTATTGATGGGCCTTCATTCCTAAGTGTTTGAAACATTTATAAAGTTTTATAATTATATATGTTTTAGCTCCCTTCATTTGTTTAACATTTGGCCCAGGCCAAAAGCTGTGTCAGTTATTGATGTCAGCTAATTGCCAAGGCCTACACTAAAATGTTGTTATGTAAAATGATGTGTTGAGATTGCCTTCAGCCATGACAAACTCTTAACATAATCTGCACTCTCCTTTAAAGGAGTAAAAAAAATTCTTCTGGAGTCGGAGTATGGCTGCCTATATGGAGAGGTACTTAAAAACAGTCATACACGCGAACTTCTCATCCAGTGTGCAATTTCAGTCTCACAGTGATTCCCAGGTGGGGTGAGTGAGTCAGAGTGCACATTCTGGGTGACGCCCGGAGTGTTAAGCTGGGGAGCACAGAACAACATTTGTTTTAGACTTCGTTTCAATAAAACTGTCGAGACCAAGTTTAAAATACATTTTGAAGCAGTAGGCCCACATAATGCACAACAAAGAACTAATTATGCTTGTCGTTATTTCAAATTCTGATTAAACTTTGTATAAAGCGGCCTGTCCAGGATCCTCCAGAAGTCTACTTAGGGGTGATGTACACCAGATGTTAATATCTGGGAATGACGTCTGGAGGGTGGAGCAATATCCACGATTTTCCAGTTGAAATATCCTATGTAGGCCTACATGAACTCCACCATTTTACGTGTGCAGTAGCCCACTTTGTATGTTACAAGAAAAAAAGGTGGATATTGCCTTTAACGTCACCACTAACCCAACTTTAGGTGGAATCCAGATACACCATCTTCAGGGAAAAGTAAAGGTGTCCAATAACCTTGTTAGGGAGCAAGGTGTCAGAGATCTCAGCTTCTCTAGGGGCCAGCATATTGAGGCCGGAGCCCATCTCCTCTCCCTCGCTGCTTTGCCTTCCCTGACCCTAAAGAGGGCAGGTACCCATTTGCAGTTGGATGAAATGGGGGACTGCACTGAAGCCAAGGCACACGAGCGGTTATTCATCTGTGATATAACCACCCTTAGTGCTGCATAACCTTACCTTGGGGAGGGCCAGTGGTCGGACTACTGAGCTATCCTTATTAATGAAGTAGCTTAAATTCATTCCATGAAGTGCCTTCGAGCAAGAAGATGGAAAACCTTAACAGCACTGTCCTTTTTCCTTTTGTTTGCCTTGTACAGCCATTGTTTGTAAATAGCCTGGACTTGGAGTTTGTTACTCAAACATACTTACTGAAAACAAGTCTTGCGGATAAAAAAAGAACGTTTGTAGGCATCCGTCAGTATCGGAAGACTATGGAGTTGCGCTCTAGAGCGCTAAGCCTGGGTAAGTAAGTATGGAGGGCAAGCTGTTACCCATGCAGCAGACCCTCCTGGGTAGGCAACACAATTTTTCTAATGTTTCTGCACCTCTGTGTCATTCAAGAACAGACGCACAGATAAGACAGACCAACTAACCAACCCTATATGTAAATTACCACATCATAAATTTGCGCTGGAGTTCTTCATTTGCCTTTTCTTTAGCGTTCATGTCATTTTTAACTATCCATCTTCAAATTGAGACATTTTTGCTGTTGATTTTTGCCATTTCAATATGTTTCTGTCCATAGTTACAGTACTATTAGGTTTATGTGATGTGATGTGATGTGTGTGTGTGTATGTGAGTGTTTGCGCATCTGTGTATGTGTGTTTGCTTGCATGCACATGTGTGTGTGTGTGTGTGTGCTTGCATGCACATGCTTGTGTATGTGAGGGAGTGTATGTGTTTGCATATGATGTAATAAGCTTGTTTGTTATTTTCTTTTTGTTGTCACTTGTTAGTTTTATCTTGCGGAAATACAGCAGTACGTATGAAAACATGATTAAATATAAACGCTTGAAAAATATTGTGGAAGAGAGAGAGAGAGAGAGAGAGAGAGAGAGAGAGAGAGAGAGAGAGAGAGAGAGAGAGAGAGAGAGAGAGAGAGAGAGAGAGAGAGAGGAGTCTCAGAGGAGAAAAATTCTTGACCAAACACCATACTCAGTCTCAATCTTCTTCCCAAGTTTTAATGTTTCCTCATACAATAGCAATGATACAATGTTAGATGTAGTAGAATGTTATGATCAATTCATCATGCCATGTCATATTTTACTGGTCTATTTCCACACAAAAGCCTCTCTTTCACATTAAGTACGTGTGCGAGAACCTTGATTGGAAAGAGAACCCTTTTATCCTTAAACTAAGACTTAACTTTAAAAGTAGCTTTTCCTTCACACAACAAACAATAACAAACATGTACAAAGCACTTTTCAACATCCCCAAACCCTTACAGCAAAAAAGTACACAATACATACTCATGTAAGTTATCTTTGCTTATGGGCTAAGCCCATTTGCTTGCACACTGTCTTTATCTCAATCGTTTCTATTTTTTAGTTACAATTAATATGACAGGCTAATTAGCGTACATCTACATGGATGCAAATACACGCACGCACACACACACACACTGCCAAACTGTTCAACTGATCTCTCTTTCCTTAGTTCTCTCTCTCTCTCTCTTTCTTTCTCTCCTGTCAGTCCTTTATTTTCATCTAAAAGCACTGACAATGAACAGTTGTTAAATACAAGAAAAACACACACACACACACACACACAAACACTCACAAAACACACACAACACAATTATGCACGCGCGTGCACACAACACACCACCAAAATCTCTTTTTCTCACTTGTTTACTAATAACCATTCTTGGAAAACAAAGCACCAGCAATCCTGAACACATGTTTTCCGGTTTCTGAGCGATAAATACAACAGATATGTTTGTCACTCTATTCAATGCACACCATGTCTAAGCCATTCAACACATTCAACAAAAAAATGCTCTTGAGTCTTGTTCAGTAAAAACCAGACAACTGATGCAACACGATTTGTTATTTTTACTTCTTCTTTTTGTCTTTACTGTAAGAAAGCGAAAAAATAAATTCAACAATAAAATATCAGACACCACAAAACAGTGGCTGTAATTGGAAAAAGGACAGAGAGAAGAGACTTTAATGAGAGAGGAAGGAGAAAAAACCATGTAATCTCTCTTTTTTTGGAAAAAAAAAAAATCTCTTGATTTTAAAATGGTTAAATCTTAATTAGAACAGGTTCAAACATTAAGGAACTTGATAGTTTAATCTCATGATGATCACCTCATAATACATTTTGTTTATCAGAGCTTAGGGGGGGGGGGGGGGGTCAGGGTGGTGTAGTGGTTAAGACTGTTGAGCTGAGATCTGGACATGTGGGTTCGAGCCTACATCATGACACCCCTTTGAGGGGATTTTCCCTGTGAAGCCAGCCTACATCATGACACCCCTTTGAGGGGATTTGTTCCTGTGAAGCCATCAACTCCACTCTCCCGCATGTCCTTCGGATGAGACTATAAACCCAGGTCCTGAATGCATGCAGTTCTGACATCTTGCCCACAGCACACACACAAATCCAGCATAACTTAAGTCAAGTGTCTCTGGGCCCAGTTTTAAAATTAGGTGCGCCCCTTCCTTTTGCCTAGTCCAAGCGTGGTCAGTTCCTGCTATAAATAGCACCAGGAAGGCTGGGCTGGAGGGGGGGGGTGGGGTGGGGTGTGGAATGGACAGGAGGTGAGAGTAGCTGAAAAGGGGAGGGGGGGGGGGGGGGGGAAACTGACAGCTATGTGCACATAATTCAAAACCCATTCCACCTTTAAAAAGACTAGGCCATTGTATGCTGGTAGGAATTGAATGATAAAATAATTTTTTTTTTAAATTAGGAAAAAGGAAATACATGCATGCATACTGGTGTTCAGTCATCTTCCTTGAAGTCAGAATGCGGCTACCTCAATGGTGGGCCAACAGTCCAATCACAGAATCTCAGCACAGGTAGAATCTCAGACAGAGTAGGAAAAAGAGAGAGAGAGAGAAGAGAGAGAGAGGAGAGAGAGAGAAGATAGAGAGAGAGAGGAGAGAGAGAGAGAGAGAGAGAGAGAGAGAGAGAGAGAGAGAGAGAGAGAAGACGAGAGAGCAGAGAGAGAGAGAGAGAGACGACACAGAAGAGAGACCAGGAGTCAGTGTTCAGTCTTCAAGTCTCAGGATGCTCAGATAGTGAGTACTTGAAGGCTTGCCCATGCAAAATGCACAACGGAGGAGGTAAGGAGTATTTTTTTTTCTTATGATAACACCTCTTCAACGGGGGTACAGAATATTACCAGGAAAATGCCAATTTATAGACCAAACACAAAATATTCACACTCCTTGAGCAAGTGCATATAACTGCATCAAGTCAATGACAAACATCATAAAAAATGGATACCATCTTGAATATTAAAACTCTCTTTACAAAACAGAAAAAAAAAACCCTGAAACTAAGGAATGTAGCACTTGTTAAAAACAATCTTAAGGCTTTTCAATATGCTTAATGAGTATTTGCCATTTTTAGATTCCCCCCCCCCCCCCAAAAAAAAAACCCAACAAAAAAACAACCCCCAATGAAATCATAACTTTTTCTGTGATGTGAGTGTATAGTGTACTAACAGACTATACTCTTGTAAGCTGCAACAGACTGCTTAGATATATTCTAATAAATACAGAGTATCCTGTCAAAAATGACATGTACCCAAAAAAAATCAGTATATACTCTGCTCTGGCTACTGACAAGCTCACATGAACAACAGTCAACTTTTCTTTTAATATGAACTTGACTGATGTAAAACACCGTGATGATCCTCTGACAAATGCTCAAGGAAAATCGAGACCCTTTATGAAATTGAATTATTTGGTACAGTGTGAATCAAGACCATTTTGTTAACTTGATGATTTAGAACACTGATGAATCATGACATACGCTCTTTACAAATCAAGACCCGTTATGAACGTGAATGATTCGGTGCAGTGTCAATCAAGACCATTTTCTGAACTTGATGATTTAGAATACTGATGAACCATGACAAATGCCCTTTACAAATCAAAAACCGTTATGAACTTTGACAATTGTGTACACTGTGATACTCTACTGACAAATGCAATTAAAAATTAAAACTAGTAATTAATCATGAACTTGATGATATACACTCTTTGAAAATCGAGAACGTGTAATGACCTTGATGATTTAATACATTGTGATGATTCAGAGACACAGGCTCTTTGAAAATCAAGACCGTTTATGAACTTGATGATTTAATACATTGTGATGATTCACAGACAAATGCTCTTTGAAAATCAAGATCAAACATGAACTTGATAATTTAGCACACTGTGATGATCCCCTGACAAATAAATGCTCTTTGAAAATCAAGATCAAATATGAACTTGATGATTTCGAACACTGTGATGATCCACAGACAAATGCCCTTTGAAAACCAAGACCCTGTGTGATATGTCGTGTAGTGGTTTGCACTGAGGAGATCAAGCATAACTATTGGAATCTTCAAGAATGAAAAACAATTTTTGGAAGAACGGCAATTTCAACTGATACAGATTATTGCCTACTCGACCAATAAGGTCATACTAGGGCTAACAACTCTTGTGTTAAAAAAAACAACAAAATCCCCCAAACAAAATACCACACATCAAAGCTCAACATTTACGCATTTAGGAGAAACAAAGGCTAAAACAGGAAAAAAACCACTAAGTTTCAAAGTAAATCACAGTGCATCACAAATGATGATGCTGTCAAATGACCAATATAACAATGCCTATCAAACAGTTAAAAACTGATTTTATTCAATTCTAATTCCTGGAATAGAGACTGACCCTTGTACTTATTTTCAACTTCTAAAAGATTATAGACAAAATAAACACGGACACTCTCCCCTTCACAACAAATCCATATAATAACAGTCCATACTGGCACCAATACTGAACCACATCTAAAAACTAAACTCGTTCAAGGCATGATCTCAGTATCACAAAATGTCACACTGCTTTCACAAAGCATAATAAATAGGAATGACAAAACCAGACCCCAAAAGGCCCTAAGCATTATTTACAAATCCTGAACACAACAATGAGCATCAATATGACAAAAACATAACGAGTATATGAAACGTCATCAACATTTTCATGAGTACACATTCTCTGTTATTTCACAGCACATGTACACATACCAGTACATAAGCAGCATATATCACATACAAGCAGACGATAACGCAATAAATAACATTCAAATCTCACACATAATAGGGTCAACTGAAGCATGGAGATGGGTTGCTTTCAAAGTTACATTGAATTGAGGTGAAGGGGATCCCTCGCTTTGAAAAAAGAAAGTGAAGGTTGTAAAAAGATGTACACTTTGAGTTATGATATTACACAAACCTCTTTGTTAGCTTCTTGATAAAACAGCACGTCGTCTTTCAGTGAATATTTTACATA
The DNA here is from genome assembly GCA_030674155.1 of Stramonita haemastoma. Classification (NCBI taxonomy): domain Eukaryota; kingdom Metazoa; phylum Mollusca; class Gastropoda; order Neogastropoda; family Muricidae; genus Stramonita; species Stramonita haemastoma. The sequence goes on along the minus strand of CM060323.1, from coordinate 33,394,255 downwards.
ATCGACACAGACTTTACTTCAACAAAAAAGGAGTATCCAGCCATCTTTCTTCGTTTTTTCCTTATTTTCTTCTGAGTGTTTATTTCAAAGTTGTTAAAGAAATGCATGCAGTTGATGCTGACACAAAAGTTTATCTTCTGACCTTTCTTTTATGTTATGATTATCACTATAAATCTCAATAATTATAATTTCCTTCCTATTGTTCTACGTGCTTTGAGTATTTTTGCTCTCATTAGGGGAAAAAAGGTGTGTCACATAAAATAAGATAACTGCTGTCATTGGGAATGGTTGATGCTGTTCACTTTGCTCCCTCCAGTTTTATCTTAGTGTCAGCTTTTTCCCGGTTGAATAGCAGATATTTGTGACCACCCTAAAGCCAGACTTTTATCTAGTCTCGCTATATGGAACACTATTATGGAATTCGTATCCTCATAGACACATGAATATCTCCCATCCAGCATCTCACTTCACCGACAGCCTTTCCAATAATCGACAAAGTGTAATACAGTCCAATAATTGGTGTGAAATTTTGCCAAAAGTGAAATCATTCAATATTGGCGCAACTGAGAGGGTTTTTTCTTTCATTTAAAATTATTACCAAATGACATCTCTTCAGAATCTTTGAAAATAAACTGCCTATGGTAAAATCACCAAAAAAAAAAAAAAAAACAAGCAAAAAACCCCTTCAAATGTTTACATACCTTTATGATGTAACAGATCTCATCAATTTGAAACTAAATTCTTTTATTGGCATAAACAGAAGCAATCAACAACAACGACAAAAAATAGTTCTTCTGCACAACTCTTAACACCAGCTTAGCAATTATGATTTTGGTGTAAAATTTCTTTCCATATCTGTGTTTCCACACACAATTTCAGAGTAAAATTTTCTGTTAGTTAATCTGAGTGACTTCTCTTAATAAAAATGTATCACACTAAAACAAACAGTAGTTTAGTTCAAGACAGTATCAGTCTCAGAAAAATACTTTCCACCAGTGGAGCTATGCAGTCTTCCCTATGGCATTGATGTTAGCTTTCAAGCAAATTTCTGACACACAAAAAACACATTCCTGCTTTACCCTATTTCACTTAAACAGAACCACTGATATAACCGTCACTGAAAACAACACCCTCATTCTCCATTCCAAACAGTACCATACCATATTGTTTACAGCCCTATCTACTACGTAAGCCCTCATTCAGTTTCATGAGTCCAGCAACTTTCAACTTCAGGCTCCTCATTCTCCAGAAGCACTGCAAACTTAACAAAAGACAACCAAATAAGTTATAATATCATTAAACGAGTGTAAAAGGCGTCTTTGAGTCATTCTCCACATAAATAAATAAATAAGTATATGGGTAATATTAAATAACTGTACATCACAACCATGCGCCCTTTGTGCCTTCACGTACAATCTTCAGGTAAATTGTACACATGCATTAAAAAAATATAAAAATGTGAGTATCTATCTCCTTATTCCCCGTGCTACCTGTGTGTGTGTGTGTGTGTGTGGTGTGTGTGTGTGTGTGTGTGTGTGTGTGTGTGTGTGTGTGGTGTGTGTGTGTGAGTAAATGTGAGAGAGCACATGCATGTCTGTGCATGTATATGACTTATAGATATCAATATAATTTGCATGCAGCTCATACATAATTATGTAAAAACATCGACACACATCTACACTAACATCTAAACTAACACACCAGGGTACATACGCTGATGTCAAAACCTGAATTCGTTTTTCAAAAGCCCTATCATACTGGCAGAAATACTGAACTGGCTTCCTGTCAATTCCTCAACTTCACACACCATACTTTTCATTGAGGAAAGAGTAGAGGGGAAAACAAGTGCAGGTAACCACTAACAACTTCTCAATCATCTTGAAAACGATTTATCAAAGATTCAATTAAAATATAAAAAAATAAACTGTGGAAAATAAAGTCTTTCAATGGCAGCAGTTTAGGCATTTCTAAGTAAGAACCATGCCTTTGGCCTGACCTGACTTGAGTTTCGGCTCCTGGAAGAGCCTTTATCAGAGTGGTGACTAAAGCTTCACCTGCTGTGGTACCTTACTTTTTAAGGACTTGTCAGTCAGTTGTAGCCAGCATAGGTCTTTCCTTGTCCAACACTTTCCGACACTGTTGCTTGAAAGGTGAAAAAGTTCCTGACAAAACACAGCAGTGTCACAGGTAGAATGGAGATGGGAGAGAAAACTGAAGAGGAGGGACAGGAATAACAAACAAAACAAACCCCAAAGAAGGTGCAAAGTATGAAATCTATAGTCTTACTGATAGCACAAGTGTACACTTCACCCAACACACTTAGAAACGAGTCAATGTACTGGTGATTCAATTTAGTTTCTTCAAAAGATTATCAATGTAAGTTACAGAGAATATTCATGTTTACAGAACAGGTTTAACAAAGAATCAATGTCTCGATAGGCTGTCGAGAATATTCCTGGCTACAGAATAAGCTTAGCATAGAACTGAACGACAGACATACTCAGGAAGAAGTGTACTTTGTATCCTCACACTCTACAACAAAACGTATAGACACAAGATCAAGAAAAAAACCCTCCACAATGTCTGGCTGATTCGTTCATCAGTTTGTCACAATACAATAACATACATACATACATGTTCAGGAATGTTTCCTGCAGGTTTACATTACCGAAAAACAGCATTTTGTTCAGATCATCACCCACACAAAAGTTAAACCACACACACAGAGCCAGAAATGCATAGTTAAACCAAGCAGTACACGTTTGAAACAAAAATAATACATGAGTATCATGGAGTCAGGAATGATTTGCACAAATCTGTTGAACTGCAGTGACAGAATGAAGTCAAGATGACTGATGACTGCGAGCTACTTGTGTACTTACTTACAATGAGGACACAATGCCACAGCACAAATCAGCAACACGTTTGCTTTTCAGTCATTATTTTTTCATGCCGTTTCCTTGAAATCAGTGTATTGTCATGAATGGGAAAAAAAAACTACTACTGGAACCAGTGAAAAGTAAATAAACACATATATGCATGCACAAAAGAAGAAAGAGAGTGAGTGAGTGAGTGAGTGAGTGAGTGAGTGAGGAGAGAGAGAGAGGAGAGAGAGGGGCGAGAGAGAGAGAGAGAGAAGAGAGGAGGAGAGAGAGAGAGAGAGAGAGAGAGAGAGAGAGAGAGATGATCAAACGATAGAAAAGTAAAGCAACATTTATGCTTTTTAGTTTACTATTGTATTGATATGCTCTTTCATATATTTTATAACTTTCTGGTATGTCCCCCCTTCCCCCCCAACAACCCCCCCCCCCCGAAAAAAAGAATAAGAAAAAAAAGTTGGATTGATTTGTCAAACTTATGGAAATGGGACTCAGGGTTGATTGATCCCAGCTTATCTGCAAACCTGATAAGCAGTCAGTCATGTTTTAATGATTTGGACATGTGTGTGTGTGTGTGTGTGTGTGTGTGTGTGTGTGTGTGTGTGTGTGTGTGTGTGTGTGTGTGTGTGTGGTGCGTGCGTGCGTGTGTGTGTGTAATGGTGTTCATCAAAAAATAACAACCACCCAACAACACCAGCAAGCATGTTTTGGCACAATAAGGATGAATGAAGATGTAGTCGCCAGCTCTCTCAGAGATCACCAAAAACGTGAAATCAGATCACTGCTAACTGAATCGATGATTTGCCAGGAGGTAAAAAAAAAAAAAAATCTATTTCTTAACAACAAATGTTAAGAATCCCAAACAGTTCAGATGGACAACAGGTAAAACTGAAAGAAAAATACAGAACACTAAGCAACAGACATAATCAACTGTCATTCAAAAAGCAAAGATAAACATAATGTCCATCCCCCATGAAAACAAATCCCCCTACAATCTTTTCACCTAAGTTGCAATCTTCTCCCTTCCAACCTCCCACCCCCCCCCCATCCGCCCCCCTCCCACCCTAAACACCAAAAGAAAACCCCCACCCACCCCTTAAAGCAAAACAATCCCCCCCCCCCTTCTATAACTTTATCCTTGGTCCAAATCAGACATCACACACAGAGTTCTCCAAAACTGTTGTCTTCAACAGGGTACAGTTATGACAATGCTGCAATATATACATACACATTTTTCATTTATTATTTATTTAATTTTTTAAAGATAACAACAGTGGTCAAGGAAGTGTGCCTGATTCATCCAGCACAGGCTGTTTCAGGCCTGAAGGGAATCAGTTCATCATCAGTTTGGCTGGAACATTCTGCGGCGTGATTTGTCGAGTTAGGTCCCGTTGTCCTGTTGCGAGCTTTCCGCTCTCCGGTTTAGCTCACTGCACACGCACAGAGACAAAAATCCAGTGTGTGTAAGCAGCTTTTTGCAAGATGATGTCCTTTTTTTTTGACTAAGTATGTATGTGAAAAATGAACCATAACTGCAGACGACACTGAAAGAAGGATACAAGCAAGAGAGATGAGATGCTTTCACAAACTTCTTGGTATCTGATACAGATCTGTATCGCATAACTAACTATAGAATATCTTGTGCACATGTTAAATCCTGTTCCGCTTTTTGTAAGAGTAGACCGTTGTGTGCCGTGGAAACAGATAACATTTACAAAACTGCATACACACAGGGACTAGATGTAAAAAAGCACATGAGTGCCTATTCCATTATCCTCGATATAAAAAAAAAAAAAAAAGGAAGTGAAAACTAGGATTGAAAATGCCATCGGGTTGTATGAAGAGCTCCTGACTTTTTTTTGGGGAAAAAAAGCAAACTGAAGTGGTACAGGCACATCACATGAACATCTGGACTGGCCCAAACTATCCTACAGGGAACAGTGCAAGGAGGGCGACGAAGAGGCAGACAGAGAAAAACATGAGACGACAACATCCAAGAGTGGACTGGCTTTGAGTGGAATGACGTACCACAGAAAGCTGAGAATCATGACAATTAAAAAAAAATTGGGTTAAGTTTTCTGTATTCATTTACCTTTCATAAAATGTACAACTTTTGTGGGTGTTTCTCCAGTAACAATGTCAAGAGTCTTTTGAAAATACACTCTACATACAATCCAGGCAAGTAGATCTTATTTCAATATTATTTCCTGGGCAGTTTAGACTTTCACCTGCCTAACAAGTAAACTGTCAAGTTTTGGGTTCAATCCCCAGCTTTGCCCTGTTGTAGGTTTGACACGAAAATCAAACTGACCATCATGTCTTTCAGAGGACACTGTAAACCAGCTGAACCCATGTGCTTAGAGACTTGTGCACGGCAAAAGAACCCACGACAGTTGAAAATTGGAAAGAGCAGGGAGGAACCCCCCAACTCTCTTTACAAAATTGGTAGGTTTAATTTCCCATGGTATCCCTGAAGTTGGAATGCGGCTACCTTTGTGGCTTAACGTAAGCTTAGGGGAAGCGAGTGCTCTGACCACTGAGCTATCCTGCCCCTCCAACACGTTGACCGATATAAAAACAAACAAAAACCCCCCTGCAATATTTTGGCAAATGTCTAGCCCTTTATAGCAAAGCATCACAGTGTCCTACCTGAGCGAGGGTTTTTATCGGAGTTGGAGTTGTGTGCAGGCTGTGCTGCCTGGCTGCTGCTCTCTGCAGGATTCCTTGTGGAGTTACTGCCACCATCACCTGAAAGCAGGCAACACAACAGTACAGCTGAGTGCATCTACCCCATTGTTTCAATAAAGAGGCCATTTTCTATGTACGTCAGCAAAGCCAACTGAATCAGATAAAAGTGATAATTAGCATCTCTATGCTGCTTCTTATCCATAGTTATATGAATCCACACCATTAGACAACTATTGAGTAAAATCAAACCAGAGAATGAAAACCACAACAGGAACACTTCAATAGAAACTTGTGGTATACAAAGGCTTCACTAAAGAAAACAAGCTTTACCTAGATACTAAATGCATCGACTCCCCCTTCCCCCCTCCTGTTCCCCTCACTTTTTACATGTAACTTTTGCTTTTAAGAGCCTCTAAACTTAACAATACCTACAAATGACAAAAAAAAAACAACCCTATTAGCCAAATACAGCATACTCGAGACTAGACTAGACTCCAACAGTAAAATCTATCTGGACTCTTTATTTTCTATCCAATCCAGTTTTCAGAAAAGATTATCAACAAATCCGTTAAGAATGAGCTGGACAAAACCAAAAAAAAAGTCCTGCACTGATAATTGACTCTGAAGTGGTTCCATTCAATAAAATTGAATAGCTAACTGCTGGACTTACTGTGGCAGTAATGACTGAAAACTGTGTTGTATAGGTACAAGAAGGGGATAGACAAGTAAGGCAAGACAGAGGCAGCTGGGGAGAGAGAATGGTTGGCAATGGTGGTGGTGATGGTGGTGGGAGGCAAACATCCTCAAAATGAGGGCTGCTGATGGAGGTCATGGGGAAGTGAAAAGGGAAAAAGTGTGCTAAAGTACCAGTAAGTGACCCTTAAATAATAAACTGGTGGAAGTACCAGTAAGTGACCCTTAAATAATAAACTGGTGGAAGTACCAGTAAGTGACCCTTAACCCTCTTCCATTCGCTTTTCTGACCAAGAAACTCCTCCTAGTATTCGGAAAATTTCAATCTTTTTCGAGTAAAACACAGTTCCTTAGTAATATACACCACCATATAAAAACTACTGATAGTAGAGTCTTGAAATTTGACAGGAGTGTTCATAAGTTGTCATAGTTTACTTTGCATCAAAATTTGACAGTCCTGCTTATATATGTCGTGTTGCTGTCCCCCTTTTTGTCACCAAATCAAGGTGACAACATGTTCACTTCATGCTGTTAGTAAAATAATATGCTCTAACATGCACATCATGCACTAGTATGAGTCAAATTTTTTTTTAAAAATAGTGTTCTACCTACAGGCCCTCTGTAGGATTCCACGTCAGGGTAATCCGATTGAATAATATACATCACATGAAGATTGTCACCAAGTCCATTGTCTGGGATTGTACAGTTTTTCTACACACTAAAGAGAAATAAAAAATACGCAAACACGGTACATTATTCACGGGATGGATTGCGTCGTGCCTTGAACTGGGCTTTGATATGTGATGTCATTGAGAAAGGGCCTGATCTTGAAGAGAGGGTCGTACTGGGGGCTGTCACGTCCAGGTGTGTCACTTGTGTCTCTCAAATGAAAATACTGATTCAGCTTCAAAAATCTTGTTTTGGGCATGACAGTACTGATCCATGAGTGAGAAAACTTGGGGTCAGTGGACCAGTACATATGTATTCTGGGCAGACGATTGATTCCCATCATTATCAGTATAGACAGGTAAGCCCTGATCTCCTCAGGTGTTGTGTCTGTCCACAAAGGATCAGAAGCCACACCTCTAGCGGCGATCTTTTGTTTAGCATACTTATTTGTCTCATCTGCCGCACTACGAAAAAAAGTTGGGGAAACAAACAGAAAAAAATAATCCAGGGGCTTGGCACTGAGCGGTAGTGTGTGTACAGGGCCTGCAGGCAACTGAAAATCTTTCACTGCCAGCGCTGTGTGCGCCGCGCGCCACGTCGTCTGCAAATTTAGTAGTGGAATGTTGTCTTCAGGGTCACTTTCTACTGCATAATCCTCATCTATTTCATCCCTTCCTTCTTCAGTTTCAATTTCAACATCAGATTCTCCATTCTGTTGTCTTTCAATCTCCTCAACTTGACGCATAATTTCGTCGATTTCATCTTCTGGAAAATCTTCCCACATTTCATCTTCGTGCTTTGCCGCCATTCTTAACTATGAGAAAATGTGTGAATGAAAATGAGAGACGCTGACCAATTTCTTGAGAATGGAAGGATGTGTGGTGCCAAAAATAGTACTGAAAAGCCATTGGGCTATCCTTACTATAGCGGGAAAAGTCACTCATGGTGTGTGTGACCTTGTTCATGCTCACACCGTGATGGAAAATACCCACTGGCCGCGAGCGATTCTCGGCATGCTGCGGCACGATAAAATAAATGGGGCCTTTTCCGAAAAGCCCGCTGCGGCATTAGAAAATGGGAGAGGGTTAAATAATAAACTGGTGGAAGTACCAGTAAGTGACCCTTAAATAATAAACTGGTGGAAGTACCAGTAAGTGACCCTTAAATAATAAACTGGTGGAAGTACCAGTAAGTGACCCTTAAATAATAAACTGGTGGAAGAACCAGTAAGTGACCCCTGCTTCTCCTTTCCCACGAGAATGTTTATAAAGCTTCGTGTATGTATGTAAAATTTACCTAGGTACCCATTTCGCACTCTTCTGCACTTCAGAAACCCAGGAATTGAAGCAAAATTCAGTTGCGCCGGTTTCCCTTGTTACAGGACAGAAGGGTAGCAGAAAGCTGAGCCAGAAAACAGACTTGCCATATTGAAAGGGTTAAAGCTCTTTGAATGAGACTAAAAAACCAAGATCCCATGCATTAACACATGCAAAACATATTGTGCACACATCAAAAAACCTGTTCCGCCTTTCAGAGAAGAGAAGGCAATTGCGTGCTGGTAGGAATGGATGACACCCCCCCCCCCCAAATACACACAGGTGTTGTGTTTAGACACAATCCCTGAGGTCGGAATGCAACCAGCTAAATGGTAGGGGGTGGGGAAAAAAAAGAAGAAAAAAAAAGACTGCTGATGCAGAAATCTCACCATTGGTGGACCCCAGAGCTCTAGCCAAGGAATGCAACGACCACCCCCCCACCCACAACAAAAAAAAAAAAGAAAAAAAAAGGGGGGGGGGGGAACCTATGGAACACCCAGCACCTATATACCTGTGGAGGTCAACAAAGATCCAACTCACAGCGGTCAGTTTCCCCCACTTTCAGCTCCTCTCAGCTGCTAATTATCCCATCCCATCCCACCCCAGTTATGGCCAGCTGGTGCTATTTATAGCAGGAGCTGACCACACATGGACTAGGTAAAAGGAAGGAACATGCTAAATTTAGCACTCTTGACTAGGCCTTACTGAGTGATGTTGGATTTTTGCACGGTGAACTCTCCATCCCCTCTTACCTCCAGCACTGTGTGTGGCCTGGCTATTGCTGTTGGCGCTGTTGGAGTCTGCCCCCTGGTCAGTGTTGGGGGGTGTGGTGTGACTGCACCAAGCTGACCAGGTTATCCACAATGCCCGCTATACTGGTGATTGTGTGAACCACCACGCCAAACTTGCTGGACGCCTCTCCCACCTCTCTCCTCAGGCTGTCTAGGGTTCCATTCACGAAAGCCACTGAGGCATTTAAATTCTGCGGGGGTAAAAAATATAAATCAACAACATTTTAGACATGAAGATAATGTTCTAGCTGGTTTATGATGGGAGACGGGATAGCCTAGTGGTCAGAATGTTGCGCATGCAATTTGATGACCTGGGTTTGATTTCCCTTCGAGGGGATTTTCTCCTTTGAGTTCACATCAGTGCAGACTCCACTCTTCCCAAAAATCCTTCAGATGAGACTGTAAACAGAGGCCCAAGGTGCGAATGCATGCAGAACATCTTGCGCACACGTTAAATCCTGTTCCGCTTTTCGAAAGAGTAGGCCATTGTGTGCCAGTGGGAACAGATGACAAAATTTACAAAACTGCATACACATGGGGACTGGATATAAAAAAGCTAATGAGTGCTTATTCCATTTTTCTCAATATAAAAGAATAAATAAATAAATAGGGTGAGCAAATCATAACATTACATGATTAAAAACACACACAGAAAACTTCACTTGTTTCATGGGGTAGATTTCAACCAAAATCATTCTCACACTTGAAATGTGACAACTACCATTCTGGCTTTTATGAGAACCCCCCCAAAAAAAACCCCAACAAAACAGGCCAATACTCATAACTTTTTTTTTTAATAGTAAGAATGTTAAATTTACTGTAAGTGTCAGTGTTGAAATCTACTCTAAACAGAAAGAAATTTAAAGCATAAGTGTTTAGTTTGCTGTGACTGATGTTAAGTCTTTTCTTCACTGAAAAAAGAGAGACAGCAGATAGACAGAGAGTGAGAAAGGGAGAGGCAGAGACTGAGAGACAGAGACACAGAGAGACACAGAGAGACAGAGAGAGAGAGAGAGAGAGAGAGAGACAGACAGACAGACAGACAGACAGACAGACAGAGACATAGAGAGAGAGAGAGAGAGAGAGAGAGAGAGAGAGAGAGAGAGAGAGAGAGAGAGAGAGAGAGAGAGAGAGAGAGAGAGAGAGAGAGAAGGAGAGGGAGAGAGGGAGAGAGAGAGAGAGAGAGAGAGAGAGAGAGAGAGAGAGAGGAGAGAGAGAGAGAGAGAGAGAGAGAGAGAGAGAGAGAGAGAGACGAGAGAGAGGAGAGAGAGAGAGACGAGAGAGAGAGAGAGAGAGACAGAGAGAGAGACAGAGAAGACAAGAGAGAAGACAGAAGACAGACAGAAGAGACAGAGACAGACAGACAGAAAGTCAGAGAAAGCGGGGCAGCCAGTACTGACGGAGATATCCTGATACACTTCGCTCCTAAAGTGCACAAACTCCTGATGCTCCTTCAGCAGCGTCTCAAACAGCTGGTCAGAGGGTGGGGGGAAGAGAGGTCCGTGGAGGACGAGGAGTTGCTCACGTTACCTTTCCCTGACTGCAGGTGGTGCAACAACAGAAGCCCCTGCACACACACACACACACGCATGAGGACAGACAAGGTGAGGTAACGCTTTGTACCTAGGGTAAGGTACAAAAAGAAAAAGGTGTCCCATAGTCTTTGTGGTCGTAGGGGAGCAAAGCGTCTGAGACCTCAGCTTCTCTAGGGCCAAGCATATTGAGGGCGGTGCCCATCTCCTCTCCCTCGCTGCTTCGCCTTCCCTGACCCTAAAGAGGGCAGGTACCCATTTACAGCTGGGTGAACTGTGCTGAAGCCAAGGTGCGCAAACGGTCACCCATCCAACTGGTAACCACGCTCGACGCTGCTTAACTTGACTTGGGGAAAGCGAGTGCTCTGACCACTGAGCTATCCCACCCCGTACCTGGGGTACGGATGATTAATCCCTACCACACAATTATCTTCCTGGACGTAGTGGCTAACGTTTATTTATTTATTTATTTTTTTTAAAAACAAAATAAAATATAAATAAAATAAAAGAAAAATTAAACAAATCCCCTTTAGAAAAGAAATCAAATGTGATTTAAAAAAAAAAAAAAAGCCCTCAATCATGAAATCCACTGAGATAGCCAGCCAATCAAACATCAGTAGACATGGATCGGTGGTCTAGAGGTAACGCGCCTGCCTAGAAAGTGAAAAGTCTGAGTTGGAAGTGTGCAGTCGTTCAATCTCTATTTGGGCTAAAATGTTTTCCCCCATCTATTAGACTATGAGTGGTGGTCTGGGTGCTAGTCTTTCGCTTGAGATGATCAACCAAGGTCCTGTGTGTTACACATAATTATTCAGTGCATGTAAAAGAACCCATGGCAACAAGAGAGTTGTCCCTGGCAAATTCTGTAGAAAAAAGCCACTCCGATAGGTAAACACAGTTGCACACTGGAAAAGAAAAAAAGAAAAAGAAAAGGGTAGCGTTGCTCTTGTGGCAACGCACTCTACTTGGGGAGAGAGAGAAGCAGCCTGAATTTCATGCAGAGAAATCTGCCATAATTTTAAGTGGTATAAATATATAAATAGATAGAGAAATAAATAATAAATAAATAGACAAATGAATAGATAAAGGAATAAACAAATAAATAGCAATGTACCTGTTCCAGTGTCAGTTCCAGCTCATCCACTTTCCTCTGTAGCTGGGTGAAGTCATCCCCCTCTGCTGATGAAGTTGTGTTCTGCCAGATGGACACAAATCACTGCTGAACAGTCGTACACACACCAACAACCAACCACACACCCCTTCCCTCTCCTAACACTGCAACTTCACCCCCACCCCTCCCCCCCAAAAAATCCCAAACAAAACCACCACAAAACAACCAACCCAGAGAAACAAAATACAGTTGCATACAGGAAAAAGAAGAAAAAAAAATGGGTAGGAGCTGCACTTGTGGCGACGCGCTCTCCCCAGGGACAGCAGCCTGAATTTAACGCAGAGAAATCTGCTGTGACATAAGGTGGTACAAAATACAAAAAAAAATACAAATATACACAACCTCACACCCCTCTCCTAACATTGCCACACCCCCCCACCGAAACCCCCCCCCCCCCCCCCCCCCAATAACAACCAACCCAAAACAAAAACAAAACAAAACAGAAGATAGAAAGAAAAACAAAAAGAGAAAACAAATGACAAGAAAAAGAAAGTAGAAAGCAAAATTAGGAATTTCAAGTAAAGTTCATTACCATACATTTCAACAATTATATGTCCAGTTCCCTTTATCTTTCTGATCGTTTTTTTGTGTGCTTTTTTTTCGAGGGGGAGGGGGGGGGGGAGACAATCTGATTTATTTCAAATGAAATGACAGATATTCTATACTTTATTAAATACAGTTTTTTACATCCATTCCCTCCTCTGAAGTCAGAGTATGGCTGCCTATATGGTGAGGTACTTGAAAACAGTCATACACGCAAACTTCTCATTCAGTGCCTAATTTCAATCTCACACTAGTGATTCCCAGGTGGGATGAGTTGAGTCAGAATGCACATTCCGAGAGACCCCCAGACTGTTAAGCTGGGGAACGCACTACAACACAACAACATCCATTTCCACTCACTGTTCTTTTTCAGAATGACTTGAAACGAAACAGCACCACACGACCAAAGATTCACACTGACTGAAGACTTTCTTTCCCTCCACACCCAGGAATGTTTGTACTGTAATGTAAAAGAACTGTTCAACTGACCTGGGGCATAGGGCGTCCTGTATGATGTGCTGGGACGCGTTCAGAGTGAGGGCCAGCCTCTGAACGCTGCTGACTTTGGTCTGCAGGTCCTGGGTGAACTGGTCCAAGGCCTCTATGTGGGTCTGTGGGCAGTGACGGTATCATGCACGTTTCCTTTCTTCACCATGCAACGTTTCTTACCAGTTTGTCACCAACTCTTTTCAACATTTACACACTCACGCATGCATGCATGTGTGCATGCACGCACACACCCACAAACTCCTTTGTGTACGCACACACACACACTCACTCACTCACACACACACAAACACACGCACACACACTAATGCATGCACATACACACCCAGACACACACACACACCCAAGCATGCGCACACACATACACACAAACTAATCCAGGCAAATGCAGGCAGACAAGACATGCACACAGCAGCAGCAGCAGCAGCACACACACACATGCACACTCTCAAAACACACACACACACACACACACACACACACACACACACAACACACACACACATACACACACACACACACACACACACACACACACACACACACACACACACACACACACACACAGGTGCAGAAAAAGAGTGGTCACCTGCTGCTGGCTGAGATCTGTCACAGCCTTAGCAATGGACTGGGTAAAGGTGGTGTTGAGCTGAGTCACCATAGCCTGCACACCACCCCATCATCACCACAACAGTCACCACACTTCATACTTACACTTTCAACAGTATCTGGAGATGGATGCTACAGCACCAAGCAAATAACAAGTCTTTTCTCCCGTCCATGGCTAGAGCCAATAGTCAGATTGGTGTGCGCCCTTTTTTGCCCACGTTAAGGTAGCGCATTCCAACTTCTGAATGATGTGAAATATGACATCAATGTCTTTGAATCTAAACCCATCCTACCACACTATGCAATGGCCTACTTCTCTTTCAGACACAACCAATAAAGTGCTACAAAATATCACACAATTTACTTCCTTACACCATTCTTAAGTGTCACTGGCCAAAAAAAGTGCAACGGTATTTTCATAATGTAAAAAATTGTACAAAAATGAAAAAAAAAAATCTTAAGGTGTTACATCCCATCCTGCTTTGAAAGCAATCTAGTTATGAATCAGATCAACAACAGTTGTTGACAGATTTTAACAACAAAATTATTATAGCTGGTAACAGAAGCATGGGTACAAAGATGAGGAAAAAGAAAGTGTGGTACTTTTGACAGAGTACAGTAAACCTGCCTCAGCTAGTGAACAGAGTACAGTGAACATGCCTGTGGCAGTGAACAGAGTACAGTGAACATCTGTGCAGTGACACATACAGTGAACATGCCTGTGGCAGTGAACAGAGTACAGTGAACAGCCTGTGGCAGTGAACAGAGTACAGTGAACATGCCTGTGGCAGTGAACAGAGTACAGTAATGCCTGTGGCAGTGAACAAGTACAGTGAACATGCCTGTGGCAGTGAACACAGTACAGTGAACATGCCTGTGGCAGTGAACAGAGTACAGTAACTCTGCTGTGGCAGTGAACAAGTACTGAACATGCCTGTGGCAGTGAACAGAGTACAGTGAACATGCCTGTGGCAGTGACAGAGACAGTGAACATGCTGTGGCAGTGAACATGGTCAAGAGCAGAGGTTCCAGTCCTGCCTTACATACCTGCAGCCCTTCGTATTTGACTGGGACGTTCCTCCTTCCCTTCCCCCACGATTCTGCACACACACCCCAACAAATCCAAGCTCACTTTTCACTTCACATGGTTCATTCTATGCTACAGTGCAGGGAAGACATCAGCCATCAACCAACCACCATGGCGTAGTGGTTAGCACCTTGGACTATGGACTGGAAAGTTGCAGGTTTGAATCCTAAAAGAGTCATAGGGATCTTTCCGACAATGGCCGGCTCCTACCTAGTGTGAGTGTGCTGTGGGCTCTGTGGGAAGACTGGGACCACACAGTCAAGCTTCACCTACTTTACGAATGCATGAGTGTTGCTCAAATTACCTGACCGACACTTCAGGTGTCTGCATCTCTTGAGCTCAGTTGATCCCAGGATATATCATGATAGAAAGCATAGACTACAGCCCTGTCAAGTAGTCTCAAAGCACATGCACTTCCATAGAGCATCATTACATCATCCTCACTATCAGTGACCATACAATTTTAAAAAATTGCCTTGATTTGGTGGCCCCAGTTGCTCTTGTCTCATGGTGACCTCAGATTCAGTTTCCCCATACACTTCTGTGCCTGTGGTGAGTTTGTGTCAAAGCCTTTGGGGTTGGAGGTTCATGGAGCAACACAGTTGGGGGACATTGTGGTGGTTGCCATCTTAGGTGGGCAACTCAGTCTGGCTCCCGACTGAGCTAATACTGTCGTTAGTAGGGGGCTTAGTAGGTGGTGCCCTGTGTAAGTTAGCTCAGAATGGGCACTAAAGAAAACCACTAAAGTAACCAAGCAGTAGTGCAGGGTCCCTCTGGTTGGTGACCCCATATTGATGGGCTCCCTGTGGACTACCAACTCTAAGGATGAGACATAACAAATCTGGGTATGGCTGTGGCTGGGAGATTGAAATGAGTGGTGCGGGAACAGCAAGACAGAAACATAATAGAACATGAGGCAGCAAAAAAAAAAAAAAAAAAAAAGAAAAAAAGAAGCCTGCCATTTCCAATATGAGATGTTCAAAACTTCCGACTTGTGCATGCATGCAAGTGCCGGTATACAGACAGACAGACAGACAGACAGACAGACAGACAGACAACACACACAGAGTTAATATCAGTGCGGAATCCACTCCTCACAAAGTCCTTCAGATGAGACTATAAACGGAGGTCATGTGTGCAAACGACAAACGCATGCAGAGCATCTTCCGCACAGGTTACATGTTCCACTTTTCGGAAGAACAAGCCATTGTGTGCCAGAGGGGATGGATGACAAAAATGACAAAACTGCATACACACAGGAACAACACACAAAAAAGAAAAAGCACAAGAGTGCTTATTCCATTATCCTCAAAACAAAAAGAATAAATGAAATAAAATAAACGTATGTGTGCATGTGTGAGAACTCACACACACACTTACACACACACACTTACACACACACACTCACACACACACTACACACTCACACACCCCAACACACACACACACACACACACACACACACACACACACACACACCACCAACACACCAACATCACCTCCAGCGCAGTAACCTTGGCCGTCATCTGACCTAACTGGGAGGTGAACGTCTTCTGTGACTCTTTCAGTGTGTTGATGTCGCTCTGTGCTGAGTGAAGACCACTCCCCAGATCAGCCACAGTCTGTACATAGTGAATTCATTATACAGCACGGGTGTGTCAAAACATTATTATAGTAAACAGCCTATAAATACCGACACTCCACCTGGAAATGAGTCGACTTTGCACCTGATCCACTTTTCGCTAGGAGTCATTTCAGGCAGGTGGGGTCAGGTCGTTAATTTTGAGAATCTGATTGATTATAAACCTATAACCATTATTCTACATTGAAATGAAATATGGCATGATTTTGTTTCCTTTTGCTTATATACATGTATTAAAAATACTCAAGCCCTCATTCTGACCCCATGTTACGATGCTGAACTTGTCCACTTCTCATTTTATCACATCCTGCAGAGTAACATTTAAATTTGTAATGACTTTTCTTAAAACTGTCCAATTTTCAATCTGTTTTTTTGTATTGAATAGCCTTTTAATTGCCAGATAATAACATGTCAATAACTCAAAACTGACCTCTGGTACAATGCAATTCACTGTGTGGTGAAGCGTCATATATTATACAAATTTTCTAGAAACAAAATTGATATCCTATTTGAACCATTCATCAAAACCATAACGAAATGGAATGAACAATTGGCTGGTATACTAACAGCCAATTTTCTTGCCCTTTGTGTAGGGACTATGTATAGATCTACCATCAGAGCCAGTTCTTCTGTCACAAAATTTGGGCTGCTGTCTACCCACTCCAGTAAAAAAAAAAACCAGAAATGCGTCACTAGATGTAAGCATGTTTCATTCCCCAAAAAGCTCTAATATGTTATTTTCTTTCTTTTTTGGGGTGTGGGAGGTGCACTCTTAGATTGGGTAGATTAAAATTTTTTTTTTATATAAATGAATACTCTGCACACATATAATTATCTTGGTTGTTGTTTTGAACGGATGTACTGAATGATAATCATACTGAATGAATGATAATTGTTTGAACATGTTCATCTGTTCAGTTATTTCTCTTTAAAATCTGTAATGAATAGTAATGATAGTAGGCACAGTATAAAAACTAAGCACATTTTTTTCTGCAGTACCAAAAAAAACTACAAAAAAGAAGACAAAAATATGGAACTAATATTCAATCAACACAGTAAAGAAAACTGTCAGACTCACTTTTGTCATATCCTCATGGTTATTGTTGTTTGAACTGGATGTCTGGATGCTCTGCTGTGTTGCTGACAAGGAAGCAATCTGCAACACGCGCCACAAAACCACCGTCAATGATCTTAGCTCCAGGTTTTTCCCCCATGGATCACATGTTGTTACAAAAGTATTCTAAATGCCATAAATCATTTAAAAAGTTGCCATGCTGCATTATCATATCTGGATAACTGATTTACGAGTCACAAGTTAAAATGTAATGTTATCAACCGTTTAATAATACTCTGGCTGCAAATTATAATGCTGAAACAACTGGTGTTTATAAATACAGTGCGTTTTCCACAAGAGAATGTGTGTATGCATACATGAGTGAGTGTGAGTGTGTGTGCTCACATCCATTCAACATCTCTTCACAAGTTGTGGAGAGAGTGAGTGAGTGAGTGAGTGATGAGTGAGTGAGTGATGAGTAAGTGAGTGAGTGTAAGTGTGTGTATGTGTGTGCAAGCTCGAGTGTGTGTATGAGCGTGAACATGCACAAGTTTTCCATACTCCAAGTAAAAAAAAATTATATATATATACAAAGTAGATCTATACCAACACCATCCCATCCCTTCCAACTCTAAAACCTGCAGCATTTCTTTCGTCCATCCATAGAGTAAGACTAGTGTCATCCACATACAACGTCTGATATCACTATTTAGTGGAAAGGCTTTAAACTGAAGAACTACTACCACTGGTGTCATCTCAGGTCTCACCTGTGCCTGCATACTGACGATGCTTTCGTTCAGACTCTGTAACCCATGCTTGCCAGTCCTGATGTCATTCAGGGACTTGTCAATCAAATTCAGCCTGGACTGCAGTGCTTGGACTTCCTCTGGCGTGCCTGCATTCTTGTTCTCCACTGGAAAACAAAAGACAAAGGAATTCAGACTGGTTACGAGTGCAAAGTATAGATGACACCTTCCACTACTAAAGTATATAATGAGTTTTATTGCTTTTGGCTATTTAATTTTTTTAACATATTAAAATGGGGATGTTACAGATCAGTGGTCAGAGCAATCACTTTCCCCCAGCCAATGTTAAGCAGCATTGAGCATGGTTACCAGTTGGATGGATGACCATTTGCGTGCCTTGGCCTCAGTACAGTCCCCCCAGCTGTCAATGGGTACCTGCATCTTTAGGGTCAAGGAAGGTAAAGCAGCGAGGGGGAGGAGATGGGCGCCGCCCTTAACATGCTGGCCCTGGTGAAGCTGAGGTCTCTGATGCTTTGCTCCGCTACAACCACATAGGTTAAGGGACACCTTTACCTTTTTATTAAAATGGAATCCAAAAGCTATTCGATACAAAGACCAGATTGAGAATTGGAAAGCTCTATGGACAGTTATTACAAACTGAAATTCTACACTCCATGAAGTGACAAATTTCAAAATTAGAAATTGACAAATTTTGCATCAATTTATGAAGAGGGCAGAATATGTGTTGGTTATTTTAACAAAAAAATCCCCTAACAAAATGCCTTGATTCTTCAGTACAAGGTAGAGGACAGCTTACAATTTTAAACATCCAAAATTGAAAACCTGCCCCCAACCTGCCTAAAATGGCCCCTAGCAGAAAAGAGGATCAGGTGCAATGGGACTCGTTTTGTGATGGAGGGTTGGAAATGTGTTGTCAGTGAGATTATTATTTTTCTCTACAACAAGTATACTATATTATATTATCTTGAGTGGCATGGGCTTCACCAAGTTCAGCTTGCCCAAGGAAGTTAGAAACACAGTGAGAAAATCAGAAAAATCAAAGCAGAGCCCCTGTCACTTGTCATGGAGTTAAGGGAGAAAGAAGTCTCTCTATCGATCCAAGTCAGTCATACTGTATCATCCACTGGCCATATCTATCATGTTTCAGTATCAATGTGCACTGTAAAAAAACAGATCAATACACAGTTTCCCTTCACAGCTTGTTTTCAGCCCAGACATTTACATATATTGACATACCCAACACCAAGCAAAGCAAGTAACTAAAAGTAAAACCCTGATGTATTCACAACAAGAAAGGATTTCATCAGAAAGTTTTTTCCCCATATTTTGGACGAGTTTACATAAAGCTTTATTCAGTACATGAATCATGAACAGAGTGAAACGGGAACAATTACTTGTTAAGACTATTTATCTTATTTATTTATTTATTCTTTTATATTGACGATAATGGATTAAGCACTCATGTGGCTTTTTACACCCAGTCCCCTTGTGTATGCAGTTTTGTAAATCTTTTCAGCTATTTGATATTCCTACCGACACACAATGCTGCTTATAGTCTCATCCGAAAGACTTTTCGGGAGAGTGGAGTTAGCACTGATGTGTTAACTCCAGGGGAAAAATCCTCTCGAACAGGAATTGAACCCGGGTCGTCAAATTGCGAGAGCCATGTTCTGACCACTAGGCTATCCTGTCCCCCCTATTTATTCAATATGCATCCTAAGCATTTCGAGTATACTGGGTCATAAACAATCTGCCCAAATCACCGCTTGCAGACGTAATGTAGCCCAGAATATAGTATGAAAATGCCTTCTGGATAAACTAAAACAAAACGAGTTTTTTAGTCAAAAGAAAAACATTCATCCACACAAAAATATAAATGTGATAAAATAACAAAAGTGACATTCAATAAAAACCATCACAAAAATAAACAATCGAGGGCAAACCACTCTCAAAACAAAAGAGTAAAATTCCTACAAAACAGCAACCTGTCTCTGTAAAGAATATAACATTATGAATTTAAACAAAATCCTTTAAAACCCCATAGCAAAGCATCCCTTATAACAATGACTTTACAATAATAATAAAAAAAAGCCAAAAATTTCTTGGAATCTGCCCTTAATAACAATTACAATTTTAGTGTTTAAAAGATTCTCACAAAACCTAACAGCTACACAAAACCTAACAGCTATGTGTCCCTAACGACAATAAAAACTGACATGTAAAAGAAATATTCCTGCAGGATAAGTGTATATCACTACATTGAAAACATGATATACAATATCTGCAACTTGACCCTATTCTTTTAATTCATAACAATCATTTTACAACAAAATGCAAAAAGCTCCTGCAGGACCCAACTGTATTTGGTACCTAATGACAAAAATTTTCTAACAATTCACATGCAAAAAAAAACCCAAACAAAAAACATGCCCCCCCCCCCCAAAAAAAAAGAAGAAAATCCCCCTCCTGCGAGACCTAATTGCAATCTGTCCCTAAGGTCGTTAAAGTCGCGTTTCA
>CM060323.1:33368790-33371290 GCA_030674155.1 Stramonita haemastoma | reverse complement strand
ATCTAGACTGACACCTCCATAAACATTCTAACAATGACAAATAAAATAACACTCACCTCTTGTCCAGTTTGTGACCATGTATAATACCAAACTCCTCCACCTCGGACGACCCCGAATCGTTGGAGCGAAGTAGCTCGTGCGCACTGGGCTTACGGCGCGACAGTTTCTTGTCGTTGCCAACCAGAGCATCCAACTGTCTCCGCTTCTTCATTCTTTTCGACGGCTTAAACTGCACACTGGACCTCCCGGCTTCCAGTTTGATCAACTTGGCGTTGTCGGGGACAGGGTCGTCGATGGAATCATTCATCGGGCTGGTTTTTCTCAAAAGCATCAGGACGGAGGCATAGGCTAATCAATGATGCGCCTTCTTTCGGCAGACCCGAGCCCCTGTGACGCGACGATTGCAGTGGACAGCAGACGATTGAACCGGAAGTCGTCATTTTTTTTGTCAACAAAAAATTGCGAGTTCCGATGAGCACAACAATAATACGATCACTGCTTCGTTTGGTCTTCGGGGTTCAATTGATAGTTGTAGTTACTTCAAGTTTTGTGTGATCACGATAAAAAAACAAAAGTGTGGAAAACGAAATCGCTCTAATTTCAAGATGCAGAGAAATCTGGGGGTGTGATGGGTGCGGTCTATGTGAGATAACTCAACTTTATCCACGTTGTTATTAGTTGATCGCGATTTCATCCCTTGGTCTGTTTTATGCCAGCGGCGAGAGAGAGAGAGAGAGAGAGAGAGAGAGAGAGAGAGAGAGAGAGAGAGAGAGAGAGAGAGAGAGAGAGAGAGAGAGAGAGAGAGAGAGAGAGCTATCAAAATCAACAACATCATGAGGACAGGGTGACAATTTTTTTTTTTATAGATATTTATTGATAAGTGATTTTGCATTTTTATTGTGTCATCACTGTGTTATTTCTATTCATCATAAAACTACATGGAAAAATAAGGTAATAACATTAATGGTTCCAACCACACCAGTGAATAATTACACATTCTTCAGAGCAAGGGCAATGAATATTTTTAAGCAGATCAATGAGGTTTCAGTTTCTCTAGCTTTGTCAATTACATCTTTTCAACAATGATATATTCCTTATCCAGACACTGAGACAGGCAGACAGATAGACAAACAAAGCAAAACTCTGAGTCTGAGAGGCAGACAGACAGATAGTGAAAGAGAGTGGTAAAGACAGACAGAGCTGTCCAAACTGAATAGCTGGGTTGCAAATTACAATTGTTTCTTTTACAGAAACAGAGCGTTTCTTGTTCCTTATAAATATAATAAGCAATTTCTACATGTGTACGCATGCACATGACTGATGACAAAATGTACAAAATTACATACACACTGGGACTGGTTATAAAAAAAAAACACACGTGTGCTTAATCCATTACCCTTGAAATAAAAAGATAGAATTAAAAAAATAAACAGTTTCAGGGTTTTCAAACATGCTTACACATACAATAGATTTAACCACAGAGCATTACTCTTAACATTTAATTATGTACACATTCAGAGCCTTCCAAACAATCAACTTAACAAGAAAGTGCAATCAGCTTTTCTCTCTGTATAGTGTATGATTTTTCGTAAAGAGCATCTCCCCCTTTCCATCCTCCAAAATCAAGCATACCACCAGTACCAGAGTCGACATGTATAGACTTAGAGAGACAGCCACAACAGACATACAGAGAGACAGCCACACACAAACATACAGAGAGACAGCCACACACAAACCAAACTACAGAGAGACAGCCACACACAAACCAGAGACAGCCACACACAAACCAGAGACAGCCACACACAAACCAGAGACAGCCACACACAAACCAAACTACAGAGAGACAGCCACACACAAACCAGAGACAGCCACACACAAACCAAACTACAGAGAGACAGCCACACACAAACCAGAGACAGCCACACACAAACCAGAGACAGCCACACACAAACCAGAGACAGCCACACACAAACCAAACTACAGAGAGACAGCCACACACAAACCAGAGACAGCCACACACAAACCAGAGACAGCCACACACAAACCAGAGACAGCCACACACAAACCAAACTACAGGACAGTCACACACAAACCAGAGAGACAGCAACACACAAACCAGAGAGACAGCCACACACAGGGAGTCAGTCACACATAGCCAACCAGTGACCACACAGAGACAGACACACAGAATTACACAAGGCCTAGATCTCTACGACATACAACATACGTGCACAGCCACACACAGACAAAACAGTCACATGTACGTGTACACAAACCACTGCAGCAAGAAACTATTTAAGCCAAAGTCTGTTGACTCACATGTGTTGATCTGATCCTTCAGCTCTGTGATCTGCTGCATCAGCCAGTAGGAGGAGACGGCCAGAGCCAGAATGGCACTAAAAAAGATGGTTCCTAAGACGACTCTGACCACTGTGCATGCCGAGCATGCATTTTTCACAGTAACGCTGACCGGCTGATGCTGCAAGGTTGGATTTCTTCT
>CM060323.1:33361290-33363790 GCA_030674155.1 Stramonita haemastoma | reverse complement strand
CACACGGGACCTCGATTTATAGTCTCATCCGAAGGACTTGTGGGGGGAGTGGAGTCAGCACTGATGTTAACTTCAGAGGAAAAATCCTCTTGAACCAGATTCGAACCCGGTCAGCAAATGAGCGCAATGCGCATCACTCTGACCACGAGGCTATCCCATGGTACCTGATGGGGGAAGGGAGAGATTCTAATTCTTTTATTTCTAGGATAATGAATAAGCACTTCTATGTTGTTGTTGTTGTTTTTTTCATCAAGTCCCTGCCCTTATCAGAAATAACATCATGAAAAAAAAAAAACACATTGAAATAAACAAAAACGAGAGAGAGAGAGAGAGAGAGAGAGAGAGAGAGAGAGAGAGAGAGAGAGAGAGAGAGAGAGAGAGAGAGAGAGAGAGAGAGAGAGAGAGAATTGCGGTGTGTGTGCGTGTGGGACTGGGGGCACTGATTGAAAATAGGGATGCCACTGTGCGTGCGTGCGTCCGCGCGCGCGCGTGCGTGCGTTGTGTGTGTGTGTGTGTGTGCGTGCGTGCACATGCATGCGTATACTCATGCGCGTACGCGTGTGCAGGTGTATAAAAAAAAAAGGTGGGGGGGGGGGGGGGGGGGGGGGGGGAGAGAAATGCTGTCGCTTCCCTTTTTTCATTTTTGAATTCGTACTTATGCCAGATGTTTATGTCAATTGTTACTGCGGCTACTGCTGTTATTGTAGTAAGTTGTGAATTTAAATAGTTGAAATTTTTTTTTTTTGGTTTCTTTGTTCCTTTTTTTTCCAGTTGTTGTCGATAACTCGTGCTCTGTGGTGAGTCCATGGTGCTGCTGTTCCCTGGTCGCTCATTTCTATCTCATTATCACAGCCAACTCCTCTGAGGCTCGTCAGTTTTGTGTGTGTGTGTGTGTTGTGTGTGTGTGTGTGTGTGTGTGTGTGTGTGTGTGTAAGTGTGTGTGTGTGTAAGTGTGTGTGTGTGTAAGTGTGTGTTAGTGTGTGTGTGTGTGTGTGCGCGCGCGTGTGTGCGCGCGCATGTGTGTGTGCCTTCCTGCCTGTCTGTATGTCTGTCAGCCACTCACCTTTCCCCAGTCTGGCGACGTCTCACAAAGTATTCTGTGCAGGTTTCTCTTCAGCGTCTAACACTGTGCAGAACTTGAGCTGGGTTCTGTCCTCAATGTCTTGACAATTACTTGGCAAGCGTTGCCTCTGTGGCTGTCGTGCAGGTGAAAGCACACCATCTGCATCTGCTGACATCAGACAGGTGTTGAACTTGGCCTGCAAGATTCCTTCTCCACCAGACTAGACACGTACTGAGACAGGTCTGTTAGTGTCGTTAAATTGTTGCCGGTGTCGCATTCGGATGAGACTACAAACCGAGGCCAAGTGTACGAACGCGCGCAGAACATCTTGCGCACACGTTAAAACCCCGTTCCACCTTTCAAAAGAGCAAGCCATTGTGTGCCGGTATGAGCGGATGACAACAAAAAAAAAACCAGCATGCACATGGTGTCGCGTTTAGACACCGTCCCTGAGGAAAAAAATCGGGGAGTTGGGGTCCCCAGGGCGGTTAGGGGCTGTACATGGCATCATTCTGGCGGCTCCTGTGACGGCACTGGAAGCATGTGTATCGGCGTTTGCTTTCCCAATGGACCATTCCAGCGACGTGGAGAGGGGAGGGGGAGGGGGGGGGGGGTGCTGCAATGGTAACAGCTTTCCCTCCATACTTACTTACCAAGGCTTTGCGCTCTGGAGCCTAGAGCGCAACACCATAGTCTTCCGAGACTGACGGACGCCTGCCTACCTACCTGGTGTCGCATCTTCCCCAGTTTAATTAACACCTTGAAGGGTCACCCAAAATATGCACTCTGACTCACTCACCCACCTGGGAATCACTGTGACAGTGTAAGTAAAACACTGGATGAGAAGTTTGTATGTATGGCTAGCCAGTTTTCAAGTGCCTCGCCCTGATTATGGGCAGCCATACTCCGACTTTAGAGGAGTGTAGGTTGTTACTGCCAGAAGCTGGCCGAAGACAAAATCTCAGCATATTCTAAAGGATATCAACATGTTAATGGAGGCATTGACACATAGCTTTACACCTTTAATTAACTGACAAAGCTTTTTTGACCAGGGCTAAAGACAGGTTTTGCTTTCCATTGGGCATGTTGCGCCCTAGCTGTCATGTGACGAAGAGAGAATTATTACCATTGTCTTCGTCATGACAGCAGATCAGCTGACAGTGCAGTGAACCCTCTCCGTTGCTATCAGGCTGAAATGAAAAGAAAGGCTGTTGGTGGTGGTGTTCTTTTGCTTTTTTCTTATTCTTTTATATCGAGGATAATGGGATAAGCACTCTTGTGCTTTTTTTTCCTCCAGTCCCCGTGTGTATGCAGTTGTGTAAATATTGTCATCTGTTCCCAACAGCACATAGTGGCCTTCTCTTACGAAAAGCGGAACAGGATTTAACGTGTGCGCAAGATGTTCTGCGTGCGTTCACACAAGGGGCCTCGGTTTAC
>CM060323.1:33349993-33352493 GCA_030674155.1 Stramonita haemastoma | reverse complement strand
ACACCAACAACAATCCATAGAATTCCACTTGAAAGCTGATCAGTTGGAGGTGAAGCTTTTCTGGAACAAGTTCCGTCTTCAGACTGGCTTTGAACTTAGCCAGTGTTTGAACATTTTATAGAGAGGATAGGAGAGAGTTCCACAGAGAGAGAGAGAGAGAGGAGAGAGGGGAGGGTGAGAGAGAGGAGAGAGAGAGAGAGGGAGAGAGAGAGAGAGAAGAGAGATTTATTTTATTTTATTTATTCTTTTATATCGAGGATAACAGAATAAGCAATCATGTGCTTTTTTTCATCCGGTCCCCATGTGTATGCAGTTTTGTAAATATTGTCATCTGTTCCCACCGGCACATGATGGCCTACTCTTACGAAAAGCGGAACAGGATTTAACGTGTGCGCAAGATGTTCTGCGTGCGTTCGCACACGGGGGCCTCGGTTTAAAGTCTCATCCGAAGGACTTTTGGGGAGAGTGGAGTCAGCACTGATGTTAACTCCAGGAAGAAAATTTCCTCGACCGGACTCGAACCCGGGTCTTCAAATTGCCAGCGCAATGTTCTGACCACTAGGCTATCAGAGAGAGAGAGAGAGAGAGAGAGAGAGAGAGAGAGTGAGAGAGAGAGAGAGAGAGAGGAGTTCCAGATGTCAAAGGCATTGTAGCAGATACATCTTTGGCCAAATGATTTGAAATTAGTTTTAGAAACACACAGTAGCTCTTTTCAGTGCTAGATCTGAGAGAGCAAGAGGGATGATAATTTTGTAGAAGAGAAGAGAAAGAAGGCAGCAAAAATTCATCCAACAAAAAAGATAATGCCATGTTATTGATTGTGCTGTATACCCTTTAGTACATGAAAAACTTGCATATCAATGTTCAGCTGTAGAAGAAATTGCAAATTAGTGTTCAACATTAAAAATATAAAAAAATCATGTACCTGTGTTCAGTGTTAGAAAAGATTGTGTATTAATATCCACAATATCCACAAATATGTTCTATTTGTATCAATGTTCAGTATTAGACAAAAAAATTTGCTCATCAGTGTTCAGCATTATACGAAACTGTGTGTCAGTGTTTGGCGTTAGAAAAGTTTGCATGTCAATATTCAGTATTATGGGGACAGGATGGCTCAGTGGGCAGAGCACTCACTTCCCCCCACATATGTTAAGCAGTATTGAGTGTGGTCACCTATTGGATGGGTGACTGTTTCTGTGCCTTGGCATCAGTAAAGTCCCCCCCTGTTCACCCAGCCGTAAATGGGTACCTGCCCTCTTTAGGGTCAGGGAAGGTAAAGCAGCGAGGGAGAGGAGATGGGCACCGCCCTCATCATGCTGGCCCCTGGAGAAGCTGAGGTCTCTGATGCCTCGCTCCCCTACAACCACATAGGTTATGGGACACCTTTACCTTTATATTCAGCGTTATTATCTATTGATACTGATGAAGTGAAAAGTATGGGATTTCATTTGTCCTTGTGTGTGTGTGTGTGTGTGTGTGTGTGTGTGTGTGTGTGTGTGTGTGTGTGTGTGTGTGTGTGTGTATGTGTGTGTGTGCATGTGTGCGTGCGTGCATGCATGTGTGTGTGCACAGAGAGCAGAGCCACAATGTCATCCTCAGTGGCAGGGTCTGAGCTGTTTGCCAGCAAGGAAACTGGAATTGGATCTGTTCAGACAGACATCACAGCACTGGATGAGGATAAGATCATGAAGGTGTGTGTGTGTGTGGTGTGTGTGTGTGTGTGTGTGTGTGTGTGTGTGTGTGTGTGTGTGTTGTGTGTGTGTGTGTGTTGTTGTTGTTGTTGTTGTTGTTGTTGTTGCTGCTGCTTCGATTTTAAGTCTGTTCACTCAAAGTGATATTAGACGATGGGAAGGGAAGGGGAGGGTCTAGTATGTTGATGGATGTGTGCAGTAAAATGGGTGTCTTTTTCTTAATAATGTATACAGTACATAGATTTGGGCTAAACAGTGATAACAACAAGTAAATACATAACAGTTGCTTGTATGACTTAAAACTATAACAAATTTCCTAAAGAAATGTGTGTGTGTGTGTGTGTGTGTGTGTGTGTGTGTGTGTGTGTGTGTGTGTGTGTGTGTGTTGTTGGTGTGTGTGTTGAGTGTTAATATATGACAACATTTTAAACCAGTCTAAAGGTACATCTATGAGTTATTCTTGCATGTGTTATGTATATATATACCATTGCCCTAAAAGATCTTTGTGAATGTTTGCACACCTATAATTATGTTTATATCTTTATCATTGCTCAGGATTTGTCTGCTCGTCTGATTATTTGTCTGTCTAAATATATTTCAGATGAGGTGATAAATAAACTAAGGTCCCATGTGTAATACACATTCAGCACATGTAAAAGAACCCACGACAACAAGAGAGCAATCCCTGGCCAAATTGTGAAGAAAAAAGCCCACTCTGATAGGGAAACAAGTACACATGGAGACAGGAGAAAAAAAAAAATCATGGGTAGTGCTGCTCTTGTGGTGATGCACTCTCCTCCTCAAGA
>CM060323.1:33324993-33344993 GCA_030674155.1 Stramonita haemastoma | reverse complement strand
ATGGTCTCAGAATTGGATTTCTAAATATCAATCATATTATTAACAAAATGTCTGATGTTTCTCATATTCTATCAAATTCACACACAAATTTTCATATATTTGGTTTTGCGGAATCCCGATTATCTGAACACATTTCTATTGATGAACTTGTTATTTCTGGTTATCAGATAATCCGCAAAGATCCTCTCCAACGAAAGGAAACAGGCTTTCTTATTTATTTACACGAAAACATCCGCTACAAACGAATTGAATCACTTGAAAATTATTGTATAGAATCAGTTTGGATTCAGATATCCTTGAAAAAAACTAAACCAATCCTTGTCGGTTTTATTTATAGAAATCCAAAAGAACTTATAGACTGGCATGACAATTTCACTTTAATGATGGAGGAAGCTTCACTACTCTCAGAAGAAATTATCCTATTAGGTGACTTCAATATAGATTTGTTAAAAACTAACCACAATTGGATACAAACTTTTAACTCCTTTCATCTGACACAGTTAATTGATAAACCTACAAGAATCACTGACACATCCAAAACGCTAATTGACCACATTTATTCAACTTCACCAAATCATATAATAGAAGTATGTCGCCCTGCCCTTGGATGCAGTGACCACCTTCCAGTGTGCTTAACATGGTCAAAAAAAGGTATAAAGATTCCTAAGAACAGTCATAAGATCATTAAATATAGATGCTTATCTTCTTTTGACAAAAATGCATTTTTATTAGATTTACTAAATTCTTCTTTATCTTTGGTCTATCAGTTTACCAGCCCTGATGAAGCATTTGAGGTATGGTACCACAGTTTTCTCAATATCTACAATGCGCATGCACCCATTAAAAGTAAGCGCGTCAAGAGCAATCCAAAAGTACCATGGATAACTGAGGAGTTAGAAAATGCCATTAAATTAAGAAATCAACTATCAGTCACAGGAACCAGGGAAGAATATAAAGAACAGCGAAATATAGTAAACAATATGAAACGCTTAAGTAAAAAAAAGTACTTCCAACAGCTCGTATACTCTAAGTCAGACAATAAATCTGTTTGGAAAGCAATTAACTATTTGACAAATAAAAAGATAACATCTCAAAGTTCATCGCTCAAAGATATTTCCGTTGACGATATTAATGCCCATTTCTGCAATATTTCCTCTTCTATAGTACCAATAGACAGATCACATCTTAACAAGCTAGAAACATTAAAACATTACTGCAGATCTAAAAACATTTTATCAAATTTAGATATCCCTCTTATGTGTATTAATGATGTTTGCAATTCCCTTACTCATCTGAAACAGACAAATACGAAAGGTCTTGATGGCATTGATGGTAAAATTCTAAAAATAGCTGCCCCCGTTATTGCAGAATCTCTTACATACATTTATAATTTATGCATTTCTGCTAACACCATTCCTAAAGCTTTTAAAACTGCCAAAGTTATACCTATCTTTAAATCTGGTGACCGTTCAGATCCCTCCAATTATAGACCAATCTCTATTCTATCCATATTATCAAAACCTTTAGAGAATCACATCAATAAACATATTCTCCACCACTTAAACCGATATAATTTGTTCCATCCTAATCAATCTGGTTTCAGAACTAACCATTCCTGTCAAACTGCTTTAACAAGCTTAGTTGATCAATGGCTTACTAATATCAATAATAACAAAATCACTGGAGTTATTATAGTAGACTTTGCTAAGGCGTTCGATGTGATTGACCACACTCTGTTACTAAAAAAACTTAAAATCTATGGTCTGTCAGATAGTACTGTCAAACTCATGTTATCATTTCTTTCTGAAAGAAAACAAGTCGTTTCTGATAAAGGTAAGACATCGACAGTACTATCCAATAACTATGGCGTCCCCCAGGGATCTGTTTTAGGACCTATTCTTTTTTCTATATATATAAATGACTTACCCTTATCTCTAAACACACAGTGCGAGTTATTTGCAGATGATACAACTATCCATACCAATCATTCTCAATTGAATGAAGTTACATCTGCTCTGCAAGAAAGTATTCACCGCCTGCTTCGATGGTCAGAGTTAAATCACATGAGTCTTCATCCCAAAAAAACTAAGTACTTAATTATAACAACTCGACAAAAGCGACAAAATCTTCCAAACTATTC
The DNA here is from genome assembly GCA_030674155.1 of Stramonita haemastoma. Lineage (NCBI taxonomy): Eukaryota > Metazoa > Mollusca > Gastropoda > Neogastropoda > Muricidae > Stramonita > Stramonita haemastoma. The sequence continues at coordinate 33,342,853 of CM060323.1, read as the reverse complement.
TACGGCTATCTATATTAATAACAACAAAATTGATGAAGTAGACCATCATAAAATTCTCGGAATTACAATTGACAATAACCTTTCTTGGATGTACCATATCTCTGCATTATGCAAAAAAGTATCAAAATGTGTACACCAGTTATCTAAAATAAAGCATTTCTTAGACCTAAACGCTAGGAAAATGTTTTTCAATGCATATATTATATCCCATATGAGTTATGCTTCAACGATTTGGGATTCGGCTAGCGCAAATGTTCTCAAGCCATTGTTCAGTGTGCATAGACGAGCTTTAAAACTTGTTCTTTTAAAATCTTCATCATTAACCATTTCTGACTATAAAGCACTTGACATTCTTCCATTAAAATCCAAGCTTAAGCATAATAAGGCAGTGTTTATGTATAAAATCATGTCTGGTTTAGCTCCCCCCTTACTTCAAAACAGATTCACGATCAATGTCAATCGTCATGCCAATAAGATAATGGTGCCACTTCCAAGAATTGACTTATTTAAATCCACTCTCACATACTCTGGTGGAACACTGTGGAATGAGATATCAACCCTCAACCTTCACAAAGCTTGCAGTGTTTCTGTTTTTAAAAAAATCTATCACGTACATCTTATGGACAATATATCACTATTTTGATGAAATGGATTCTATTTCGTAACACAATTGATAACTAATTCCATGTAATTTCAATCATGTGTAAGTATTATGTCAACTCTTGACCACCCCCCCCCCCCAATACTTTTGTCCCCTCTTATTCTTGCCTCCTTCTCTTTCTCTCCCCCCACCCTCCCCGCTCTACACCCCTCTCGCTCCAGGGTTGTCTTTTGTCTCTCTCTGTCTTCCTGCCTATCTCTCTGTCTGTTCTACTGGCTCCCTGTCTGGTTTTGTTGTTGTTGTTGTTGTTGTTGTTGTTGTTGTCTGTCTGTCTGTCTGTCTGTCTGTCTGTCTGTCTGTCTGTCTGTCTGTCTGTCTGTCTGTCTGTCTCTCTCTCTCTCTCTCTCTCTCTCTCTCTCTCTCTCTCTCTCTCTCTCTCTCTCTCTCTCTTCCTCTCCCTCTCTCTCTCCCATTCTTCTTTCCCCCTTCCCCACCCCTTCTCTCTTTCCCCCACCATTATGTCTGTCTCTTGTGTAAAGCGTTTCTATTTCACTGAACTGTCTAGGTGCACATTGTATCTCAGATTTATGATGAAGCCTTTGCATAATCTTGTGTATGTTATGATTTTGCTCACTTAACATAAGTAGGTACTAACTTGCATAATTGTAGTTCTTATTGTTTCCCTGATCCTTCTTTTTCTCTCCTTCCACCTCCTCTTGCTCCTCCTCTCTCTCTTTCCTTCTATTCTGTTTTTCTCTTTTCTTTGTCCATTTCTTCTTACCCTCTTCAGGAGCTGAAAAAGATAATAACAGCCCGCACCTTATTCCTCTCACTCACTCCCTCTCTCTCTTTTTAAATGTTATAGCTTTATACTCATTATGCTCAAATCATACGATTGGTTGATTTATTCACAAATTTTGATTTTCATAGCTTTATAATTGAATTACGCGTTTGGATTGATTGGTTGATTGATTCACTTTTTTATTTTATTTATTTTTTTATTTATTTTTTTTTTTTATGAGGGCTGGATGAAAACAAGCCACCATTGTGCTTAATCTTTTCCCTCAATAAAAATGTTCATTCATTCATTCAAAAATGTTCTCTTCTCTCTCTCTCTCTCCCTCCCTCCCTCCCTATCTCTCTCTCTCTCCCTCCCTCTCTCCCTCCCTCCCCACCATCTCTCTCTCCTCTCCCCCCCCCTCTCTCTCTCTTCTCTCTCCCTCCCTCCCACCCTCCGTCCCTCCCCCTCTCTCTCCCTCCCCCTCTCTCCCTCTCTCTCCCTCCCCCCCTTCTACCTCTCTCTCTCCCCTTAAAGAACCAAATCCCAGTTATTGCTGATATCTTACAGGCTGGGTTTTATGACGGAGGGGTGGCCATCTACAATGTTCGCAGCACCACAGACGAACCCATCCTGGATAACCAGTGAGTGCTGTGCTGTCCGTTTTTATTTATTCATTTTTGTATTCATTTTTATTTTACTCTTTTATATCGAGCATAATGGGATAAGCGCTCATGTGCCCTTTTTTCATCCAGTCCCCGTGTGTATGCAGTTGTGTAAATATTGTTATCTGTTCCCACCGCCACACAATGGCCTACTCTTATGAAAAGCGGAACAGGATTTAATGTGTACGCAAGATGTTCTGTATGTGTTTGCACACGGGGCCTTCGGTTTACAGTCTCATCCGAAAGACTTTGGATTCAGCACTGGTGTTAACTCCAGGGGAAAAATCCTCTCGAACGGGAATTGAACTCAGGTCATCAAATTGCCAGTGCACTGTTCTGACCACTAGGCTATCCCATCCCCCTGTGTCTGTGTTTGTTTGTGTCTGTCTGTGTCATTCTCTCTGTACAGTGGACTGCTACCCTCCCCCCATCACCCCAGTCTGCCCCCAGTCTGTGCTGTGTACCCTGTGCATGAAATGCTTTGTGTATGTATTGTGTCTTCTTGTCGAAAAAATGAAAATCATAGTCTTCATCCTCTCTCTCTCTGCTCCTTTGCTTTAGGGTATGTTCATACTTCCATTCAGAGCGCTTGCTTTCCCTGAGCTAAGGTTAAGCAGCACTGAGTGTCGTTACCAATTGGATGGGTGACCGTTTGCCCACCTTGGTTTTTGTACAGTCCCCCAGTTCGCCCAGCTGTAAATGGGTACCTGCCCTCTTTAGGGTCAGGGAAGGTAAAGCAGCGAGGGAGAGGAGATGGGCACCACCCTCAATATGCTGGCCCCTGTAGAAGCTGAGGTCTCTGGCCCTACGACCACATGGGTTATGGGACACCTTTACCTGACCTTTTTCATACTTCCATGAGTGATTAGCATGCAGACAGAATAAAAGCATTCAGAAGCAGTTCCTTCTTCATCAGATTTTTGGCACTGATGGCATTCCAACTGTGAAACAGACTTGTGCACATGACTATGTCCACGGAAAAACGGCATGTGTGTGTGTGTGTGTGCGTGCGTGTGTGCGTGTGTGCATGCGTACGTGTGCGCGTGAATGCATGCATGCATGTGTGTACTGGAACCCTTCACAATCTTCCTAATGAGGATCTGTAGGAATTTTCTTTCTTAAGTGCTTGTGTTTGTTTACGATATGTAAGGCAGCATAGACATGTTGTCACACATGACAAGAGAATGTGCATGAGAATGTTGTGAACTCTGAGCATAGTGATTCACTGATGTCACCTTCATTTGTTCTTGATGTCTTCTTTTTCTTTTGTTTTTGTTTTTGTGAGGTGTACTTTTCCTTTGTATGCGAACATTATTTTTTACAATCAGTGAGTTAATCTTTTTGTTATAGTTTTAACAGTTTTGTTATCTTTTTAGTTTGTTTGTTTTTGTTTTTGTTTTCTGTTTTGTTTTTGTTTTGTGTTATCTTGTTTACCTTAGACAGGAATCAAACTTGTGACATTTCACTTTTGAGATAAGTGTATTTTCTTTGGACCACCTATGTGTGTGTGTGTGTGTGTGTGTGTGTGTGTGTGTGTGTGTGTGTGTGTGTGTGTGTGTGTGTGTGTGTGTATGTGCATGTGCGTCTGTTGGCCTGTCTGTCAGGCTGTCTGTCTTTATGTGTGGTGTTTTTTGTGCATGTAAATGTCCCTATGTTTTTACATTATAGAGTTGTACTTCCAAAACAAACCATTTATCACACACACACCCTTTTTTTAAAAAAAAGAAAAATTGCTTAAAGATGTGTCTGTTAACTTACGGTTTATTCGCTTCCAATACCTTATGAAATGATACATTCATTACAACAACAACAACAAAATCTCCCAAGTTTAAGTTTTCCATGGTTTGTTAACAATAGCTTCATAACAAAATATATAATTTTTTTTTAAATCTCCAGTATCATTTTTTTTCTGTGCTGATATCATCAGCTGTAACCTTGCTTTGCTGTGTGTAGGAACTACAGAACAAAAAGTGCCCCAGCGGATAACTCTATAGCAGACATGTAAAGGAGTGTAGTGTGGTTTGTTGTGGTGTTTGGGGGACTAGCTTCTGTCCTGGGTATTTGTTCATCATGTCTCTCATAAACCTGTACTTGAATTCAAGATTCTTGAAAAAAAACAAAAAAAACTGAATTTTATCTCTGTAAAGTTGTTATTTTATTTTAACTGCTTGACAATAAAATGCTGAATGTTTTCCAAGTTATAGAAAAGAACAGCTTTCTCCATGAAAGTGTGAAAGTGAAAAGACGGTGACTTTTGTAACGTATGATGGCAGAACTGGTGGAAAATCAGAAGTCTGTAAATCATCAGGAATTTTCAGGTGTAAATCATCCGGAATTTTCAGGTGTAAATCATCAGGAATTTTCAGGACTTTATTTGGAAGTGTATGTATGTATGCGTTTATTTTGTTTCTTTCTTTTCAGTTAGTTTCTTTCTTTTCAGAATTATGTTTTGTTCAATTTTGTTGAGTCTGTTATTGAGTTTCAATGGTTTCAAAGGGCTTTGAGCGTTTTGCGTTGTTGAAACAAATACCCATGGAACAGTGTGAGCGTTTTGGTGCATTGCATGCTTTTGTAATCCTCACTTTGCTGTGCAGACTTCACGATGGTCACAGTGTGTGGGATGGGGTTAAGATTGAAACCGTTTACATTGAGAAATAGCAACATGTGTAATGCAGGTAGAATCAGAGTGCGTATCTAGTAGTGCTGGTACTATCGTTTTGTTCATGAGCAAGTTCATTTTTTTTGCAAAGAATATTAGATTTTTAAAATTAATTTTGTGTTTCAGTCTATTTTATTTTGTTCAAGAGCAAATTCATTTGTTTGGAAAAAATATTAGATCTTTAAAGATGAGCTTTATGTGTCAGTCTATCTGATTGTTTTTTCATGTATATTTTCTGAAGAAAAAGAAAAGAACGCTTTTTTAGAAATCAAGGTTATATTTACTTAGTTTACTTATGAATTAGTTGTTTTGCCTTTATTTATTTGTTGGTTTCTTTGCTTGTATTTTCTAAAGAGGAAAAAAAAAGGAGTGCTTTTTTGTTGGTGGTATAATTAAAATCAAGAGGTGTGGTTTCTTGTCTGTTTAGGAAAGACTGAACCTAAAATTGATGCTGCTTCTGATCAATAGGGTAATTTGGTGAAACAGGCTATTTATTAGCTAACGTCAGTCTGTCATAAGTGCCTCCAAACTGTTAAGAAAAATATGAAAATATCATGAAAAAGTATACATCCTTTTTTTTCATGTTAAAAAAGTTAAAGTCTGTCCCGAGCCTAAGGCTCATCAGGCCGGTGCTTATCCCGGTTTCTGTGGCGTTAAGCGACTGAGAGTCGTAGACTCCCCCCTGGATAGGACGCCAGTCTATCGCAGGGTTAACCCCCAACACAAGGTTGGTACCCCCTTTTACACCTGGGTGGGGTGAGAAAATAGCCGTAAAGTGCCTTTTCCAAGGGCACAACACCATAGCTGAAAGCTGGGATCGAACCCGCAACCTTTAGATTACGAGTCCAACACCCTAACCACTAGACTACAGCGGCGGCTATTTTTTTTTTTTTTTTTTTTTTTTTTTTTTTCATGTACTAGATTTAAAAAAAAAAAGAAATATTTGAAGCTGGCATTTGTATAACAGAAACAGATAAGTATATAACAAAACAAAAAAAGAATCTCGGAATAGCAAAATTTATCATAAAACCGTCATATCCCCCCTCCCTTTTGAAAGTTCAAAATTAAACTATACAGGCGATCACTTATGTTTGAAGTGCAAATAATGATTTTCCTTTGTCACAGAATGATCTCAGATTTGAAAATAAAACTTGTAGTACATCCCGAGTTCCAGTCACATCCAATTTTCATAAACATGTGTCTGTTTGTTGAATTCTAATTTTGAATACTCTTTACTGTTTGAATCACAGCTTTTATTCTCTGATTTGATGCATGATTTGTGCCTATAATATTTTGTAATCTGAATTTTCATAATTTCACCACCAATCATATGCTATGATTTCAACTGATATTAGGGAATTTGATAAATCATATACATAACACATAAAACTGCGCACATTAATTCTTCAAGGGTTATTTTTTTGGTGATTCTGACTGTACACTTTTTGGGTACACATTTTCTGGTATACAATTATATGCACTTGAATTTGTTATCATATGCACAGATTACATGACTGTGTGAAATGTGAATTTTAATTATAAACAGCACACATAGAAATCCATGGGTGCAAGCACAAGATCTTGCTTGCACACCAGCATGCATACATGCATTTGTGTGTGCACATTTAATACTCTTCTTTCTCTTTCACACACTCACATATACGCACGCACGCACGCACCACACACACACACACACACACACACACACACACACACACAACACGCACGCATGCAAGCATACACGCACACACACACACACATACACATACACATACACACACGCACGCACGCACGCACGCACGCACGCACGCACGCACGCACACACACACACACACACACACACACACACTGTTGAAAAGCTGCCAAAGTAATGGTTGTTCACTGTTCACTGCCCTATATCTTGTTTCTCTGTTGTGTAGAAACCATAAGGATTCTCAAGAATCATAGCTTCCCATAAAGGATAAATGAGAAGGGATGTGTATGTGTTCTTTCTTTCTTCAGTTTAACGTCTGTTCACTCGAAGTGATATTAGACACAATATGATATGCGTATATAAATGGATGTGTGTGTGTGTGTGTGTGTGTTGTGTGTGTGTGTGTGTGTGTGTGTGTGTGTGTGTGTGTGTGTGTTTTGTGTGTGTGTGTGTGTGTGTTTGTGTGTGTGTGCATGGTGTATGTGTGTGTGTGTGTGTTGTGTGTGCATGTGTGCATGGTGTGTGTGTGTGTGTGTGTGTGTGTGTGTGGTGTGTGTGTGTGTGTGTGTGTGTGTGTGTTGTGTGTGCATGGTGTATGTGTGTGTGTGTGTGTGTGTGTGTTGTGTGTGCATGTGTGCATGGTGTATGTGTGTGTGTGTGTGTGTGTCTGCGGATGCACATACGTGTATGTGACTGCATGTATATGTGTGCGTATGACTCTGTGTGTGTGTGTGTGTGTGTGTGTGTGTGTGTGTGTGTGTGTGTGTGTGTGTGTGTGTGCGTGCATGTGCGAGCATGTATGTGTGTGTGTGTGCGTGCATGTATAAGTGTGCATGTGTGCATGCATGCATGCATAAATGCATGCATGCATGCATGTGTATTTGCATGTGCATGCATGTGTGTGTGTTTGTGCTTGCATGCATTAGTTGTTTCTGATGTGTGTGTTTACATGCACTGATGAGTAACCAGCATGTGTCTGTGTGCACCACCATCAGAAGTAGGAGCAGAAGATCTTTTTCTTCCAAAATTCAATACTTCATTCATAGCTACCCTCAACCAACCAAACAAAAACATCAACAGCTTTAAAAGTTTTGTTACAAAACATAAATTATATTTAAATAAAACATGCATATATAGACACAACTGTCAACATAGATAACGAATATGTAAAAAAAAATTTTAAAAATTTTGATGTGGGGAAAAAAGAAAATCAAGCTTTTATGGCAGTGGTTGTATGACTTGCAGAGAAACACACAGACTTAATGACAAATGTATATGAACAAAGATGTACAATTTTAAAAGATTGACGTGGAAAAAAAACAACAAAATGAAGTGCTGACTATGACAGTGGTTGTGTGGTTTGCAGAGAGACACACAGACTCACTGACTAATGTATATATGAACAAAGATGAAAAATATTAAAAAATTAACATGGAAAAAAGCAGCAGAATATCAAGTGGTGACTATGGCAGTGCTTGTTGAACTTGCAGAGAGACTCACGGCAAGCATCTGGGGCCGGTGTGGCAGATCCAGTGGATCGAGAAGGAGAGGGGGTCAGGGGAGGAGAGGGCAGAGGTCCTCATCTCCATCTCCACTGATGGCCGGGTCACCCAGTGGTCCATCCGCAAGGGCTTTGAGAGCTATGGTCAGTTGGGGTCAAGTCCAGTTTACTGTCGTCTACTCTTCTTTTGCTCACATGCTATGTCTTTCCTTTTTTTTTTTTTCTTAATGAAGTTATGCATTCAGACAAGGAATTGGTTACATGGTTTATAGTACTTAAAAATTTATCACATTGTGGCTGTATGGCTTTATTCCTTGGGGGGGGGGGGGGGGTTGTTGTTGTTGTTGAGGATCATGATAAGCACTTGTGTGCTTTTTTTTCTACATTCAGTCCCTGTATGCATGCAGTTTTGTAAATTTTTTGTGGTTCGTTCCTGCCGACTCAATCACTTATTTGTATATATATATTTCTCTTCACCTGTGACTTCATGAATGGTGTTTTTTGTTTTCAGACATCATGCGGCTGAAGAAGCTGCCGACGCGAATGGCGGGCAAAGCCAGAGAGAAGAAGGGAGAGGCCTTCATCTCTCGCCACGCCGGGGGCCTGTGCTTTGACTTCCACTACAGAGACCTCAATGTGTGAGTGCTGCACTTTTCAGTCCCCCAGTTCACCCAGCTGTAAATGGGTACCTGCCCTTTATAGGGTCAGGGAAGGTAAAGCAGCGAGGGAGAGGAGATGGGCGCCGCCCTCAATCTGCTGGCCCCTGGAGAAGCTGAGGTCTGTGATGCCTCGCTTCACAATGGCCACATTACATTTATGGAAATACATACCTTTACTGAACATAGTGATGTTTATAGGGTGATACATTTCTAGGGTGTCCGAAGCACGAGTAATGACTCTCTCATTTTGTGGTGCGTGCCAAGGAGTCAGCCAGACAAGCATTCAGTCAGTCGGCCAGTGATAGGTCAGGTCATCAACACAGTCATTTCTTAGTATGCGCAGTTGCTTTCTTACACACTTCAAAAGACAGTCAATCGGAATAATGTTTTGTAGTGTGTAAGTATCTGTGTGTGTGTGTGTGTGTGTGTGTGTGTGTGTGTGTGTGTGTGTGCATGCATGTGTGATTGCATGCACACATGTGTGTGCATGAGTGCATATATAAGTGTGTGTGTGTGTGTGTGTGTGTGTGTGTGTGTGTGTGTGTGTGTGTGTGTGTGTGTGTGTGTGAATGAATAAGGTAAGGAGAGAGAGAGAGAGAGAGAGAGAGAGAGAGAGAGAGAGAGACAGAGACAGAGACAGAGACAGAGAAAGACAGAGGTCAAACAAAACCAGCCAGACAAACTTGCTTTATAATGATCATGCATGATACAGATAAAGAGACTCTACAGCATTGTAAACTCTGTGTGTGTGTGTGTGTATACAGATACCTGGCAGGCACAGAGGAAGGCTACATCCACAAGTGTTCCTGCTCCTACAATGAACAGTACCTGGAAACATACTCCGGTCACACTGTAAGTTTCTACTGTGTTACTGAGTGGAGGCATTCTTTTTCATTGTAAATAAATAAAAAAGATAAATAAATAAACAAATAAATAAATGAATAAAATATTCAATGTAGGCCTTGTCACTTGGCTTACATCAATAACCGGCAAAGCTTTTGACCTTAGCCAAGCAAAGGAACTTAGAAAAGAGATAATAAAAAAAAAAAAAAAAAAAAATATATATATATATATATATTATATATATATATACACATACATATACATATATACATATATATATATATATATATATATATATATATATATATATATATATATATATATATATACTTATATTTTCTCAATTCTCTCTCTCTCTCTCTCTCTCTCTCTCTCTCTCTCTCTCTCCTCTCTCTCTCTCTCTCTCTCTCTCTCTCTCTCTCTCTCTCTCTCTCTCTCTCTATTGTCATGTTTTACACAGTCAGTGTGTTGATGTGTCTACAGGCTCCTGTGTACCACATCAGATGGTCTCCCTTTGTGTCGGACATTTTCCTGAGCTGCAGCGCTGACTGGAGCATTCGGCTGTGGCATCAAGACCGCACCACCCCCATCCTCACCTTCCACTCCTCCACGGTCTGTGTGTGTGTGTGTGTGTGTGTGTGTGTGTGTGTGTGTGTGTGTGTGTGTGTGTGTGTGAGGATATGAGTGTGTGTTTGTGTTTGTGTGTGTGTGTGTGTGTGTGTGTGTGTGTGTGTGTGTGTGTGTGTGTGTGTGTGAGGATATGTGTATGTGTGTGTGTGAGTGTGTGCTTACATGTGTGTGTGCTTGAGTTTCTACAAGTTTTAAGTATTGTGTACATTCGAGAATAGGCTTTTTAAAATATAGAATTTTGTCATAGTGCATATGCAAACATGCAAGGTTTTTATTCAGCTCTTTCCTGCAAAAGGAATTGTCATAAAACACTTCAAATATTGAATTATGCAAAAAACAAACAAAAACTGATATTCATCAGAGAAGAGAGAGAGAGAGAGGAGAGAGAGAGAGAGAGAGAGAGAGAGAGAAGAGAGAGAGAGAGAGAGAGAGAGAGAGAGAGAGAGAGAGAGAGAGGGAGGGAGGGAGGGAGGGAGGGGAGGAGGGAGACAGACAGACAGACAGACAGACAGACAGACAGACAGACAGACAAAAAGACAAAAAGACAAAAAGACAGTGTGAGTGTGTGTGCATGTGTGTGTGTGTGTGTGTGTGTGTGTGTGTGTGTGTGTGTGTGTGTATGTGTGTGTGTGTGTGTGGTGTGTGTGTGTGTGTGTGTGTGTGTGTGTGTGTGTGTGTATGTGTGTGTGCGTGTGTGTGTGTGTGTGTGTGTGTTGTGTGTGTGTGTGTGTGTTGTGTGTGTGTGTGTGTGTGTGTGTGTGTGTGTGTGTGTGTGTGTGTGAAAGGGAGAGAGAGAGAAAGAAAGACAGACAGACAGACAGCCAGACAGACAGACAGACAGACAGACAGACAGACAGACAGACAGACAGACAGAGGAAACGGAGAGAACGACAATAGAGAGACAAAAACAGAAAGAGAAATATCAAAAGAAAAACAAACAAAAATAAATGTCACAAAAAGTTACACAGCTGTAGCTGTATTTGGGGGCAGCAGCAATAATAACTGTGAAAAATGGTAACACTAGTGATGATATCAATGTTTTCAGAAAACAGTCCACGACATCTGCTGGTCTCCTCGCTCTTCCACCGTCTTTGCCTGTGTCAATGAAGGAGCAGTGGAGGTCTGGGACTTGGCACAGAGCACGTGAGTTGGGGTGAACTCATCTCTGAGGCTGTGTGCTGTGGGTGACTGGGACAATGTAGGATTGGGAAGGGTAAAGTCATTTCTTTGGGGGTTCTTCTCCTTCTTCTTGAAGCTCATTGACAACTTCGAGTTTCATTTTTTATTTTATTTTTTAAATTAAAAAAAAAAATGTTCTGACTACTAGGCTATCCCATCCCCAACTCTGAGGCAGTGTGCTGTGGTGAGGGGGAAAGGTAGGATTGTGAAGTGTAGGGTCATTTCTTTGGGGTTCTTCTTCTTCTCCTTGAAGCTAATTGACAACTTTGAGTTGAGGTGTTTGGTTTTTTTTTTGAGAGCTTTCATTTATTTCAAGAAGGTAAAGGCGTTCCATAACCTAGGCAGTCGTAGGGGAACGAGGCATCTGAGACCTCAGCCTCTCTAGGGGCCAGCATATTGAGGGTGGCGCCCATCTCCTCTCCCTCGCTGCTTTACCTTCCCTGACCCTAAAGAGGGCAGGTGCCCATTTACAGCTGGGTGAACTGGGGGACTGTACTAAAGCCAAAGCGCACACATGGTTACCCATCCACTTGGTAATCACGCTCAATGCTGCTTAACCTTAGCTTGGGGAAAGCGAGTGCTCTGACCACTGAGCTATCCCATCCCCATTTCAATATTTCATGTTTTTATAATCAGGAATTTATTCTTTAGATATAATTGAAAACCATTGAAACTGAACCCATTGACTCTGGGAGGAAATTTCATAAAGTGATAGGTAGTACCTTGAAATTCTTTTTTTTTTAAGGACAGGAATGATTATATCATTCTGAAACAAAACCATTCAAGGCACAACCATGAGCTTTGTCAGGATTACAGGCAGTTTGGTGAAGACACCCAACCCTATTCCCCCCTCCCCCCCAAAAAAAAAGCCCCCCAAATCATGACAACTTCCTTCACCACCACCACCAACAACAGCAAAGCAAAACAAACAAAAGTTCAGATAGTATGGGGACTTAAACCATGCAACTTTGTCGTTCCACTATTCATGCAAGTAGCTTCCCTTAGATCAAACATAGCAGGGATTAGTTTTTCTTTAGGCCCTACATGTGAACAGAAATATGTAAATTTTTGCAAAGTGTGTGTGTGTGTGTGTGTGTGTGTGTGTGTGTGTGTGTGTGTGTGTGTGTGTGTGGCTGTGTGTGTCTGTGTGTGTCTGTGTGTGTCTGTGTGTGTCTGTTTATCTGTGTTTATTCATTCTCTTTTTTTTCAGGATAATGGAATAAGCACTCACATGCTTTTATTTACATTCAGTCCCCATGTGCATGCAGTTTTTTTAGTTTTGTCATCCATTCCCACCGACAAAAAATGGCCTACTCTTCCAAAAGGCAGAACAGGTTTTAACATGTGCACAAGATGTTCTGCGCGCATTCACACACGTGAACTTGGCTTATCATGTCACAGGAAGGAAGGATAGATTAGCTATGTATGTATCATTAATCATAGATAAGCCATGTATATATATATCATTAATGATAGATTGGTCATGTATATATCATTAATGATAGACAAGCCATGTAGATATCATTAATGATAGATTAGGCATGTATATATCATTAATGATAGATTAGCCATGTATATATATATATATATATATATATATATATATATATATATATATATATATATATATATATATATATATATCATTAATGATAGATAAGCCATGTATATATCGTCAATCTACTTTTTATAGATGTCATGGATATCAGTGGATTGAAGACAGAAATTTCCGTGGTCTGTGTTTCAGGCTAGATGCTGTCATCACCATCACACCCACCTCAGGTGCCAAACTCACGTCTGTCTCCTTCGGCAAAAACACAGAGGTAGGTCACTTTTAGTATTGTAGTGCAGTGTATCCTCTTCTTGTCTTGCAGGTTATCTTATCCTGTCCTGTCTTGTCTTGTCTTGTCTTGTCTTGTCTTGTCTTGTCCTGTCCTGTCTTGTCTTGTCTTGTCTTGTCTTGTCTTGTCCTGTCTCAGCTGGTTTTGTCTAATATGGATTTTTCCCCTCATATTGCATCATATAATATTGTATTGGATTATGTGGGTTTGTATTGCACTGTGTTGAGTTTGCATTCCATTGTGTTGCATTGTGTACTGTACTGTATTGTATAGTATGTGTTGTGTTTTGTATTGTATTGTATTATATTGTGTTGTATTGTATTGTGTTGTATTGTATTGTGTGCCACTTTTGGTCACAACGGATTTTTCTGCATGAAATGTAGTCTGCTTTCCCCAAGGAGGGGAAGGAAGAGAGAGGATGTGTGTGTGTGTATGTGTGTGTGTGTGTGTGTGTGTGTGTGTGTGTGTGTGTGTGTGTGTGTGTGTGTGTGTGTGTGTGATGGAGAGAGAGAGACTGTGTGTGTGTTTGTATGTGTGTTTGAGTGTGTGTGTGTTTGTGTGTGTGTTTGTGTGTGTGTGCACGCATTGTGTGTGTGTGTGTGTGTGTGTGTGTGTGTGTGTGTGTGTGTGTGTGTGTGTGTGTGTGTGTGTGTGTGTGTGTGCGTGCGCATACATGCATGTGTATGTGCATGCATGTGTGCGTGTATGTGCATGTGTGCACACATGCATGCATGCATGTGTGTGTGTGATAATGGGTCAGAAAAAAAAACACTATTCAACAAAACAAAATATTTGATGACCTTGAAGATTACTTTTACTCTTTTTAATGTTGTAGATAAGCAATTGCTTTAATTTGTTTATGTTACAAGATCCAGCGCTATATAAATTCCATATATTATTATTATTATTGTTATTATCGCTATTAAAACCAGGTTAAACCAGTGCTGTGCGACACGAAAAAAAATGTACATCTAGTTTTTGGCATTGTTGAGAATCCTCTGACAAAAACTGTATCATTTCAGGTTATACCGGTAAGATGGTGAAGATTGAATATTGGCTTTGTACATAGGACATGGTGAACAATTCTCAGCTTTGTCCTCTGATTCGGGGATCTAGGGCAATAACAGTATGGTGACTGACTGTCAGTGTGGAAGATACAGGTCTTAGAGGCACTTCTGCCACCTGATTTTGATGGTGTGTTATGAAACTAACTTTAAGTTTCCAATGCTTGTCAGCTGTACTGCAGTTTATTAAAACAAGGTGAATGCTGTAACTGAATATATAAAATGGGGTTGTGAGATCAGACTCAGTGAGTGCTGTGGGAACATCGGACATGTATGTCACAAAACGTGAGGCAGCAAAAAGAAAAGAAAAAAGTGCATTAGTTTTGAAGTCATCGGTGCTACTATCCATGCTATTTACATCAAAGAAAGGTTTAGGTTTTTGTTTTCCTTCTCTTTTTTAATGATAAAAATCTGGTAAGTCTGTAAATGTAGAGCTCTTGCAGCGCCTTATACCCTTTCATGTGTAATTGCATGCAAAAAGAAAAAGCAAAAAGCATACATACTGAAGATCCTGTGACTCCTGGTTTGAAATGACATGAACATACCAGGCATGCACCCATATCTGTACCAGCAGATTTGGTGTTATGTATCACAGGTTAAGTCAAGCATCTGTATAATAAATTGTCCACCCAATGTAGTGTGATGCTTAATTAAAATTGTGAAAAAATTCTGCTGATATCTTTATCTTCAGAAGTTGAAAACATAAAAGTGTAGTTTGTTTTCATGTGTGCAGGTGTTTGTAGACTTTTGTCCATTAAAAAAAAAACACCAACCCCTCCCCCCAAAAACAAAAAACCCCAAACACCCACATTGATCCTTTGACAAATGCAAAGCAAAAGATAGAAACAGAAGAAGAAAAAAGTTGTCATTCACTGTTGTCAGTTGCCCCTCTCTCAGCTCCTCTCAGCTGCTAATCGTTCCATCCCATCCCAGCCCAGATGGGGGCCATTTGGTGATAATTATAGCAGGAGCTGACCACACTAGGACTAGGTGAAAGGAAGGTGCGTGCTAAATTTAGCACTCTTGACTGAGTGATGTTGGATTTGTTCACTGTGATTATTCCTTGTCCAGAAATTATTTTCATGCAACTAGAAGTTTGAAGAGTTGTGTATGAACATGCCTCTTGTCATTCCTTGCTGGAGCTGGACACAAAACAGGTGATGGGGCTGATGTGATATTCAGAAAAAATTGTTGAACTGGACAAAACGGGTTTATGAAATAATCAGCATTTGGTTTTGGGTGTGTGTGTGTACTTGTGTAAAGGGAATCTTTGAATTTTGAGTGAAGGAAGCTTTGTGTGAAGAGATGCTTTGGATTTGTGTGTTTTTGAAACCATGAGTGTGTTGTTGTGTCAGCTGTGGTGTAAGTGGCTAAGTGCTTATTCACTCTGGTCTATTGGTATCATCCTCTCTCTCTGTAATGAGGTATACTTGTTTCAGTTCAAATGGAACCATTTCTTTCTTGTTATTTTTACCATGTAAATGAATACAAAACACCACAACACTTTTGTTTACCTTTGTTTGTGGTACTGACTAACATCTTTGCTTGGTTGGTTTTTTGGGGGGGACACGGTGTAAGGGAAAATGTGTGAAAAGTGTTTTGAACAGTGTGGGGATGGTCCTTCAGTAAAGTCCCTTAATGCCAGCTGTTTATGGTAGCTTTTTTTTTTAAATGC
Source organism: Stramonita haemastoma (assembly GCA_030674155.1). Taxonomy (NCBI): domain Eukaryota; kingdom Metazoa; phylum Mollusca; class Gastropoda; order Neogastropoda; family Muricidae; genus Stramonita; species Stramonita haemastoma. The sequence continues at coordinate 33,327,065 of CM060323.1, read as the reverse complement.
AAGAAAAAATTTTTTTAAGACATTCAGAATCATGTTTAAAAAATATATATATATTGTCAATGCCTATGCCTTTTACCAAAGATTGCAGAGGAAAAAGGAAACTCTGTAGACTTTTTTTCTTATATCTTTTTTTTCCCTTTTCTTTTTTCCTTTTTGTTTGGGGGGGAGATCAGAGGGGTTTGTTTGGTGGTCTGGTATGATTTTCCTCTAATTTTGTTTCATGATTATAGTCTTTAGATACCAAGAGCAATATTCTCACTCTGTCTGTCTGTCTGTCTGTCTGTCTGTCTGTCTGTCTGTCTGTCTGTCTGTCTGTCTGTCTTTCTCTCTCTCTCTCCTCTCTCTCTCTCTCTCTCTCTCTCTCTCTCTCTCTCTCTCTCTCTCTCTCTCTCTCCTCCCCCTCCCCTCCCCCCCTCTCTCTTCCTCTCTCTCTCTTTATCCCTGTCTCTCTGTGTCTCCATGTGTCTGTCTGTCTGTCTCTTTCTCTGTCCCTGTCTTTCTCTCTGTCTCTGTCTGTCTGTCTGTCTGTCTGTCTGTCTGTCTGTCTGTCTGTCTCTGTCTGTCTGTCTGTCTGTCTGTCTGTCTGTCTCTGTCTCTGTCTCTCTCTCTCTCTCTCCTCTCTCTCCTCTCTCTCTCTCTCTCTCTCTCTCTCTCTCTCTCTCTCTCTCTCTCTCTCTCTCGTCGTCCTCCCCCCTCCCCCTTCCCCCCTCCTCCCTGCTTTTCTCATTTTAAACCTTCTTATATATAACTCAATCCCCCCCCCCATCACCGCTATTGCTAGAGGCAGTGTACAGAGATAGCATGCAGACAGTGTGCTGTTGGTGTTGCAGTGTCTGTTGGTGGGGGACAGCGAGGGCCAGGTGACCGTGTATGAACTCCGCTGCATGCCCACTCCTCCCCCCCGTGAGGATCAGGTGAGAAACCTACCTTACCTTACCTTACCTTATCTTATCTTACCTTACCAGTCCTTACCTGTCTTTACCAGTCCTTACCAGTCCTTACTATACCTTAGCAGTCCTTACCAATCCTTACCTGTACTTACCTGTCATTACCTGTCCTTACTATACCTTGCCGGTCCTTGCCAGTCCTTACCACTCCTTACCAATCCTTACCTGTACTTACCTGTCATTACCTGTCCTTACTATACCTTGCCAGTCCTTGCCAATCCTTACCACTCCTTACCAATCCTTACCTGTACTTACCTGTCATTACCAGTCCTTACTATACCTTGCCAGTCCTTGCCAATCCTTACCACTCCTTACCAATCCTTACCTGTACTTACCTGTCATTACCAGTCCTTACTATACCTTGCCAGTCCTTGCCAATCCTTACCACTCCTTACCAATCCTTACCTGTACTTACCTGTCATTACCAGTCCTTACTATACCTTGCCAGTCCTTGCCAATCCTTACCACTCCTTACCAATCCTTACCTGTACTTACCTGTCATTACCAGTCCTTACTATACCTTGCCAGTCCCTTGCCAATCCTTACCACTCCTTACCAATCCTTACCTGTACTTACCTGTCATTACCAGTCCTTACTATACCTTGCCAGTCCTTGCCAATCCTTACCACTCCTTACCATCCTTACCTGTACTTACCTGTCCATTACCAGTCCTTACTATACCTTGCCAATCCTTACCAATCCTTACCAGTCCTAACCAATCCTTACCAATCCTTACCAGCCCATACCAATCCTTACCAGCCCATACCAATCCTTACCAGTCCTTACCAATCCTTACCAATCCTTACCAATCCTTACCAGTCCTTACCAGTCCTTACCAGTCCTTACCAGTCCTTACCAGTCCATACCAATCCTTACCAGTCCTTGCCATTCTTGCCAGTTCTTACTATACTTTACCAGTCCTTGCCAGTCCTTACCATCCTTACCAATCCTTACCAATCTTTACCAGTCCTTACCAATCCTTACCAATCTTTACCAGTCCTTACCAGTCCTTTCCAGCCCATCCCTGTACAATTGGACGATCTGGTTCTTTGTCTTTCTGTGGATTTCTGTGAAATTTTCATATTTTGATGCATTTTTTTTTGAAAATTTGAGCTGTTAGAAAGG
>CM060323.1:33318133-33320633 GCA_030674155.1 Stramonita haemastoma | reverse complement strand
TGCTGTTCTCTTTCGTCGTCGTTGTCGTCGTCGTCGTGTTGTGTGCTGTTGTTGTTGTTGTTTGTTGTGTTGTGTTTGCTTCCCGTGGCTGTTGCTGCAGTTTTTTTGCCAGCAGTTGGAGGTTTTTCCCCAACAGCAGCTCAACACACAGGGATTCTACGCACGTGTTCCATAACCCAAACCATAACCTATTCATCACAGCCCTCGTGTTGAAGGATTTCAGTTTTATTTCCCAGGAATTATGTGCTGTACTCGCTTGCCCCCTCGGTCATAAAACACACGGCACAGAATGAAAGATTGAGAGCAGTGAAAAAGAAAAAAAACCCCTATATATACTTGCACGTGCAGACAAAGTTTGGAAATTTGCATGGACAGGGTAGTTGTGCGTGCGCACGTACACACGCACGCGTACACACACACAAATGTAAACATACACAGACATACACACACAGACACAATATTATGCAAACACATACAGACACACACACATACACAATCACACACACAAATAGCAAAACATACACAGCTAGAGCAGCACAGACAGACAGACAGACGCACAAATATGCAAACACACACACGCACACACATAAACAAATATGCAAACACATACAGACGCACACATGCGCGCTTGCGTACACGAAGCTTGAGAATCCGCGAATTTGCAAGCGCGTGCACGCACATATACACTCCAATCTCTCTCTCTCTCTCTCTCTCTCTCTCTCTCTCTCTCTCTCTCTCTCTCTCTCTCCTTCTCTCTCTCTCTCTCACCACACACACACACACAACCCCCCCAACCCCCATTACACACACACCGCCCGCCCGCCCCCCCCCCCCCCCCCCCCCCACACATACATACACACACACACGCACACACGCACACGCACACCACACACACAACGCGCGCGCGCGCACACACACACGTTTCCTTTTCTATTTGATATCTTTTTATTGCCGTTATTTTGGGTCGTGTTTTCCTGTTTTGATAAATAGCGATGTGCCTCACAGTTCAGAAGTCATTTCCTTTTACTTTTGGACCAAGTTTGCGAAGCTGTACCTCCTCATCAAGTTAGGGACAACGAATTAATGTAACGACACCATAGACTGACACATCGGAATGAAGGGAGAGGGAGAGAGAGAGAGAGAGAGAGAGGAGAGAGAGAGAGAGAGAGAGAGAGAGAGAGAGAGAGAGAGAGAGAGAGAGAGAGAGAGAGAGAGAGAGAGAATATTTTATTGTACTGTATTGTATTCCACTAAGCCATGGCAGATTTCTCTGCGTAAAATTCGGGCTATCCCGAGGAGAGCGCGTCGCCAAAAAGCAGCGCCACCCATTATTATTTTTTCCTTTTCCTGTATGCAACTGTATTTGTTTCCCTATCAGAGTGCCTTATTTGTTTTTCCAGAAGTTTTAGCCAGGGACAACTCCCTTGTTGCCGTAGTTTTTTAAAAGTTTTTTTTTTTACGTGCGCTAAATAATTATGTGTGACGCGCGGGTTATCGGTTTATTGTCTCATCCGAAAGACTAGCACCCAGACCACTACTCACAGACTAGTGGAGGGGAAGGGGGGGATTCGGGCCCAAATGGGGTTTGAACAACCACACACTTCGAACACGGACTTTTCGCTTTCTAGGCAGGCGCGTTACCTCGAGACCACCGAGTCACGAGACAGAGACAGAGACAGACAGACAGACACACCGACAGACAGTTAGACAGACAGACAGAGACAAACAGACGGACAAACAGACAGAGACAGTCAGAGAGACACAGAGAGAGAGAAAAAGAGAGAGAGAGAGAAAGTGAGAGAGAAAGACAGAGACAGAAAGACAGACAAACAAACAGACACACAGACTGGTAAACAAACAGAGATACAGACAGACAGACAGACAGACAGAGGAAGATCAGACTTGGCCATCAGCCCAAGATATGTATGTGTGTGATGAGGAAAGTGGTGTTTGGCACGAGGAGGACTGGGGGAAGAGAAAACGTCTGCGTTTGTTGACCTCTTGCCTACATACAACATAGCACTGAACCAGACCACTCCGAGTTCGATAAAGTGGGGGGGGGGGGGGGGGGGGGGGGGGGGGAGGACCAGAGATATCGGGGTGGTGTGTGTGTGTGTGTGTGTGTGGGTGTGTGTTGTGTTGTGTTGTGTTGTGTTGTGTTGTGTGTGTGTGTTGTGTTGTGTGTGTGTGTGTGTGTGTGTGTGTGTGTGTGTGTGTGTGTGTGTGTGTGTGTGTGTGTGTGTGTGTGGTGTGGTGTTGTGTGGTGTGTTGTGTTGTGTGCGTGTGAGTGCGTGTGAGTGTGTGTGTGTCTGTGTGTGGTGTGGTGCGGTGCGGTGCGGTGTGGTGTGTTCTGTGTGTGTGTGTGTGTGTGTGTGTGTGTGTGTGTGTGTGTGTGTGGTGTGCGCACACGCGCGCGTATGCATCTCTGTCTGTCTGTCTTCCTCTTGATTTCTCTCCACAAATAGCGGCTACATAGGTAAAGAAGAAGTGAAGTTCCGAA
>CM060323.1:33305633-33308133 GCA_030674155.1 Stramonita haemastoma | reverse complement strand
AGAAGAAGAAAAAGAAGAGATGAAGGAGAGAGAGAAAAGAAGCAAAAGAAGAAGAGAGTGAAGAAAGGGGGAGAGAAAAAAGAAAAGAGAGGTGAGAGGAGAGAAAGATGGGGGAAGAGAGGAGGAGATTGGAAGGAGGAGAAGCGGAAGAGGACTAACTGGTGAATGCAGACACATTTTTTTTATATATTCTTTTCAAATGTATGAACACAACAAAAACACTTCTTGAAGCAGTAGAAGGAGGGCTGAATTCTTGAAAATAGGTAAGCTTTTCTATGTAACCCCCCTCAAAAAAAACCCCGAAGCAAACAAAACCCCAAGACAACCTTTGTCTTCTTTTTATCAGGCAATCCCCCATACAGCGAGTTAAAGAACTACACCAGTCACTGGTGTCCTGAGCGATGATAGAATTAGTAGCTGACTGATCTCAATTCCAGAACAGAAATTGCTCAGTGGGTAACGATTCTTTTTAAAGAGACTTTCAGGTAGGCAGCAATTTTACAACATAACAACAGTTTAGTGTAGGCCTTGGCAATTAGCTGACATCAATAACAGACACAGCTTTGGCCTGGGCCAAGAATTGGATGAAAGAACAATAAGAAAAGAATTTTAAGCATACTTTTCATGTAACTGCTGATAAATTGGCAATGCTCTCCACCTTGTTATAGTATGGCTGTAAAACCTTCGCAGGTTTTTAGTTTATACCCCCTGTCGTGTTTGGGAGTGACTTTCATGTCGTTATATTTGTGCCGTTGTGGAAAATAAAAGTGGATTAACTGTAACAAGCCAAATGTTGATGAGGAGGATGTGGGTAAGACTTAGTTATTCATTCGCACACAACTTTAACTCTAGGTTATTTAATCTACAGGATGCTAATTAAGAAAGCTTTGTCACCATTCCCACTTTCGAATTAAACACTACTTGATTAGGAAAGTTTCATTATTCCCATTTTCAGAATCAAACGTTGCTTGATTAAGGAAAGGCTTTACATTCCTACTTTCAAATTCCAGATTACTCTTAAAAACCCCCCCTAAAACCAAAAACACTCTCTCTCTACCCCACTCTCAAAGTAATGCCAACGACCGCAAAAGTTGGGTTTGTTTTTTGCTGAACGATTGTGGCACGGTTTTTTTTATTTTTACATCCTGATATATGGCCGGGATTTAATGCGTTCTCAGCCTTTTCCTGGATTTCTACACACTTACTCTTCAAGGCCTTCATCTGTGGTCCATCCAAAACGGGCAACGCGTCGTGTGTGTAGGGGCGGGATGCGGGGATAAGCTGATATTTTTTGTGTCTGCCTTTTCTCCTATAATAGCCTCCGGCCTGCGTGTCAGCGAGCCGTCCTTCAATCCTGTTGACCGGCCCTTGTAGTGCAGGACGTGGTGTCCTCTGATTTCAGCCACTGCACTGACCTCTTGGGGTGGCGATGATAGCCAGCATATGGCTTTACAACTGGAATAAGCTGACGAGACAGAGCAGACATGTCTCGCGTTTGTCTGTTCGTTTTGGAACTGAGGATGTATACTTTTGTGTGTGTGTGAAGCGTTCGTTAATCTTTGTGGACATTTTTAAACAGAAACCAGACATTTTTGAAGACATTTTAAAAAGGATATTTGACAGACTGATAGCCGCCAGTCGCTTCCAAAGTATATAATGTATACATATAAATATGTATAAATATATGTTTAAATATATGTATAAACATAAAAGACTTTTCAAAATACCGCCAGTGTTTTTGACCTCAAAGGCCTTGTGGTATCTGGTTTACAGTTGTGAATTATGTCCAAGTCAAGAGAAAAGGGAGGAGAGAGAGAGAGAGAGAGAGAGAGAGAGAGAGAGAGAGAGAGAGAGAGAGAGAGAGAGAGAGAGAGAGAGAGAGAGAGAGAGAGAGAGAGAGAGAGAGAGAGAGAGAGAGTGCGTGCGTGTGTGTGTGTAGAAAAAATATGAGCATTCACCTCCTATATGAAGTACATTATTAACTATTTGAAATTAAAAATGTGATGTCCTGCCTATGCTAGCTCAGAACAGGCATCAGGAAATACCACCAAAAAGACACAGTAGCAGTGCACGGCCCCTCCAACTGGTGGACTTATGGCAGCCTAACACTGACAGGCACTGTAGAGTTCTCACCCACCCTGAGAACGTGACATGACCAAACACGACCAAGGCTTAAGAAGAGAGAGCGATACGAACGGCGAGAGAACGAACAACAGGAACAGAGCGACAGGGAGGATGGGGTACAACCCTTCCCCCAAAACAAGGGACAGTGTGTGAAAGGCTGACTGCTGTTTTTCCTGTCCTTGGTTACCACGGAACCAGCAAAGTTGCCTCATCATCAGCACACATCCACAGCTTTTAAGCAAATTATTCTTGGTCGAACTACATGTTTTTGACGGTTTTGAAGACGCAGAAGTTGCACTTGTTGGTTTTGAACAGACAAAAGTTGCATGAACATGCTAAAGCTGCATGCTTTCTGTATTCATTTTCGAAAAAAAAA
>CM060323.1:33293133-33303133 GCA_030674155.1 Stramonita haemastoma | reverse complement strand
ACTTTATTCCTACGTAAGTCCTTTGGATAAGACTACAAACCGAGGTCCCGTGTGTGACAGCCAGAATGTCTTGGGCACGTTTTGGGTGGATTGGCGGTCTAGAGGTTACTAACGCACCTGTCTAGAAAGCGAAAAGTCCGGGTCGGAGTGTGCGGTGGTTCGAATCCCATTTGGGTCCGAAAACTTTTCCCCCCATCATGAGTGATGGTGTGGGTGCTAGTCTTTCCGATGAGACGATAAACCGAGGTCCTGTGTGTTACACATCATTATTTAGAGCATGTAGAAAACCCCACGGCAACAAGAGGGTTGTCCCTGGCAAAAATCTGTTGAAAAAGCCATTCTGATAAGGAAACAAATACAACTGCAGACAGGAAAAAGAAAAAAAAATGGGTGGCGCTGTACTTGTGGCGACGCGCTCTCCCGGGGAGAACAGCCCGAGATTCACGCAGAGAAATCTGGTGTGACATAAAGTGGCATAAAATAAATATTCTATACACACACGTTTCCCAGAAGAGTAGGCCAACAATGGATGACATAGACATACCCAGCATGAGAGGGACAAACAGACAGATAGAGAGACAGACAGAGAGAGAGAAAAGAGAGATGGAGACAGAGAGAGGAGAAGAGAGAGAGAGGAGAGAGAGAGAGAGAGAGAGAGAGGAGAGAGGAGAGAGAGAGAGAGAGAGATGAGAGGAGAGAGAGAGAGAGAGAGAGAGGAGAGGAGAGAAAGAGAGAGAGAGAGAGAGAGAGAGAGAGAGAGAGAGAGAGAGGAGAGGGAGAGAGAGAGAGAGAGAGAGAGAGAGAGAGGAAGAGAGAGAAGAAGAGAGAGAGACGAGAGAAGAGAAGAGACAGAGAGAGAAGACAGAGAGAGAGAGAGACAGAGAGATAGAAACAGAGAATAGAGAAGAGAGAAGAGACAGAGAAAGGCACAGAGAGACAGAGAAAGAAAGGAAGGACTAGGACTCAGTTTATTTCGTGTCTGCTAACATTGTCTAGATTGATGGAAAGTGAGCTTATCAGAGGACTGGCTCCTTAGCCAGAATAACACCACTACAACCTCTTAGAACACACGGTCCTTCTTTTGCTACATGAACGAACACTGCCTTCTTCCTCAGGTTTGTTTTCCAAATGCACGGCGTCATGTTTGTTTGAGTTCTGCCCTACATGAGCCATCGGATGTGTTTCTTATGACTTGTGTTTCATTCAGGGAGAACTCATCGTTCTTTACTTTATGGAGAGAGAGAGGAGAGAGAGAGGAGGAGAGAGAGAGAGAGAGGAGAGAGAGAGAGAGAGAGAGAGATGAGAGAGAGAGAGGAGAGAGAGAGAGTGAGAGAGAGAGAGTGAGAGAGAGAGTGAGAGAGAGAGTGAGAGAGAGAGAGTAAGAGAGAGAGAGAGAGAGAGAGAGAAGAGAGGAGAGAGAGAGGAGAGAGAGAGAGGGAGAGGAGAGAGGAGAGAGAGAGGATGAGAGAGAGAGAGAGAGAGAGAGAGAGAGGAGGAGAGAGAGAGAGAGAGGAAGAGAGAGACAGAGAGAGACAGAGACAGAGACAGAGACAAGACACAGAGGGACAGAGAAAGAGATCGGGACTCCTTTTATTTTATATATCACATTTCTCAAAACACATTCTAAATGTTTATATTTTGGATTCATGACTCTATTTCTCTCTGGCCATTAACACTCAATCAGATTTTTTATTCTGCATCTTTACACCCCCCACCCCCACCCTTCCCCCCACTCCACCCCCCTCCCCCTCTGGGACGGTTCAGAGGAGGACAGAAACAGGAATCATTATTTCTGAATCGGAAAACGACAAAGTAGAAATAAAAAAAAAACCTTGAGTGACAAACAAGATGGATTTGTCCCCTCCCATTTAACTGCACAACAGGCATCAAGCTCTGTAATCGTCTGGCCTGGTTGGCTTTTTATTCCGCGATAGTGAAGATTGAAGGGAAGGGCCAGGCCTTGTGAACTTTTGGCCAGTAAAACGTCCCTTGATCGTCCACTCTCCACATGCATTCCTGTTCAGAGAAAGCAGGAGGAAGGTGGTGAAGAAATAAAGGGATCAGGAGGGATGATGTAACACACAGGGTTGATGATACAGGCCATTCACAGAGGAGAGAGGGGGGGGAGGGAGGGAGAGAGAGAGAGAGGGGAGAGAGAGAGAGGGGAGGGGGAGAGAGAGGGGGGGAGGGGAGAGAGGGAGAGAATGAATGAATGAATGAATAATATTTATTTTCCAAGGGTAACAGAGTAAGCAGAGAGAGAGAGAGAGAGGAGGGGGGGGAGGAAGAGGAGAGGGGAGGAGAGGAGAGGAGGAGAGGAGAGAGAGATATAGGGAGAGAGAGGGAGGGAAGAGGGGAGAGAGAGATATGAGAGGAGAGGAGGAGGGAGGGAAGGGAGAGAGAGGAGAGAGAGGAGAGAGAGAGAGAGAGAGAGAGAGAGAGAGGAGAGAGAGAGAGAGAGAGAGAGAGAGAGAGAGAGAGAGAAGAGAGAGAGAGAGAGAGAGAGAGAGAGAGAGAGAGATGAGAGAGAGAGAGGAGAGAGAGAGAGAGACAGACAGACAGAGAGAGACAGAGAACGAGAGAGAGAGAGAGACAGGGTGGTGTTGTGTGTGTGTTTGGTGTGAGAGAGAGAGAGAGATAGATGAGAGAGAGAGAGAGAGAGAGAGAGAGGAGAGAGAGAGAAGAGAGAGAGAGACAGAGAGACAGAGAGAGACAGACAGACGAAGACAGAGAGAAGGACAGAGAAGAGAGACAGAGACAGAGAGTGATGACGAGAGACAGAGACAGGACAGAGACCAGAGAGGAAGAAATATGGAGACCTCCTGTGTCAGTTCATCTTGATGTCTGTAGCAGAATGGCGTGTTCTTAGTAACATGAAGCGCCGAGAATGGCCAGGGCCAGAAGACATCAATAACACAAAGAAAAGGAATGTCTAACGGACATACGTACAGACCTTCTGCTGCTACAGAAAACGAGTATGAGTCTGTTCTCGTGAGGAGTTCACACAGTATCTTTTGCAGGACTCAAAAGCCTCAGCAAAAATATTATTATTATTATTTTTTTTATTAGAGAATTGACAGGACTAGATCAGAAGGGTGCCCACGTTGCGATAAGGAGCATGGCAATTCATTTTATTGAGGATATGGATAAGATTGTGGTTTTTTTTATTATCTAGTCTGCTTATCAGGAATAAGTTAGATAAAACTAATAACAAAACATATATCAATACAAGGCAAGAACATACAAGTGCAAATACAGACAGATAAGGGAACTATATAATAGGTATATAATATATCATACAATAAAACACAACAAAATTGAAGAAAGGTAGAAAAGAGAGAAGGAAGAGAAGAGAAGAATGGTTGAAGATGAGAAGAGAAGAGCAGGTACTCATACTCAGAACGAAGGGATAGCTAGGGTAGATATACAGATAGATAGATGATTAGATAGAGAGATAGAAGATATTCCTTTTTTATTCATACCACTTTATGTTCTGGCAGATTTCTTTGCGTGAAATTCAGGCTGCTCTCCCCGGGGAGAGGTGTCGCCGTAGAGCAGCGCCACCTTTATTTTTTTCTTTTCCTGTCTACAACTGCATTTGTTTCCCTATCAGAGCGGATTTTTTCTACAGAATTTTGCCAGGGACAACTCTCTTTTGCCTGTGAGGTTCTTTTACGTGCGCTGAATAATTTTGTTTACACACGGACTCGGTTATGTCTCATCGGAAAGATTAGCACCAGACCACCATTCACGATCAATGGTTCAAATAAACGATGATAGATAAGCTGACATATACAGATGACAGAAAAGATGAACATTTAATGCGTGTGGACTTTTTCCCGAATTCATGGATAATGAAAAATGGACTCTTTAAGTTCCCCTAGATTTCAAAGACTAATATTTTAAGGCTGTATATTCAGAGAAAACCCTCACACAGAGAACACAAACATAACACGCAGCAGCGCACAGGCACATACAACACACACACACACACACACACACACACACACACACACACACACACACACACACACACACTGTTTTCTTTTTTGCTTTTCCTACACCACACTAAAGCCATAATAAACCCTTAGACCTGCTTTTGGAAAAAAAATGTAAACTAAGCATCATCAAGATCTAGTTCCTTACCTACCACCCACACAAACCCCCCCCCCCTCCACTCTTGAAATATGAAATAAAAGACAAAAAACTTAACATACTTTCTACCCTTCTTCCCCAACTAAAAAAAAAAAAAGAGTACTGTACTTTTTTTCTTCCGAGCTGTCACCGCTGGTCCAAAGAAATAGGAGCTCAAAGGAGAATAAAACGATCAGTATGGAAGAGACAGCCAAGCTTTACATAATCGATAAGGAGAAAGACAGAAAGAAAAAAAAAACGAGAGAAAGAAGAGGACTAGGGGATGGGGTCAGTCCATTTTGATGTCTGGCGGCAAAGAATGGAGTGTGCGTAGCAAGATTGGTCTGGAGACTTACTCCCGTCACAAGGCAGGCAGATATTGGCTGTGGATTTATTGCTCATATGTCCTTTCCCTCACTTCAGATAGTGAGGCCACCCTTCACATTTGTATTCATGCGGGGTTTTAGCAGTCTTCGCCAGATAGCAGACAGTATGTTCCCGTTCCCACTCTAATGCGAGGGGACAGCTACTGGAAGATTTTTTTTCTTTTGGTTTAAATAACTGTATTCAGTATTGATTTGGGCCGTGTACGCCCCCGCGCGCACCAGACACAGACACACACACGCAAGCACGCACGCGCGCGCGCAACCCCACACCACACCACCAAAACACTCGCACGCACCACACATGCACGCACGCACGACACACACAAGTCTTCTTCATCAACACAACATGCGAAACACAAACCACTAGGCTTATAACAGCATAGCATGGAAAAAGGAACACAAACGTTGCTTAGCTTTGTATCCGTACCGTCTTTATGAGAATAAATACTAACTTTTGCAAACAATAAATCACTTTCATACTTTCATAAAAGTCCTTCGGATGAGACCATAAAACACTAGGCACCGGGTGCAAACCCATACGCAGACAACACTGCACACACACACACGCAAAACACACACACATACACACACACACATCTTAAAACTGTTCCGCCTTTCGGAAGAGTAAGCCATTCGTGCCAACGGTGCACCGGATAAGAAGATTAAACTCATCTTGTAACAGATGACAAAATTTACAAAACTGCATACACACGGATACTGGATGTAAAAAAAAACACATGAGTGCTTATTCCATTATCATCGATAAAAAAGAATTTTAAAAAATGTGATTTTCCCTTTGAATGAAAATCTGTCCACTGCTTTCTCCTGACCGTTTCTCATTCATCATTCAGGGAAACACGATTTGATACAAGTAAAGGGCAGAACAGGAAAACTGCGATCGACTTTCACACAAAGGATGGGGGGAAAAGGAACTGAACGACCCTGGATGTGATATATCGTGATGCCTTGGCCTGTAAGGGGTAAAAAGGATTTTGTCTGAGGACTGCGTATCATTGTTGCAGAGAAAAAGGCCAAAGTGTTATATGTAGCCCGCATATCATCCTAACATTACATAAACGCTGCCTTCCTCCCAGCTATTTCAGAACAGTCTGTTTCTTTTGACACGATCTGGCCCAACACTAACCTTTTGTGAGTAGTTCCCTCTTATTTATTTATTTTATTTTTATTTTATTCTTTTATATCGAGGATAATGGAATAAGCCCTCATGTGCTTTTTTCATCCAGTCCCGTGTGTATGCAGTTTTGTAAATATTGTCATCTGTTCCCATCGGCACACAATGGCTACTCTTATGAAAAGCGGAACAGGCTTTAACGTGTGCGCAAGATGTTCTGCGTGCGTTCGCACACGGGGCCTCAGTTTACAGCCTCATCCGAAAGACTTTTGGGGGGAGTGGAGTCAGCACTGATGTTGAACTCCAGGGGAAAAATCCCCTCGAACGGGAATCGAACTCGGGTCGTCAAATTGCGAGCGCAATGTTCTGACCACTAGGCTATCCCGCCCCCTGGATGTAGCTAGAATAGCATGGATCTATCTCAAACATGCATGGGGTAGGATTTGTATCTGATGGGCTTAGATACCAGTTGATAAATGATTGCTTTCCTCATTTCATCAGTACATATTATTTTATAATATTTCCTCAACACTACAGTAACCCCACCCTTCTCATTTATATGTAGGGATCGATGTCAATAGCCTTGGTTAAAATAGAAAAGAATACAACCTAATCATTTCTCTCCCCCCCCCCTACATGCTGAAAAAAGTAGTAAGGCATACTTAACGAGGAAACGTATGTTTCTGCACCTATTTGTTCTGCTTTAAGATGTCGAAACTACAATGGTTTTAACTGACTGTCAAAATTTGTGAAACGAAGAATGACTAAAATACCACTAACATTTTGTCCAATACACACCCTGATACGGTCTCCTCAAAACGGGCATTGATATTTGATAGAAACCCCAAAAGAGGCACAAATCGCACTGTGTGGGTGTCATGACAAAAATGCAGCCAGAAAACATAAAGAAAATACTATCAAAAAAGATAAACTGTGATATTTGAATTCACAACGGGAATCGATTCCTTGTCAGGACAACCGAAACAAAATGATTTAGTAAAAACTGTCAGATCTTCCTACTTTTTCCGCTTTAGCTGTAAGCTGATAGGTACGTCAACACATTTTTCAAAATTGCTTAGCTTGACCGTGAAGAAATGGGAGGGAAATGTGGGTATGTAGGCGCGTTTATCCTCACAGGCAAAGTTCGTGTACAGGCCCTCTCTTTGGTGTGCACTGGTGGCGATGGTGGTGGTGGTGGTGGTGATGGGGGAGAAGCTTAACATGATGTACTGTGTCTTCTCTTATGACCACAGACACGTATTTACCTGACAAGTCTTGATGACTAAGTGTTGGCCGTTTCTTGTTTTAACCCCAGGGAAGGCTATGTAAGTTTGTACCTTTGTCAGGCAAGCTACTTTTGTCAAGATTAGGGTTTGTATGATTTTCCCTAAACACAAGTCAACAACAGCACAAAATTTTCTTTGCTTTATTTTTATGGCGAAGATATGAACTTTTGTTTGTAACAAAAGAAAGAAATCGGGCGTTTGAAATTCTGCCCACTGTTGCTCTTGTGTGTCTCATCATTCCATTCCTTGGTCTTCGACAAAACGAAAATAGATATATTATGCCAAACAAAACAGGTTAAAGCTTCTGTGGGAAAACGCCACGAAAACAAAAAAAAGCAAAAGAAAATTAACGACGACACGAAAGATTTCCTTTTGGTAGCTGTTATGTGATGGCTAGGAGAAAGGAATGAGAAAGATTCCTCAACGACAAACAAAACCATCTGCTTTCTCGCCGTGTCAAAGAGGCCAGTGCTGCAATGTCGGTCCTGATCGTCGAATCATGAGACAGCAAGACTGAGCATATGCATATTTCAAAGAAAGAATCGATGGACTGTCTGCCCCAGACTCTTTTCACATGCAAAGACATAGATAGAAATGCGCTGACAAACAGCGGAGAGCAAAGACAGAAGTGCGCAACTCAAGGATAAATGCGCCGTGATATGTGCGAAAGAAAAAAGCAGAGTTCTCTAGTCTGATGGCTTGTCTGGGGACTACATTATGCTAGGATATAGAAATGAGATATCATGTTGTTCCCAAAAGCTTCGCACAGAAAATATGTTACATTCATGCACTTTACTAATGATTCTGCTTATTACAATATAACTTACATTTAGATGAACTCAAATACGAACTGACAATTGTGTAAGTTAAGGTACCTCCACATTTCTGAGGCCCCTTCCAAAAAAAACAACAGAACAAAACTTTCTAAGCTGAATAACGATTGTCCGATTCCTATACGTTCTCCACATCTTTCTGAGATGTTACGTAACTGTACTCTGTCTGGAAACGAAATGAATGTACGATTTGTCTTACAGACGGAGACAGCAGGTTAAAAAACTATGACAAATCGAAGAAAGCTGCCTACGAAAACAGCCAGCCCAGACCAATGCATACACCTCTGCCTGTTCCCGCGACAGGGACGTCTGACCCAAGTGAAGGACACGGTGACAAATTGAACGCCATGTCCGCAAACTTTTCCCCCCTGTACCTTCTGTCTGCCGCGTGTTCCAAACTCTATTAGCATTCAGATTAATACCAACTGGATGGAAAATCAAAGACGAACCAGCAAGAAGAACGCCTGAAAGTCTGACAGGAAAGATTGGGGGGGGGGGGGGGGGGGGGGGTAAAGAAACGAACGAGGCTGGGGTCAGTTCATCTTGATATCGCTGACTTAGAACGGGGCATCTGTGGCGAGAGATCAGGACAAATTTGCATACACCAGGAAAGGGAAAGCTGAATTGAGCATCCCTCAACGTGAGAGTTTTTTTACCACCACCACCACCACTTAAATCTTGCCCGTCCTTAGGGGTTTTATGATGGTGGTTTATATGGCCTTGTCAGGCTTGCTTTGAAAATTGATGACCAAAGTACTAGCTGGCAAAATCAGCAGGACATCTTGCGCACACGTTAAAGCCTGTTCCGCTTTTCGGAAGAGTAGGCCATTGTGTGCCGGTGGGAACAGATGACAAAATTTTCAAAACTGCATATACATGGGGATTGGATGTAAAAAAAAAAGCACACCAATGCTTATTTCATTATTCTCGACATAAAAGAATAATAATTAAAAAAATGATAAGAAATTCTTCCCTACTCTTTCTTTCAGTTTCCCCCCCTTTTTTTTGTTGCCTCAATTATTTGACGTAATAGAGCTGCTGCTTTCGTGTCATTCCTGTTTTGCCATTACGGCCACGCCCAGGCCATTCTGTTTTGCCATTACGGCCACCCCAGGCCATTCTGCTTTTGCCATTACGGCCACCCCAGGCCATTCTGCTTTGCCATTACGGTCACGCCCAGGCCATTCTGTTTTGCCATTACGGCCACGCCCAGGCCATTCTGTTTTGCCATTACGGCCACGCCCAGGCCATTCTGTTTTGCCATTACGGCCACGTCCAGGCCATTCTGTTTTGCTATTACGGCCATATCCAGGCCATTCTGTTTTGCCATTACGGCCATATCCAGGCCATTCTGTTTGCCATCATGGCCAACCAGGCCATTCTGTTTTGCCATTACGGCCATATCCAGGCCATTCTGTTTTGCCATCAGGCCATATTCAGGCCATTCTGTTTTTGCCATTACGGCCATATCCAGGCCATTCTGTTTTGCCATTACGGTCATATCCATGGCCACTCTGCTTTTGCCATTACGGCCATACCAGGCCATTCTGTTTTGCCATTACGGCCAAACCAGGCCACTCTGCTTTGCCATTACGGCCACACCAGGCCATTCTGTTTTGCCATTACGGCCACAACCCAGGCCACTCTGCTTTGCCATTACGGCCACACCCAGGCCACTTCTGCTTTGCCATTCACGGCCACAACCCAGGCCATTCTCTCATGCTGCATAGAACAACATTACAAACACCACAGAAGCGGTCACTGTTAGGCTGCCATCAGGTCACCAGCCTCAAGACACCCTGCAGTGCTGCTGAGTCGGTTTGGTGATGGACAGTGGTGCTGTTCTGACAGCAATTACACACGACACCACCTCACCACCTACAATACCCTACTGAAAACAACCAAAGCTAAGTTGCAAAGTCAGACTGAGTGAGACATCCACCTTCAAATATCTAACACCGTCCATCTGAAAAAGAACCCCATTAAATGACACAATAACTAAATGATTTCCATTTCTTAAGGCTAATAAACCAGGCTGAACTGAGAAAGCCAGCCATACCGCTTAATTTGTCATCCCCAGATTACAAAAAAACATAAAAAGGATGACAAACAGTTTAAAGTACAAAAATATACATAAAAAGTGCCCAGTGTGCAAATACCATTGCAGAATAGACATCCTGTGCCCACCCCAGTGTTTAAGTATCACTACCTGGTCGTTTGAACAAAAAA
>CM060323.1:33275633-33288133 GCA_030674155.1 Stramonita haemastoma | reverse complement strand
GTCATTTTGACCCCTTCTTTTGTTACCAAGAGGAGAACAGTTTCGGGCACAAACAGGGATTGCACTCGCACTTCTCGCTTTCTAGGCAGGTGTTATCTCTAAACCACCAATCCACCACTAATGATTAACGTTACTAGATAACTGATGTACAAAACTTTGACCTCGAAGGTCACTGAAAATGTTTCCTACACTCTCAAAACAGGCATTTGAACATAGTGAATATCAAACCATTTCAAGTGAATACTAAACAATCCATGATACTGTAATGGATGCCAAAGAGGAGGGACACAAAGACCACAGGATGTACCAGATCAAAAGCGAGGTAACACCTATACAGCCTTACTCTAACCCAAACAGTTTACGTGTCTGTGCTCATGGCAGGTAACCCCCCCACTCACACAGATGTAGGTAATCCACCCGTGGATGGCAGCAGATGCAGTGCAATGCCAGCCTAAACCCCTCATCCGCACAGGCGCCTCTTTCCAAGACGACACCTGCATTGTTTGTGCATGTGGTGGCTGCAGCAGTCCCAGGCTGATCTGAAAGAGTGGGTAAAAGCCACGCCACCAATCTGCCAGTCATCAGTGCAGCAGACAGTTTTACGAGACGCTTGGTGCCGGAGAAGGCAGCCTGCTGAAGGCTCTTGTCTCCATCATTTCGTCATGTTAAACATTCCACCCAAAGCATGGACTAGATAGAGAAACTGGGTGGGTGCCACAGATTCTTCCTAAGTCTGCGGTGGGCGTAACTGGTTTCACTCAAACAAACACACCTGTTCCTTGCTCAAAGGTGTGCATGTTTCCAGCCCGTTTAGGAGTAAATGTGTTTGCACTGGGTCGTCAGGGAGCGGATGTGGCTGTCTTCTGTGCCTAACCAGCCACGAGGCTTCCAGATGGGTGGAGGTTGCTGGGCTACATGCAACGTTTATGAATTTGCTTAAACATGATGTCATGTTTACGTAAAAAGAAAAGATCGAGTGAGTGGGCGTATATATGTATGCACAGGTGCACACATACACACACATGCACGAATGTATCTGTATTCTGAATCAGCATTACAAAGAGGAAGGGACGGGGAGGGAAGGAGGAAGGGGGGCAAAGAGAGAAAGAAAGAAAGAAAGAAAGAAAGAGAGAGAGAGAGAGAGAGAGAGAGAGAGAGAGAGAGAGAGAGAGAGAGAGAGAGAGACAGAGAGAAGACAGAGGACAGAGACAGAGACAGAGAGAGAATGTTGGTATACTGTGTAATATTTGCTTTGTTTTCAAATAAAAGGTTTCCTTTTTCTTTGTTTCTTGCCTCCTTTTCTACGAATACGAAGACAAAAATCTCCATTGTCTTAAAAAAAAGGGCGAGAAATTCTCTGTGATGTTTTTCTCAGGCCCTCCATCCGACCTCCATTCTCCAAAATTTTAATTACAATGCCCATTCTGTTGTTCCACAGGTGCAAAGCGTCAACAAACTGACAGCCTACTGTAGGACTTTCAACTAGAGGAGTTCCCCCCTCCCCCCTACTCGACTGTTGTGTCATTTTGGAGCGTTTCGTTTTTCTGTTATAGTCAAACATTCATTGAACAAAAGAAGTCCCCTACGGGCAACTATTAATTAACTTAGCTGCAAAACCAGACGTCTTGAGATACGTGCTCTATATGGTTAACTTCATCACGTTCTTGTAATGACACTCTCCCATAAACCTACCGACCTTGAAGACAACACAACATTAACCATTCACACGGAAATTGGGGAAGAGTCCGAAAAATGTGATTATTCCATAGAAAAGGGTAGACAGAACCACAGAACCACATAAATTCTTCTTTATTGCATGGTAATGGATGGTGGTGTGGGCGGTGATGACAGTACCCGGGAAATGGGCTTGGGTGAACGACTACGTGACAGAGCATACAGTGTCCTGGCTTCTCTCAGGCCTCGGGGGCATGGTCAGACAAGGAGCTGGTACGAGTCCTGGCTTTGTTCAATCGATTTTCCTAGGCTGGAGATTCAGGCTTCCTTTGGGTGTATTATTTACAAATGAAGTGCAGTCAAAGAACTTCAAACACGCTAGCATGTGCACAATACCTTAGACATTTAGGGGAGTATGAACAACTACAGTGGCAAGCAATATTGTGCAGAACCAGCGTCACGAATCGGATAAAGCTGTGAAACGGACAAGAATTCTCAGTCGCTGACACCAAGGTTTAGACAGATCAAACAAAAACTCTTAGCCTTGGAAGTGATCTTCGCAGCTGCCTCCAGTCTATGATACACGCATTAATTGTACTACTGTTGAATATTCATGGCATGGACAGATACGCTTCGTAACCCCTGTGAATCACGCGTGTGCCTTGTCCACACCACAGGTGGGGTGACATCAGCTATTAGCATACAGATGGACAACACACCGGAGATAACTCTATGCATGCAGTGCGTTCAGGCTTTTCCTCACACTAATGACTAATTATAAACAGGCCAGATGCAATCATCGTGCCAGGCAGGTCTTTTGGTGTCAATCATACAGGTGTGTAGGCCTACTTCAAAGTTGTTTGTTTTCCACCTAGAAACTTTAAAAAAAAAAATCTCCGCAAATGTCAGAGTGAATAATAGTACGTTATGATATATACTAAAAAGAATAGCTAAATGAACTTCATGAGAAAATATCCTGGTTTAAAAAAACAGCCTGGCACGCGACCTAGAGTCACAATATAGGTATATAAAGAAAGAAACAGTGCCTATTTCAAACTGTCTTGCATTTTCAGCTGTTGATTACCGGAAAGCTGAAAACCCCGAAGAGTGGCAGAAGCTGGTTGCAAAATCTTGGTGCCCCGACAGTCTGCTAGACTACAGGATAGGTGCAGGTAATACTTATCACAGATTTAGATCTCTAGTGAGATATAAGTGTAAATGTGTGGCTGTCTGCATGCGTGAGAACCTGTTCAACTTTTCGAAAGCGTACGCCATTTTATGCTGATGGAAAAGGACAGTGAAAATATTAAAACCGCATACACATGCGGATTGGATGTAAAAAGAAAGCACATAAGTGCTTAGTCCATTATCCTCGAAATAAAAGAATGAATAAATAAATGAAAACATAAATAAGTAAATAAATAAATAAATGAATATACATATAAAATGAACGATGCGAAAACACGCCCGACGCCAGCAATTCCTATGACACATTTGACTCCATCCATCAGACTGTTGAGCTTTACGTGGATGTTCAGTTTATATCCTATAACCCTGGCTCTTGGTATGTTTGTTTCTTTTCTGAACTGCCAATGCCTTGCAGATGCTATGTAGCAGCTGAATCATTATTTACATGCTCTGATACCTTTGAAAACTGTTCAGCTACTTGAAACCCCAGAACCATCCCCTTGTGCAAAGATAAAAGATATGGCACCAAACCACCAGATCCCAGAAAGAGGCAGTTTCGTGCGGCAGTCTGAAGTCTAGACCACTGCTGTGAAGTCCTTTGGATTAGACTATAAACCGATGTCCCGTGGGCAAACGCATGCAGAACATCTTGCGCACACGTTAAAACCTGTTCCGTGGTTTGAAAGAGAAAGCCAATGTGTGTCCGTAGAAGCTGCATACACACGGGGACGGGATGTAAAAAGCACATGGGTACTTATTCCATGATCCTCGCGATAAAAAAATAAAACATAAAAAAGCCATGTGTACATTTTTATTACTTCACCGCGTTTTCACATCCTGCAAAAGCCAGGCCAGGAATACTGACTGATGATGGCTGTGCTTGCTTCGCCTAAATGATTCCACCTGTTTTGTGCAAAGCTTGTCCACGTCTCCTGCTGTTCAGAAATGAAGCTCGTGGTCTTAAAGCTTCAAGACCCAGATACTGCAATGTACAGGAGTATAAAACCATGCCTGCACACAGATGCATAAGGGAAGTAGGAGGAGAGGGAGAGAGAAGAGAAGAGAGAGAGAGAGAGAGAGAGAGAGAGAGAGAGAGGAGAGAGAGAGAGAGGAGAGAGAGAGAGAGGGGAGAGAGAGAGAGATCAAATCAAATTCTTTTATTTCGAGGATAATGAATAAGCACTCATGTGCTTTTTTACATCCAGTCCCCGCCCTAATCAGGGATTACATCAGTTTGAGAGAGAGAGAGAGAGAGAGAGAGAGAGAGAGAGAGAGAGAGAGAGAGAGAGAGAGAGAGAGAGAGAGAGAGAGAGAGAAAGAGAGAGAGAGAGAGATGCATCTTTTCCATCTACCTGAAAAGCTGCAGCTTTCCACTTCTGATATTGCTTTCTACGTTTCAACACTTTTTTTTTTAAAGATTCAATTTATTTCTAATCATTTCATTTAATAGAAGATGAAAAAGAAAAAGAAATAAAAGATCGATTAATTTTCTCTTTTGATCACCACAGTTTAGCCAAATAGACGCCCCAAGCAACCTCATTGGCTAGTTCAGCTTCTAGCGGCAACACCTGATTGGCTGTTCATCCCATGACGCCTCATGACAAAAGGCTTAAAGCCAACAATAAGCAAACCAAACATGTCACACAAAACATTATCTCTTCATTAGCCACTAGCCCTTTAATTTTCCTCCAAACCAAAGATGTCCAGGATATTAGGCACAAGCATTTTACTGCAGTCTCCCTGAAGATCCTTTTTTGTTATGTTCCACCAGACACCATTTTTAACTTCCTAAGAGAATCGGGCTTTTTCCGTCTGATATGAGTGAAAGTGTTATAGTCGGTCACTAAGAACAAGGTTGTTTTATGTGTGGTTGATGCGGTTTCTCCCACAACGCAGTGCCCACCCTGGGCTGACCCTTATGGTTGACCAGGGCATTGATACCAGGAAGGTCAGTAGAGTTGGTTTTATACCCTGTTTTTATCTGTATATAGTTAAACAGGTTTTTTTTAATTAAACATTTTACGAGGTGAAAGCCCCGATATAGCCTGTGGTCGATGGGGCTATAAACAATACAATTGGATTGGAAGGTTGGCTTGAGAAGGTTGGTTGGTTGAAGGTTGCCTTCAGACAAGGAACGACAGTAGAGCTGGTTTTATATCCTGTTTTAATCTTTATACAGTTGCTCAGTTTTATTCTGGAATTTACAATTTGACAAAGTAACAGCCCTGATATGGCCTGATGTGGTCGGCGGGGCTATAAACAAGATTGGATTGGATTGGATTGGTTTTTAAAAAATCTACTTTTAAGTGTGGTTGATGTGGCTTCTCTCACAATGCGGCGACTGTCCTTGGTTTACCCTTATGGTTTGTCGAGGTGACCGCCCCGATATGGCTTCTGTGGTCGGCAGGGCTATAAGCAACAAGACTGGATTGGATTGGAACCAACGCATTCGGAGATTTCGGTTTTGAATCAACTCCAAGCGATAGGAGTTTTTGAACTGTCACTTTACAAACAGTGTTAGCCTGCGTGAATTTGCCCTTTCGGAGTTAGCATCTAAACTTTTATTTTTTGGCTATGATTTTCTCTCAATGTAATTAATTCGGGGGCGAGACCAATCCAAATAAGGCTTAAGAGGCAATCCGTGTCGCAAACAATTGCACAGTGACAGGTCGCGGCCTGATCAGTGAAAACACTGTGGGCGTTCTCTTTGTGGATAGGGTGACAGACAGGGCATAGCCCCTCTCCTGTGGGGGTGCATAGGGGTGGGAAGGATGGAGAGAGAGAGAGAGAGAGAGAGAGAGAGAGAGAGAGAGAGAGAGAGAGAGAGAGAGAGGGGAGGGAGAGAGAGAGAGAGAGAGAGGGGAGGGAGGAGAGAGAGAGAGAGAGAGAGAGAGAGAGAGAGAAGAGAGAGAGAGAGAGAGAGAGAGAGAGAGAGAGACAGACAGACAGACAGACAGACAGACAGACAGACAGAGCAGGTTTAGTTTTGCACACTTATGATAGAAGTGAATATTTAGATTTGCGCACATTGTCGTTAATTGAAATGTCTGTAGTCAGTAGCTTTTCAGTTCGGTTAAACAGTCATTTGCGAAAAAGTATCCAAAAACATCGATTTAACTTTACAATATTGAACTCAGTTTAAAAAAAAATTAATCTAGTAGCTTCATCAATTTTGAACAGTTTGTGTTTGATGTGCACAGAAACTGACCCGAAACGGCAGAAATCACAATTGATGATGGAATTCTATAATCACACAACTGATCGACAGTGATCACAATGCAACCCTCTAAATACCACATTTTTTTTCAATACAAAGCTGTGTTGAAAAAAAAAAATCAACGGTATTCAATCTAACCCAATCATGTTGTTTATAGCCCCGCTGACCACAGAGGCCATATCGGTACTGTCACCTCTTGAAATTTTAAATCTCAAAATAAAAATGTCAACTATAAACAGATTAAGACGGCGTATAAAACAAACTATACTGTCCTTCCTAGTATCAAAGTCCTGGTCAGTCATAAGGGTCAGCCCAGGACGGCCACCACGTTTTGGGAAAACCACATCAATCAAACACAAAATGAGATAAAACCAAAACCAGATTCCTTACAACAACTTTTTCCTTAGCAGACCGACCATAACACTTTCAACAGTACAAGGCAGTCAGCAAAACTTGGAAATTCAGTTAACTCATTTTGATCCAAATCTGTTCACCAACAGTGACAGGATCTATTTGCTTGCATCTAGCTTGAATTTTTCAACGGAAGAAAACCATCCAATTTTAGTGGATCCCCAGATTTCATCTCTCTGGGGATGGATTTTTCATTTCTATTCATCATTCATGAGCTGAGATGGCGTAGGAAGTTACCCACTCTCATATCCTAGGGATCAGTGGCCATTTACCATGTATACCCATACAGCTGGAGGTGGGTGATTTCAACTGGGGGGGGGGGGGGGGGGGGGCAGTCTCGGTAAAATATCATTTACATTGCATATGACAGAAACTGGGGGTCACTGCCCTGAGAGTTTTAGCTTGACCCTTTCAGTTGGGTATGCACAGCCACATCCAATTTAAACACGTTGCAACAAGTTGTATGAGTAGCATTTTCGAAAAGAAGAGTTATGTGCCCCCCCCCTACAAACACACCATAGTTGGCCTCACAACTTATTTCCCCCAAATACTACAGAAAATCCTCAGTGTTCAAATTTGTGTTTCTGCTGTCGTGTGGAAACAAAGACATTATTTCAAAACTTTGCAATTACGTCGACAAAGATTATCTAATCAGGAACGATGCACTTGAAAGTGGAACTATGTAACTATATGTACATTGTTACGTGAATGTGAACTCCATTGACCTAACAAATCAATCAATTGACTTTGACACCATAGTTGGCCCGATAATTATAAGGAAGCATCATTAAATTTGTACAATTCATCCCTCACACTCACGCCTTCTAGAAAACTCCAACATCATCCTTTCTACAGTAGATATTGGGAATCCTGGCACAAAGCCAGCAAGGATAGTTCTTGGCACGCAGGGAATGGGTGGGTGATGAAGGTTTTGACTCCAGCTAGTTAGTCCAGCTAAAACAAAACACCCCGAAAAGAATGTGATGAGACAACTGGCGTTGATGGATGGTGCCGTGTTGAAGGATCTTGTCCTGATCCTTTCGTCATGTTTAGCATTCCACCTGAGGCACGGGGCAAGACCAGGGGTGATTCCACTTGTCTCGCCTAAACAAACACACCTGCTCCCCGGTCTACCTTGTCCAAACCTCCTGCCGTTTAGGAATGGAGCCATTTGCGGTGGCACGTCCGGAACCGGATGTAGTGGCTCTCTCGTTAGGATTGGGGTTGGCTGGCTACAGCTTCCATACATTTTCCGAAACACGTGCGCATAGTTACGCAAGTCTAAATGGCCGCGTGCATGTAGGCTTACGTCTGTGTAATAAAATGCATTCGTCAGTACTTGAGCAAAGAGAGAGAGAGAGAGAGAGAGAGAGAGAGAGAGAGAGAGAGAGAGAGAGAGAGAGAGAGAGAGAGAGAGAGAGGAGAGAGAGAGAGAGAGAGAGACGGACAGACAAGCAGACAGACATACAGAGACAGAGAAAGAGACAGGGACAAACAGTTTGTAGGCAAAGGAGAGGAGAGAGAGAGAGGGGAAGAGAGAGAGAGAGAGAGGAGAGAGAGGAGAGAGAGAGAGAGAGAGAGAGAGAGAGAGAGAGAGAGAGGAGAGAGAGCAGACAGACAGAGAGAAAGAGCAGAAGCATAGAGGAGAGAGAGAGAGAAAGAGAGAGAGAAAGAGAGATGAGGAGAGAGAGAGAGAGAGAAGAGAGAAGAGAAAGAGAGAGAGAGAGAGAGAGAGAGAGAGAAGGAGAGAGAGAGAGAAGGAGAGAGAGAGAGAGAGGAGAGGAGAGAGAAGAGAGAGAGAGACAGACAGAAAGAAGACAGAGAGACAAAGACAGACAGCAGAGACAGAGAAACAGAGGGGACAGAGCGAGGTGACAGGACAGAGCAAAAGACCCACATCTCTACACTGGCTGGCAATCTCACCAACAAAAACCAACATCATCAAACAGATCACACACAGCAACAACAAACCACATTTTAACCTTTGCCAATTCTTTCCTATTTTAAATGAAAGGCCCGAGGCGAGGCAAGTCTGTCTCGACAAATTTTTTATATTTAAAAATGTGTTTCTCTATTTTTCAAAGGAACCATTTTCGCGTAATTTGTTTGTCCTCACTGATTTATTTTATCTAATTATTTATTTTGCATTAATTTTCAGATTTTTTAAATATTCAAATGATGTTATTTCAGTTGGTTTTACTACAGTCTCACCGTGCACGTAAGTAAGAAACACTATGCACAATGCTATAACAGCCAATATAAACAGATCAGGACAGAGGCCACACACGCCACACCCGCACGACACACACACACACACACACACACACACACACACACACACACACACACACACACACACACAACACACACACACACACAAAACAAAATCAAACAATAACAAACCAAAATTGAGTTTTTCTCGCTGGCATTGAATTTTTTTATGGTCTTTTGTTTCCATGGGTTCTTTCGCATGCACTGTGTATCTTGGTTTACGTCTCATCTAAAAGGCTAGCACACAGTCTACCATACAGCGAAATCGAAAAAAAACACACGCTTCGAGCGGAATTCAAACCGTATGTGTCCCTGTGGGCACTTCTCCCATGACAGTGGAACACTTCCTCCA
The DNA here is from genome assembly GCA_030674155.1 of Stramonita haemastoma. Lineage (NCBI taxonomy): Eukaryota > Metazoa > Mollusca > Gastropoda > Neogastropoda > Muricidae > Stramonita > Stramonita haemastoma. The sequence continues at coordinate 33,279,020 of CM060323.1, read as the reverse complement.
GACCTGTGTCCAATACACCAAAACCTGAAGGGCAGATATGGCCTACTGACTTGCCGAGACGGACAAGCGTTATGACCCCTAGAGGGCCTTCGCGCACGACAGCATATTATGAGGGTCTCGGGAGTGGTTGTCAGAGGCATTCGACGACGAAGCGAGAAAAATCCTGTGCCATGAACCTCTCGCAATACGATCAGGAGCTTAACCTTTCGGCCATCAAACCCTTCTGGATGTGGCACAAGCCCTGGAACTGAATAAACGCCTCTTTAAATCGCGGTAAAAAGCTGATTCGTGTCGCAAACACTGGAGATGTCAACGTCAGCTTGAGTTACAGAAACCTTGTGGATGTTGCAATCTTCAGGAAAACAGGAGATGGAGGGGGGAAGAAGGAGAGGGTTAGTGTGCAAGATTCTGGATGAAAACAAAAGAAACCCATTTTAAACTCGCTTTTTAATCGGACAGGCTTAAAAGGCGGAAGAAAGAACTTGATTTAATATTTCCAGATTTCTTAGCTCCCTTTGTGCGTTCCCAACGGCTGATTGAAAATGGAAAACTTGTTAGGCTTCTTTGGCGCGCGGCAGAAAATTAACTACTTTTTCTCTCCTGCTGTTTATTCGCTTTACTTTTCCTAAGTGTGTAAGCTTATTTGTTAAATTGTATTGATTCATTTGTTTTATTTTTCATGTGTTTTAATTTTGCTGTTGGCTTCTTTCCATTTGTTTGCATCTCAAACAGGAATGGTATATAAGAAAAAGAGATTGGAAAGTGCTGGGTAAGATAAGAATTTAACTGCAGAACTACAGACAAGCACTTCAAATCAGAAACCCAAATCCAGAAGTGTTAATCATGATCACAGAATACAACATAAACTACTTTACGGATCTTTTATTGATAAATGACGTGGCTAAAAAATATCTAGAATTGCGACACACAGGAACAATTATTCAAATACCCCAGTCTGCGCACTCTTGAGTGTAAGTTTGTGAAAAGATGAGGAAAGAATTTAATAACAAAAACATGCATTTTACAATATGGAATCCTGTACAGCTGTGGGGATTTCGAAAACAGACACAACAAGCTTATAGTTGCTGTGATTCCAAACTCCTGTTTGATTTCAATGTTTATTCTCATTTCTGAATAAAAACTATTTTAACCAACAGACATAACCGAAAAACAATAGAATATGTCAGTTTTGAAATAACAAGTGTACTTGTGAAAAGTAGCTTAACATACACAGGAGCAAATAATGATAATACATATTTTCCGGATCTGTGGGGGTGGGCGCCCACGCGTGCGCTCGTTCGTTCTGCAAGTTAATGTCTTTTCACTAGGAATAATATCAGACAAAACTGAACTTGTAATTGTAGATTAGTGAATTAGCACGCATGCACGTGTGTGTGTGTGTGTGTGTGTGTGTGTGTGTGTGTGTGTGTGCGTGCGTGCGTGGCGCGTCGCGTGCGTGCGTGCATGCGTGCGTGTGTGCGTGCTGTGGTGTGTGAAGAAGGAGGGGTGGGGTGCGTGCGAGCGTGGGCATGCATGTGGGTGTTTGAAACAATCTTTTCCTGATACGGAGGGGAGGGGTGTAAGCCTAATCTGATATACAGGGTGAGGGTGAACGAATCAAAAAAGAGACATTCCTGGAAGCGTGTGTACTGGGCGACCTTCCCCCAGAGTGTCTATTATTCATGAGGTGGCAAGGAACACTGGTCCACGTCCAATCTGCGGGGATCAGCGGGGATCTACTGATTTCGTTTTGCTTTGTTTCTTTTCTGTTCTTTAATGTAGCTGAGGTAGGTGAACTCGGAAGGGAGACGGCCAAAGCAAGACCAAGCTATCACTATCAGAATGGCGACACCAGATACTCGTGCCTTGTATTTCCTGATTGAGGAGTTGTATTTGTCACAACATATGCCGTGTTCGTTAGAGAGATTGATAGAAAAGAATAAGTAATATTTTATCTGATAACAAACTGATAACAACAAAAACAGCCACAACAACAACAACAGCAGCAGAACAGCAGCAGCAGCAGCAACATCAACAACAACAACAGCACAAATATCAATAATCACAACCATCAGTAATGAAAATCCCCTTTTAGCACAGCGCAATATCCTCAGTAATCTTGACTCAAAGCGTGCCACAAACTCACACACACACACACACACACACACACCACCACACCACGCACACACCCACACACCACAGCACGCGCACGCACGCACGCACGCACGAACACACACACACACATTTCAAACAACTTCACAAATCATACACACAAAAAGTCCACGCAATTCTGCTTGGAGGTTCATAATTGGGAATCAAACCTTTCTTGAAACAAGTGAATCTTAACATCAGTTCTGAAGGCATCTAGTGTTTGAATATTTCAGGGGGTGGGGGGGGGGGGAGGTCCAAATAGCAAAAACTTGGTAGTGGAAAAACCTTTTAGCCAAATGATTTAAAGTTAGTTTTCGGAACACAAACGATCGAGTAGCTTTTCAGCGCTAGATCTTTGATAAATCGTTTTCAACACTGCTGGAGAAGTTGCCACAGGTTACCAGCATTTGTTTTCCTGATGAATGGACCCAAGACAGCGAGAAGGAGGACAGGTAACTGAAGGAGAGAGAGAGGGAGAGAAGATGAACTGGAGCACAAGGGGCGAAGATCTATCACAAGATGAATGGCAAGACCAGTCCTAAAACATCAGGCTTCTGTACTGCTTCATAGGTACCACTGAATATATATAACATACATACATACATACATATACATATAATATATATATATATATATATATATATATATATATAATATATATATTATATATATATATATATAATGAAGTACAGGGAAATTAACATCTAAAATAATGATCTTTTTTATTTTATGCAGTCTGAGGCGATGACTGTAGAGCTGTAATCTAAGGGTAATGGACACTAGCATGTTGGTAGTGGACAGAATCGACAGTAGAATTAGAAGTGGACATTAGCTGATAGAAATGGATATCAGCACAGTGGAAAGGACACTTGCATGATGATATACAAACACTATAGTAATGATATCAAACATTATCATGATGATATCAAACATATAGTAATGGTATCAAACACTATCATAATGATGTCAAACACTGTCATGATGGTATGAAACATTATCATGATGATATCAAACACTATAGTAATGATATCAAACATTATCATGATGATATCAAACAATATAGTAATGATATCAAACACTATCAGGACGATATCAAACACTATAGTAATGATATCAAACATTATCATGATGATATCAAACACTATAGTAATGATATCAAACACTATCAGGATGATATCAAACACTATAGTAATGATATCAAACATTATCATGATGATATCAAACATTATCATGATG
>CM060323.1:33250633-33270633 GCA_030674155.1 Stramonita haemastoma | reverse complement strand
CGCACGCAAACAAGCACGGGATAGATAAAGACAGATAGATAGATAGATAGATAGATAGATAGATAGATAGATAGATAGATAGAGATAAACAGACAGATAGATAGGCAGGTAGATAGACAAGAATAGGTAGGTAGGTAGGTAGGTAGGTAGGTAGGTAGGCAGGTAAGTAGATTATATTAGATAGATAGATAGATAGACAGACAGACAGAAGACAGACAGACAGACAGACAGACAGACAGACAGACAGACGAAGAGAGAGAGAGAGAGAGAGGAGAGAGAGAGAGAGAGAGAGAGAGAGAGGAGAGAGAGAGAGAGAGAGAGAGAGAGAGAGAGAGAGAGAGAGAGAGAGGAATAGTGCGAGTGTTCTGTGTGTGTGTGCACACATACACAACTATAATTTATGAAAGATAGGGCATGCATGCCACAAGTCAAATACTCAGTTCGCACCCAGCCCCCCTCCCCCTCACTATAACCCCTTTTCCGCAGCACCCCTCTAATTTCAATCACACCGAGCAGTAAAGACAGGACATGAAAGGCAACGTGTAGAGGAAACAGAGAACACAGAGCAGCAGAGGTCTTGAAAAAAGGTGTTAGACACAGGTTTGGCAGTCCAGCTCCAATGGTTTTGAGGATGAGGTCAACAGGAGATGTTTGATTCGGAAAGGGGATGGATATAGGTAGGATAGGGGGCGGGGGATGGTGGTTGAGGGATAGCAGGGGGCCCTTGGAAAGGGAGAACATGGGGAGTGAAAAGAGAGATCAGAAAATAAAGGAGTGATGATGAAAGTAGTTTGTAGAAGTAGGAGAGTGTTGGGTTTTGTTTTGTTTTCGGTGGGTTTTTTTAAGTTGCTCTTTTGAGATGGACCGAAGAAATATTTTCATTCTGACCCAGTCTTTAATATCAACATCCCCTGAAAGCTATTAAACAAGAAATTAAAGAAGACAGATGTCTTGCCATTAATTGCTATGATCGAACACGTCTGATGGAAACGAATGAAACTTTAACAATAGCGAAACAGACACTGCTATGACAGTAGCTGATTCTGAAGAATCATAGTCTGGCATTCAACACGAAACAATGGTCAGTGACAACAGAGTCTATCTTTTAGATCTCAAGATAACTACTGACATATTTTTTCTTCCCGATAATGAAAACAAAATATCGATTTCAGTAACAGCAGTGGTCAGAACGTCTAGACAAAATCTAACCACTGGTTCTCACCATCAAGGTATCAACGGATAAAAGCAGCAGACGTCTCTGAAAATGGCTACAGCCGCCTGGTCTTCTGTCTGTCTGTCTGTCTGTCTGTTTGTCTGTCAGTCCAGTGTCTTAGCGTCACTGACTATTCATGAAAGGACTGGGGGGACTTAGCTACAGCCAAGCACTGTGCTGTATGTGAGGGCCCTCCTTTCCTCCCTGTGTTTGTGTGTGTGTGTGCGCGCACGCGCGCGTGTGTGTGTACGTGTATGTGCGTGTGTGTACGTGGTGTGCGTGCACGCGCGCGCGCGTGTGTGTGTGCGCGAGTGTGTGTGTGTGTGTGTGTTTACCAGTCAGGGGACTTCAGCTTGAGGACAGACACAGCAGGACTGACACAGCCTCAGGTGGGAGAAGCCGTCATTGAGTTTGTAGTCCGTTCACACAGACACTGAATCGATCGCTGAGAAGTTTAGCTGTCAGCTAGCGTGATGGATGGATGGATGGATGGATGGACGGATGGATGGATGGATGGAGGGACCTAAGAGATCTAGAGGTTATACTATAAAAGCGACGGTTAAAAGGTCTGAGAAAAGAGTGATGAAAGAAAGGGGTGGAGAGAGAGAAGAGAGAGAGAGAGAGAGAGAGAGAGAGAGAGAGAGAGAGAGAGAGAGAGAGAGAGAGTGAGAGAGAGAGAGAGAGAGGAGAGAGGAGTGAGAGAGAAGAGAGAGAGAGAGAGAGAGAGAGAGAGAGAGGAGAGAGAGAGAGAGAAGAGAAGAGAGAGAGAGACAGACGAGAAGAGAGAGAAGACAGAGACAGAGAGAGAGAGAGACAGAGAGAGAGAAAGAGACGAGACAGAGAGAGAGAGAGAGAGAGAAGAAAGAGGAGAGAGAGAGACAGAGAAGAGAGAGAGAGGAGAGAGACAGAGACAGAGAAGAGAGAGATAGACAGAGACACAAGAGAGAGGTGGGGATGAACCTGTGCCAACTTCCTCAATTTCTCAAAGAAAGCGGTTAACACAATTTTAAAATTCCCCTATAAAACTTGGAAGCCAGGCCATTAACAGCGCAACCATGGGAACAAAGAATAAAAATATAACCAGGAGAGGGCGGGGGGGGGATGGACCATGGTGGAGAGGGAGGGATACCCGGGGAGGTATCCCAGCAATTAGAGAGCGTTGGGCTCCCGATCTGACAGCGTTGGTTCATGCCACCATCCAGGCACCCACTGAGTGGATTTGTTTTTCACCTGGAGTTAACATCGGTACCAACTTCACTCCCCCGCGAGAGTCCTTCGGCTGAGACTATAACCAGAGTTCCCGTGTACCAATGCACAGAACACTTTCTGCACACGTTCAAAACCCCATTCCATCTTTCGACTGAGGTAGGCCACTGCTTGCTGATAGAAACACATGACACAAACAAAAACGCATGTATACTTCGTTGACACTTCATCCTGAAGTCGGAAAGTGGCTACCTTGGTAGTGGGCAGATGGTTGCATGCGCAAAAATCTCGCCGAGAAATCAACCTAGAAAACTAATCCAATCCAGTCCTGTCCAATCATGTTGTTTATAGCCCCATTGACCACGGAAGCCATATCGGGGCTATGACCGCGTGAAATTTTAAATCTCAGAATAAAACTGTGCAACACTATACAGATTCAAACAGGGTTTAAGATCAACTCTACATAAAATAAACAAGAAAGTAGGCACCCATCAGTCTCGGAAGACTATGGAGTTGCGCTCTAGTCTTTAGAGCGCAAAGCCTGGGTAAGTAAGTATGGAGGGCAAGCTGTTAAACAACAACAACTGTACTGAAAAATACCACGAACATAAACTATTGGGTGTGTAGCCTAGTTCATGTCTTAGTCCTTCTACTGCCTTACGACTGATGAGCTATCGCTGGCGAACAAGATGGCCAAACCTAAGAGCAAGAATGCGATGTTAATATGTGGTGGTGACTGAGGCAGCAAGCAATAGAGACAAGTTAGCTGTAGATGGGTTCTTCCAGCCGACCACCTTGTTCTGATGTAGTTATGTATGATAGCTTTGTTCTGCTCCGCACTGGGGTGTATGTAGTTATGTATGATAGCCTTGTTCTGTCCTCTGCACTAGGATGTATGTAGTTATGTATGATAGCTTTGTTCTGCCTCTGCACTGGATGTATGTAGTTATGTATGATAGCTTTGTTCTGCCTCTGCCTGGGATGTATGTAGTTATGTTGATAGCCTTGATTCTGCCTCTGCTGGGATGTATGGTCTGTATGACATTTTTCGCCTCTGCACTGGGATGTATGCAGTTATGTATATAGCTTTGTTCTGCCTCTGCACGGATGTATAGTTTGATAGCCTTGTCTGCCTCTACACTGGATGTATGTAGTTATGTATGATAGCTTTGTTCTGCCTCTGCACTGGGAGAGTTGAAGTTATGTATGATAGCTTGTCTGCTCTGCACTGGGATGTAGTAGTAGTATGATAGCTTTGTTCTGCTCTCTGCACTGGGATGTATGTAGTATGTATGATACTTGTTTGCTCTGCACGGGATGTATGTAGTTATGATGAAGCTTGTTACTGCCTCTGGGATGTATGCAGTTAGTAGAAGCCTTGTTCTGCTTACTGGGATGTATGTGAGTTGTGTAGATAGCCTTGTTTGCTTGCACTGGAGAGTATGGTAGTTGTGTATGATAGCTTGTTCTGCCTCTGGGATGTATGTAGCTGTGTATGATAGCCCACTGCCTCTGCACTGGGTGTATGTAAGTTATGTATGAATAGCCTTGTTCTGCCCTCTGCACTGGATTGTTATTATTTTGTTGATAGCCTTGTTCTGCCTCTCACTGGGATGTATGTAGATATATGTATGATAGCCTTGTTCTAACCTCTGCACTGGATGTATGTAGTTATGTATGATAGCTTTGTTCTACCTCTGCACTGGGATGTATGTAGTTATGTATGATAGCCTTGTTCTGCCTCTGCACTGGGATGTATGTAGTTATGTATGATAGCTTTGTTCTGCCTCTGGGATGTATGTAGTTATGTATGATAGCCTTGTTCTGCCTCTGCACTGGGATGTATGTAGTTATGTATGATAGCCTTGTTCTGCCTCTGCACTGGGATGTATGTAGTTATGTATGATAGCCTTGTTCTGCCTCTGCACTGGGATGTATGTAGTTATGTATGATAGCCTTGTTCTGCCTCTGCACTGGATGTATGTAGTTATGTATGATAGCCTTGTTCTGCCTCTGCACTGGGATGTATGTAGTTATGTATGATAGCCTTGTTCTGCCTCTGCACTGAACTGGGGTGTATGTAGTTATATATGATAGCCTTGTTCTGCCTCTGCACTGCACTGGGGTGTATGTAGTTATATATGATAGCCTTGTTCTGCCTCTGCACTAGGATGTATGTAGTTATGTATGATAGCCCTCTGCCTCTGCACTAGGATGTATGTAGTTATGTATGATAGCCCTCTGCCTCTGCACTAGGATGTATGTAGTTATGTATGATAGCCCTCTGCCTCTGCACTAGGATGTATGTAGTTATGTATGATAGCCTTGTTCTGCCTCTGCACTAGGATGTATGTAGTTGTGTATGATAGCCTTGTTCTGCCTCTGGGATGAAGGCTATGCTGTCAGTCAGCCAACCTCTGTGATCACTCAGTGCTGGGCGGCCCTGACCGAATAACCCCAGACTGACTGACGTAAGGGCACCATGCTCATTGAGTGTGCCATTGTTTATCTGACTGATTGTTTGATTGACAGCACTGCCGTGCTTCTTTCCTGTGTCTTCTGTCTGCTTTCATTTACTGCCGTCTGTCTGTTTTCCCTCTCTCTGTCTCCCGGTGAAGGTGAGAGAGAGGGTTGAGAGAGACAGAGACAAAGAGACAGACAGACAGAGAGAGGACAGAAAGAGCAAGAGGCAGAGAGAGAGACATCCAGGCACAAAGAGAGATCGAGACAGAGAGAGAGACAGAGACAGAGACAGAGAGAGAGAGACAGTGAGAAGAGAGATGAGAGAGAGAGAGAGAGAGAGAGAGAGAGAGAGAGAGAGAGAGAGAGAGAGAGAGAGAGAGAGAGAGACAGACAGACAGACAGACAGACAGCAGCAGACAGACAGACAGACAGACAGACAGACAGAAAAAGAATACCCGTAACCAATCTGTCTAAAAACAACAAAACACATCGTTATCAACACACTAAGTATTCGCCCTCTAACTCACCATTTTGTTAAAAAAAAAAAGTCCATCCCGCCCCCCTTTTCTGATTCCTACCCTCATATATAAGATAGAAGAAAGGAACAATACCATCTCTTTGAAACCAGTCAGACAAGAACAAAGAACAACAGTAGGACATTGCTGGGTATCACATGGTCAAGGCAAGTGCTATGGGAGAAAGAAGGATAATAAGTGTGTGTGTATGTGTATGTGTGTGTGTGTGTATGTGTGTGTGTGGTGTGTACGTGGGTGTGGTGTGTGTGTGACGTGTGTGTGTGGTGTGACGTGTGTGTGTGTTTGTGTTTGTGTTTGTTGTGTGTTGGTGTGTGCGTGTGGTGTGTGTGTGTGTGTGTGTGTGTGTGTGTGTGTGTGTGTGTGTGTGTGTGTGTGTGTGTGTGTGTGTGTGATTGAAAGACCCTTTCTATCAAGGTAAAAGATATATACAAGAGAGAGCAATAATCCTGACTACTTTTGCGGTTCAAATACACTTGCTCGTAACTTCAGAGGTAAAGAAGAAAGAAGGATAAGAATATTCAGTCCTAGAAATCCAAAGACCCTTTCTCTCCAGGTAAAAATATACACAAGAGATAAGGATAAGAATCTTGACGGCCTGCATATCAAAGACCCGTTCTTGCAAGATCGGAGATATAGAAGACAGAAGAATATGAATCTTGTGGTTCAAAACTCATTCTCACAAAGTCAGAGATATAGAGGAAATAAGGATACAAATCTTCAGTGCTTGCGGTTCAAACACATTTTTTCTCGTAGGGTCAGAGAGACAGAGGAGATATGGATAAGACACTTCAGTACTTGCACGTCAAAACCCATTCTCGCAAGGTAAGAGATATATAACTGGTATAAGGATAAAATCTGAAGCGCTTGCAGATCAAAGACCCTTTCTCGGCAAGATCAGAGATATAGAGGAGATAAAGAAGAGGACCTTGAGTGCTTGTGGTTCAAAGTCCCGTTCCCTTACCTCGGTCAATCAGCACGTTCCTGCCTGTTCTCTACCGCTGTTTACAGAAACAATCTTCTTTGTCGCTCTGCAGACAAGGGTATGGCTTACCCTTTTGATGCTTCGGCCACTTGTGCAACTCGCCAGTGCAAAAGCTTCCACCTCAATGAAAGAAAGAAAGAAAGAAAGCAAAAACCTCGAAAAGGATCGAAGTAAAGAAAAAGGAAAGGAAAGTAAGGGAGAAAGACAGCAAACAGGAAGAAAGAAAGAAACAAAGAAAAGAGGGAAGTGGTGGCAAAGGAAGATAGACAGAAGATAGAAATAAAGCAAGAAAATAGCAGGAAAGAAACAAAATGAAACATAAAAGAAAAAAAGAAAGAAAGAATATTGACAGACCAAAAGAAGGTAAAAATTTGAGAAAGAAAAGGATACATGCCCGATTTATAAAACGAAAATGAAACTCTAAAAACCACCGAACAAAACTAAAAAAAGCAAACACAAAATCGCACGCACGCACGCACGCGCACACACACACACACGCACACGCACAACACACACACACACACATATATAATATAATAAAAAAAAAATATATCTATATTTACATACTCAATAGCCACGCTTTATTTCTCTCAGCTGTTGCCATCTCTTTGAAATGTTACCAGCACTAGCTGTCATTTGCCTTCCTATTTGCTCACTTAGTGGGGATTGTAAAGGGAGAAGCTGGCTTCCTGGAGAGAAGTATCCATGACTCAATGGAGACAAAAGACTTCCAGTCTGTTAATGCCCGCTTCCTTCACCACACACACACACACACACACACACACACACACCACACACACACGCACGCACGCACGCACGCACGCACACACCACACACACACACACAGGAGGGAGGGGGAGGGAGGGAGGGAGGGAGGGAGGGAGAGGAGAAAAGAGAGAGAGAGAGAGAGAGAGAGAGAAGAGAGAGAGAGAGAGAGAGAGAGAGAGAGAGAGAGAGAGAGAGAGAGAGAGAGAGAGAGATTTTAGACGCTAGATCAGTTCCCTTAGCCAAACCTGTCAAGCTACCATGAAAAAAAGATATCAGATACAGTAATATTTTCCCCTCTCTCTTACACAACACACATAAAAACCTCTCCAGACTTCTTAGTCAGACACACTACAATAGGACCTCCTGTAAATTAACCACAGGTAAGGCAGGCTAGCATCAATAACACCTCCTTGAAACTCAACAGATAAGCATGCTAGCTTGGACGGCGCTGTACCATTTGTTTTTGGTATGGTTTATTTATTTTAACTTTTTTGTGTGGTTACTGTCAAGGTCGCACCTGGGCAAGGTGTAAGTGACGAGAGGGTGCTGCTGTGATGGCTACACAGGTGCTGTCTTTCACAGGCCGGGCCGGTATTATTTATCTCCCACAAACTCTATGGCTTATCACCTTTGCAGGTTTGTTCGGTCTCGGGGGGTACAGGGGCTGTTGCCAAGCTAACGAGCAGGTAAGATACACAGGGCTCCACGTGATGCTGCCAACAGACATGTCACAGGATGAGAGGTCTGGTGAGGGGAGGGGGAGGGGGAGGTAGGAGTGAAGAACATAGAAGAAAAGGGTGGTGGTAGATACAGAGGGGGGGGGGGGGGGGGGGGTGCGAAGGAGAAGGACCCTCCCCACCCCCATCTCTTCTGTTCGTTTTTTTTTTTTCTCTCTTCTCTCTCACAACCTGTTACAATCTCCATTCAGTCTGGTCTGTGCGTATACGTAGTTCACCTTTGTGTCCTTGCGTGAAGGTGAATAGAGAGGAGAGAGAGAGAGAGAGAGAGAGAGGAGAGAGAGAGAGAGAGAGAGAGAGGAGAGAGAGAGAGAGAGAGGAGAGAGAGAGAGGAGAGAGAGAGAGAGAGAGCGTGGAGTGTGCAAACGGGGTAAAAAAAGCCCATATGTAAGTTGGGAAGAAAGAAACTTGGTGGTACTGTATGTATGCGTGTGTTTTTTTGTATGTATGTATGTATGTATGTATGTATGTATGTATGTATGTATGTATGTATGTATGTATGTATGTATGTATGCATGTATATATGAGTGTTTATGTATGTATGTATGTATGTATGTATGTATGTATGTATGTATGTATGTATGTTGATGATGTATGTATGATATGTATGTTATGTATGATGTAGCATGTATATATGAGTGTTTATGTAGTAGTGTATAGTATGTATGTATGTATGTATGTATGTATGTATGTATGTATGTATGTATGTATGTATTATGTATGAAATGTAGTATGTATTATGTATGTGATGTATGTATGTATGTATGTATGTATGTATGTATGTTTATGTATGAATGAATGAATGTATGTATGTATGTATGTGTATGTATGTATGTATGTATGTATGTATGTATGTATGTATGTATGTATGTATGTATGTATGTATGTATGTACGCAGGCATGATGCATGCATGCATCTATTTATCTAGTTATTTGTAAATATACGTATGCATTTATCTGGTTAAGTAAGGTGGCTGAAAGGTAGTATTTTGATGTGTAGTGTTGAAACAAATGACAAAAGGTGTAAATCAAGCTGAGGAAGCTACACCCATACAGAAGCGTTTGAGTGCACTTACAACATTTCTGTGTGTCTCTACCAGTCTCTGTATCTGCCTTTCACTGTTCCTCTGTTTCTTACACACACACACACACACACACACACACACACACACACACACACACACACACACACACACACACACACACACACACGTGTGTGTGTGTGTGTATTGTGTGTGTATGTGCGTGCGTGCGTGCGTGTGTGTGTATGTGCATGCATGTACGTGTTCTTGTACATCCTTCAAGTATATGCATGCGAATGTGCAATTTAAGTATAGGGAAATTTGCCTATCTCTGTCTTTGCTTTCCTTCATGTGTTCATAGCTGTAGACGAGCATATCCTTCTTAAAGCTGGGCCTAGCAGCATCTTTGGTTAAACAAAGAAGACTAAGGTAGCTTGAAACAACAGAGCATATTGCTACTTGTGAACATGTCCAGTTTACATTGTACGTGGAAAAAAAAGGGATGGGATTTTTCAATCTTAACTATTTCATCAGGCAACTTTTAAAGAGCGTTTGTTTTAACTGTTTGATAATGATATTGAAATAAAGATGATATATAATATATTATAAATTACAATAATCATAATGATAAAATGACAAAAATATTGTAGTCATGGTTATGATATACTACTACTACTACTACTACTACTACTACTACTACTACTACTACTATACTACTACTACTACTACTACTACTTTTGTGTAGTACTTCTACTACTATTACTCTATATTACTGCTACTTCTACTACTTTCTACAGCTGCTACAACTACAACACTGCTTAAAGCTTACGTTAAAAAAAAAATACATTTCACGAAACTTTAAATTCTTGCTGACAATGATTATTCAATAATCTGGTCTCATCTTACGTCCATGCCTACCACTGAAAATCCAGAACCTACAAAAGAAAACTACCCCAACACATCTTCAAACCCACAGGGACCTCTGTGATTCCATCAGAGAAAACAAAACCCCACCCTGCCCTGTAAACATTCACGATCATGAACTCTGAACAACAGCTGAGCGCAAAGTCCCCCAATCTACAAGGCATAAAGATTAGCCGATACCATTGACATAAAACACAGCGCAAATCTTTACGCAGCAGCAATCATCTTTATCTTTGTGACTGGGGGTGCACTTCCTCCATCTTTCTTCCCCAGTGTTCCGCTAATTGGAGCGATCAGCAGCTTTTTCATGGAGCGATAGTCTTTTATCTGGAACAAACTATGTAGTACCTATCTTCCACACAGGCTTTCTTCTGTCCGTGTGCTGCTTGCCTGGGAAGTATAGCAGGCGACTAACAGGCAGTAGGCTAATAAGCAGTTAAGTCAGACAAGGATGAGTGCTAAACACACCACATCAAAGGCCTTTGTTTTTTGTGTGGGTAGGTTCAGCGTGCCTGTACTCCTTTCTCAGCTGTCGGTTGCAATCTGTGGTGAAAGAAATCCTGCCCAAGTGAGAGTGGTGTGAGGTTCACCGTTTTGTTCTGTGTGGGAGATAGAAGAAACTGCGAACATGTTTCTGTAGACACGTTTGAAGAAGAGAGAGAGAGAGAGAGAGAGAGAGAGAGAGGAGAGAGAGAGAGGAGAGAGGAGAGAGAGGAGAGGAGAGAGAGGAGAGGAGAAGAGGAGAGAGAGAGAGAGAGAGAGAGAGAGAGGAGAGAGAGAGAGAGAGAGAGAGGAGAGAGAGAGAGAGAGAGGAGAGAGAGAGAGAATGAATGAATGAATGAATGAATGAATGAATAATCTTATTTTTCAAGAGTTACAGAGTATTACATATTTTTTTTTTCATCCGGCCCTTGTCCTGATCAGGGAATAAAGCGAGGAGAGAGAGAGAGGAGAGAGAGAGAGAGAGAGAGAGAGAGAGAGAGAGAGAGAGGAGAGAGAGAGAGAGAGAGAGAGAGAGAGAGAGAGAGAGAGACAGACAGACAGACAGACAGAGAGAAGACAGAGAGAGACAGACAGAGACAGAGAGAGGAGAGACAGAGAACAGAGAGACAGAGAGACGAGAGAGATTGGTGGCTGGTTTCTGTGGCTGATTGCTTGATTCGGTGAGGTGTTTTGAAGGGAGCGTGACATAACACGGGCGTAACGTTTTGATGGAGCATCACGCGGAAATAACATGGTTGGAATGTGAGTGTAGTGTAGTGTAGTTAGTGTAGTGTAGTGTAGTGCAGTGCAGTGCAGTGTAGTGTAGTGTGTGTAGTGTAGTGTAGTGTAGTGTGTGTAGTGTAGTGTATGTTGTGTAAAGTGTAGTGTGTGTAGTGTGTGTAGTGTGTAAAGTGTGTGTGTAAAGTGTGTGTAGTGTAGTGGTGTAGTGTAGGCGTGTAGTGTAGTGTGTATAGTGTGTGTAGTGAGTGCGTGTGTGAAGTGTTGTGTGTGTGTATTGAAGTGTAGTGTAGTGTGTGGTGTGTGTGGGGAGTGAGAGATGTATGGGAGGCGTACGCGATGATGTGTTGGTGTGAGTTGTGTGTGTGTATGAGAGAGAGAGAGACAGAGAGAGACAGAGAGAGACAGAGAGACAGAGAGAGATAGAGTGGATGTAATATTTAAAGGCGTCACATTTCCTGGTGTCTGGCTTTCTTGGGGAAATGAGCAATAAACACATCAACACCTTAATCAATAAATAACTGTCTGTTGTCTGTCGTCTGTTGTTGGTCTGTCTCTGTCTGTTTCTGAGTCTGTGACTGTTTTGTCTGTTCTCCTCTTCTCTCTCCTCTCTTCTCTATGAAGCTAAGTTGCATCTTAATGAACGTTGCGATATTGATCTGTCCGTTTTGAAAGTCAGTGAATCGCATCATCATATCACGCCAGTTCCCAATCAGATATCTCGCTTTCTGATTCATGACTAACTAATGACAGTGCTGGTGAACCTTTCATCGTTAGGGGTCATTCTCTGTACCCACCATCTCTCCATGTCTCTGTGTTTGCTTATCTATGTATCTATGTATCTATGTACATCATCATATCTATCTATTCTATCTAATCTATCTATCTTCTATCTGATCTATCTATCATCTATCTTCTATCATATTTACGATCATTCTACGATCTACTACCTACCTACCTATCTATCTATTCTACTTACTTTACTACCTACTACTACTACCTACTCTACTACTACCTATCTATCTATCTATCTATTTATCTATGTATCTATGTATCTATGTATCTCTCTATCTATCTGTCTATCTATCTATCTATCTATCTAGTCAGCCTCTGTTCTTTCTTTTCCAGCTCTCCTCATCCACATGTGTGTATGTGTGTGTGTGTTTGTGTGTGTGTGTGTGTGTGTGTTGTGCGGCCGCGTGCGTGCTGCGTGCGTGCGTAGCGTGAGTGTGTGAGTGTATTGTACTTTCGTTTGTAAGGGCAACAAAGTGTTTATCTCTGATCTACCTGTTTGCATTTGCTGGCCTGTGTACAGATGACCAAGAAGTAGATGTAATATACCTGAAGCGTAAAAACACCCTCCTCCAACCCATTCCTCTTTTTCACTGGATAACTGAAGACCGTCCCACCTGCGCTCCCTTCCTTTATTCCTACAAACCCGCTGTCTTCTTATCCATCAACCATGTTCAAACCTCCCGGACTTGCATTAGCAGTGACGTCATCTGCAATATCCACATTTTCCCCATCAATAAAAAAAGCTGAACGCGGCTAGGGTACAAAATTTTAGTTTATGCATTTTAACTGTTCAAGGAAGAAGAAAATGAACACATTTTCCCATGAAGAAAAAAAAACGTGGATATTCAGTGCTGGTGACGTCATAGCTATCCTGACTTGGAGAGGCTGGAACATAGGCCTCATCCATCCTACCAGAGGTGGGGTGGGGGAAGTCAGGGCGTCAGCAAGAGGACAAGTGTGAGGAGGGTGTAATCAGGCAGGTAATCACTCCGCCACTTCAGCCAGTACTGGCGGCGCCAGACTCTGCCCTGATGCCACACTGACTGCCTGCCTGCCGGTGGTGAAGGAGGAGGAGGAGGAGGAGGAGGAGAGGAGAGAGGAGTGTTCCCCTGTCAGATCTGAGTCCGGAGGTGTTTGGTGATGGTGGAGATGGGGATGAGTGAGTTGTGTTGTGGTTTTTGTGTTGTTGGTTTTCTCTACGTGATGATTTTTCGTCTGTGTTGTTTGTTTTGACAAGGTGTGTCTTCTTCTTCTTCTTCTTCTTCTTCTTCTTCTTCTTCTTCTTCTTCTTCTTCTTCTTCTTTTCTTCTTCTTCTCCTCTTCTCCTCTCCTCCTCTCTCTCTCTCTCTCTCTCTCTCTCTCTTCTCCTCTCTCTCTCTCCCTTTCCTTCTGCGTCTTTCACTTCATCACCTACATTGCTTATTCTTATCCTGACTAAATATTATATTTTTTTTTTTCGAGAGCTCGGTCTGGGGGGACCGTGACAATATCTATTCTACAAAAAATATAATCTCTCTCTCTCTCTCTCTCTCTCTCTCTCTCTCTCTCTCTCTCTCTCTCTCTCTCTCTCTCTCTCTCTCTCTCGTTGGTGCGTGCGTGCGTACGGCGCGCGCTCGTGTGTGTGTGTGTGTGTGTGTGTGTGTGTGTTGTGTGTGTGTGTGTGTGTGTGTGTGTGTGTGTGTGTGTGTGTGTGTGTGTGTGTGTGTGTGTGTGTGTTGAGTTTACTTCTGGGTGTTCTTAAGAGGGCATTATTAAGTGCCCTACCTTTTCCCCCTTCAAAAAACCCCACTCGCTTTATACAGCATTTATAGACAGTAAGTAAGCATAAGATATACCTTTCCTTTACAGATTTAGATATCCCTATCAAAGCAGACTTTAAAATGAAATCCTTGTCCTATCTATTCCACATGCTTTCACCCCAATTTCCTGTTACTTTTACACGTAAAATACCCTGGGGCTGTATGGCGTAAGGATCACTTCTGACTGCTTTCCTCTTCACAAGTTTATCATTACGCCAGCTCGGCATCTGCAACACACGCATGCAGCTCCTGCAGCAGCCTTCCTGATGACTGATGCACGTTTCCTAGGCAGTCTTCATCGCCACGTGAGGCAGAGCAGAGCAGACGTCATCTGTCTTATTCTGCACGTGCATCAATGACATTTCTGTTGATGATGATGGATGGGGGGCGAACACTGTCGCTAAAAAAGAAAAGGTGTGTATCATGATCAGGCCGGTGATAATTGGCAGGTTATTGTCCGTGCATTAATCCAGAGATAGAAACAAGTCATAGACATCTGGATCAATTGTCGTGTTTTATTTCTTGTTCTTCTTAGGGAAGTTTTCTTTCTTCTCTGACCTTATGTTGTTTGTTTTTCTGCACAAACAAAATCTGCAATGTGTGCTGAGCTCCAGAATCAAAACTTGCGTGTTTCGTTTTCATTAGCTCACATATACAACAATTTGTTAATAAAAAATCTCATTCTAAAATGATGTCGTTGGCAGGTTGTAACACAAGGTAGTTATAATGTTTTTTTTCTGTATTATGGGTTTTGATGGTATCTAGATGATGATATAAATGGTTGCAAATTTCTTATTTTTGTTGTAGTGCTTGTGGACTGTGCCTACGCTTCTGTTGAAGGCTGTGGAGAGATGGGTAAACATTTTTACAATCTGCATATTCATTCACCATTTTATTATCTGCATATTCATTTACCTTTTTCCAATCTGCACATTCATTCACGTGATATGTCACATATCTCATAGAACCTGCATATTCATTCACCCTTTTCCAATCTGCATTATTCATTATCACACTCTACTGCATATTCACACAATCTGCATATTCATTTACCATTTTCCAGTTTGCATATTCATGCACATGATCTGTCACTATTTACGGATAGCCATGAGTATTTGCCCGCGCATTAATTTAGAGAGAAAAAGAGAGAAAAACAGAGATCGTTTCAATCAATATTCTCCGATAGTGTTGATGGCGACAGACTTGTCATTAGTTGCTGCTGTGTAGGCAGAGGGAGACACACTGACTGCATGATCCAAATTAGTTGTGCAGACAGGTCGTTAACCTAGTTGCCACGTTACAGGTTACGTGCCAATGTTTCAGATTCTTACACAGGGACTTTTCTTCCGGCAATGGTATCCTATCCATAGTGATAAGTTAATCTCTAGATTCAGAAAGAACGCACCAATGTGTGGAAATACAGACAATACAGGGTCATACATGAGAGCCAACAAAAAAAGCCTCTTCATTCATCACAAATCTGTATTGTAAAACTTGCTGTTGGCACATATCAGGAAATCAATAATTGACAAGAATGAACGAAAAATCAGCAACAGTATTCTCTGAAGTCCAGACTACACTTAGTTATAGAATCAAATTCAGTTATTCCCTCACCCTCTGTCTCCCGGCATCCTGATGTGCATATATACATTTTATATTTTTAATTTATTTATTTATTTAGTTTTTAAAATATATATTCTCTCTCTTTTTAAAAAAATCCACATGTCTTAAGCTTTATACCCCCCCCCCCCTCCCCGCACTGTCTGTGACAGCCATTTCCATTCCTGTACATTGTTGCTTACTGTGTCATTCACTAAAGCATTTGGATATATATATATATATATATATATATATATATATATATATTATAATATAATACATACATACATACATACATATATATATATATATATATAATATATATATATATATATATATATATATATATATATATATATATATATATATATATATATATATACAGAAGGCTCCAGGGTGCCAGCTTCCAAAACTGTAACGTGTCCTCCCCTTATTTGTTTACGCCCATTCCATTTGACAACAGGGGTGCAGGATTACTACTCCACTTTTTGCCCAAGGGAGTAGAATGCAGCTCCACAAGTCATCTGAGGTGGCTGCTGCTTTTCCCGCGGGAGCTGGATGCATCAACATCAGCAGCAGATGTAGTCAACTCCACCCTCAAGCCGCACTGCACTGTCAACTATACATATTATATAAACTTGGCAGAAAAATCTGCTGATAAACTCATGGCTTTTAGCTTTTGGAATTTGGGTAAAATGGCTGTTTGAATGGTAAACAACTGTTTTGCTGTGAGAATGGAAATATGATGAGGAGAGAGAGAGGGGAGAGAGAGAGAGAGAGAGAGAGGAGGAGAGAAGAGAGAGAGAGAGAGAGAGAGAGAGAGAGGAGAGAGAGAGAGAGAGAGAGAGAGAGAGGACTACTTCTATAATTCGTTTTCCTGCTTTACAAGCGGCAAAAAATATCTAGTAGTTCTGGTGATTCCAATGTCTATGCCGACAAATAAGGACGGACCAGCAGAAACACAAAATACACTGTCTATGTGCCTTCAGCGTCTGGGCTTCATCATAGTTCTTGATTAAACCATTCACAGTGGGGGCAATAGCAAAGTGAGAGGTGGAATTCCACTGTACACAGCTTAGTCTTTAGTGATCGACTATGACTCTGACTAAAAGGCTTGACTTGCACAGTCCTTATTTTCCTACACCCCTGGGGGGCCAGTTGGCTTTTGGAGAACATCTCCAATGTTGACTGTCTCTATGCCCTCTTGGCCGAGAGAGTGGGGGTGGGCAGTGGGCAAGGCTCTCCACTATAAATCAATTTCTCCCAATTTCCGGAAACAGCAGCTGCCTCCTCTGCTGTTTTGAAGGTCATCGTCGAATACGATGGACAGACATGCGAAGAATTCTCTGGTTCAGGATGATATTTCATTCCGAGCACTCACATCTAGTGTTTCAAGAGACGATAGTGAAGGAGTATGTTTATGTTTCATCCACCACAGTTTGAATGATAACCTTTAATATTCAACTATTTATCATTTTATTTCATTCTGAAATTTTAGGTTGTTTCATCTCCATTAAAAGTGACTAATTCCACGTTTGTGAAAGAGCAGCTCCCCACACACATACACAAACAACATACACACACACACACCACACACACACACACACACACACACACACACACACACACACACACACACACACACACACCTTCAACAACTTGAACCAAACACGTTCTAGCCGGGATGATGGTTAGTTTGTAGATTCCTGTTAAATAGTCATATAAAACTGTCAAGACCAGAACAAACACAGAATCTGACAACGGTTGAGCTTGAAGTCATACAGCCCAGATGAGAGAGAGAGAGAGAGAGAGAGAGAGGAGAGAGAGAGAGGAGAGAGAGAGAGAGAGAGAGAGAGAGAGAGAGAGAGAGAGAGAGGAGAGAGAGAGAGAGAGAGGAGAGAGAAAATTTCTTTTATAGATCTATCAAGCATAATGGAATAGGCACTCATGTGATTCTTTTTACATCCAGTCCCCGTGTGTAGACAGTTCTGTAAATCTTGTCATCTGTTCACAGATGACAATAGAGAGTGAGAGACAGAGATTGAGAGAGAGACAGAGAGAGCGAGACAAGAGAGAGTGAGTGTGTGTGTTTGAGAGAGAGAGAGAGAGAGAGAGAGAGAGGAGAGAGAGAGAGAGAGAGAGAGAGAGAGAGAGAGTGAGAGACAGAGACACAGAGAGAGAAAGAGAGAGAGACAGAGAGAGACAGAGACAGAGAGAGACAGAACCAGAGAGAGATGCAAGGACTAGGCAAAGCGTACTCTGCCTCTTTCCCCCAGCACCATCCCCATCACTCCTGCAGCCACTGCAGCAGAAACTCTCAATACCAGTCACAGGGAATAGAGAGGAGTGGGTGAAATTAAAGCTTGCAGCCAGGGATCCAGATCGCCTGATTAACTCCTACCCCTAACATCTTCCCAGGGATAGAGAAGCCAGGGAAGCAAGGACCGTCAGAAAATGAAACACGACTGTGAAAAGTTGCCCACACGGATGGATGGATGGGTGGACGGATGGACGGATAAGACAGACAGGGAACCAACTTTCGGGGTTGATCAGTTTGGGCGGATAAGATCTCTCAACATGCGGCCTTTCGAATAAATCCTGACTCTTGGACTTTCCACTTTTCTGTACAAAACCTGGCCACGCTGGGACATGGTTGGTACTGTCCTTTGCTGAAATAGTTCTGCCAGGATTTCAGAATAATAATAAAAATGATAAAATATCACACAGCAAAACTGTCGCTCGACGAAATCTTTGTTGTTTTGCATTGTAGTAAGAACGTGAGGTGTGACAAGACTATCGATCTGATACTGCTGTTTTACGAAAATTTATACTCATCATAAATACAGATGTAAGGAGATTGTATTGTTATTTAAAATTATGACCCGGTGTCTAAAATCAAGATATATAAAAAAAAAAACAAAAAACCTACACTTGCTCTCCCAAGCTAGGGTACAGTACCCCAGTTCACCCAGCTGTAAAAGGGTACATGCCCTTTTTTGGAACAGGGAGCGTAAAGAGGGAGAGGAGATTGGTGCCGTCTTCAATATAATATGCTATCCCCTAGAGAAGCTGAGGTCTCTGACACCTCACTCCCCAACGACACCGTAGGTTATGGGACACACACACACACACACACACACACACACACACACACACACACACACACACACACACACACACACACACACACCACACATATATATACATACACACACACACACGCACACACACACACACACACATTGTACATACATATATGTATGGATATTCACACCATTCTCTAGGGGAGAAAGATGGAAGAGATGTATAAGGGGCTAGCTATCTTTTTCGGAGATAAATGCGACGGCAAACTCTATTTCCCATTCTTTTCCAGACAACTGGTTGTAGCGTACCTTCAGGCACTTTTCACAGTGACACAGCGGCTACCTTGTCGTTACTAAGCCGACAAGGAGAAAGAGTGTACACGATTTCGCTATTGATTTTCAGCAGATAAGGCCACACAGAAAACGAAATAAAACAGAGGCTTGAAGCGATAACTTGTCTCTTTCTGTCACGGCGAGTCGCCTGAAAACTGTCCCCAGTAATCCCATGCGTCTTCCTCTAGATACATACAGGCACATTGATAAACGCACTCGCATGCACGCACGCGCATGTGCACACATACACACAAACATACACACACAAGCATACCCATGCGCACACACACACATACACGCACAGACACACGTGTGCACGCACGCGCACGTACACGACACACACACAGGGCAGTCAAAGAGAGCAACTCACTAACAGAGAGAGAGATTGATTGATTTATTCTTTTATATCGAGGATAATGGAATAAGCACTCTTGTGCTTTTTTTCATCCAGTCGCCGTGTGTTTACAGTTTTGTAAATGTCATCTGTTCCCACCGGCACACGATGGCCTACTCTTACGAAAAACGGAACAGGATTTAACGTGTGCATAAGATGTTCTGAGAGAAAAGAGAGAGAGAGAGAGAGAGAGAGAGAGGAGAGAGAGAGAGAGAGAGAGAGAGAGAGAGAGAGAGAGAGAAGACAGACAGACAGACAGACAGACAGACAGACAGACAGACAGACAGACAGAGGGACAGAGAGACAGGGACAGGGAACACAGTGAGAGACGGAGGCAGACAAAGACACAGAAAGACGAAGACAGAGACAGACAGAGATACAGACAGAGGGGCCGGGAAATGAAGACACAGGAGGGGGGGGGGAGGCCTATATACAAACGGAATGCAGACAGTAAGGCAGACAGATGATTGGGGCATAGCCTAGTAAAGAAACTATACGGCAACCATCAGCTTGAAAAAGAAGAAGATAAGAGGAGAAGCAGACACCTAAGTATGCGTAACACCATCCTGGCGGACAGTCAGACACACGCACAGCACGCACACACACATACACACACGCGTGCGCGCGCGCACGCACGCACACACATGCACACACACACGCGTGCGCGCACACACACACACACACACTATTCGCACATGCACACACATATTATCCTTTGGAAATGAGACTATTAACCCAAACACGCAGAGCATTTTGCGCACAGGCTAAAACCTGTTCTGCCTTTTAGAAGATTAGGCCAATTTTGTTGTCGGGGAACGGATGACGAAATTTACACAACCGCACGGCACAGGGGATGTTGAAATAAAGCATATGATGCTTATTACATTATTATCCTAATGAGAGAAGAAATGATAATAACAAAAGT
>CM060323.1:33235633-33245633 GCA_030674155.1 Stramonita haemastoma | reverse complement strand
GAGGAGAGAGGAGGAGAGAGAGAGAGATGAGAGAGAGAGAGAGAGAGAGAGAGAGAGGAGAGAGAGACGCGCTTTAACGCTTTAACGATTTATTGTCATTGCCCAACTAGGCCTTTTGACAAGGGAGGTAACACAATTTTCTTTTTGAAACAGTAAACAAAAAGTAAAATACGTAATCAATACAATTGAATTTGGCAAAAGAAATGATCCAACCACTTGTAACAACCTAACTATAACATTGACCTCTATACAGTTACAAAACACCTAGTACATACAAAGAAAAGAAAAAAGAAAAAGTAAACTGAAATGTAATAACAAACGACCATTTTCGGATCGACCATCCATTCAAATTACATATGATAGATATCAACCTTTTTGAAATCTGCTTACTCGAGAATACATTGCTACTATTACTATATCAATTCGTATTAATACAATTGGTGGTGACTTGGCTTTGTCTTAATTTTTGTGCTTCTGCAATAAACTTAGCAACAGATTTAATCACATGTTCATTTTCAGATGACAAAATAGAAACAATATCATGAATTTCTGTAGATTGTAGACTTAGAAAAGTATGTTTAGTACGTATAGTTTCATTTGCTTTACATTGGAACAGAAAATGAACTTCATCATCAACATTATGACCACATAATGGACATGGTAACTGTATGGATGTCTCAGTCTGAAACCATCTTTTGTTAGCATTAAAACCCAAAGTTCTTAACATGAATCAAGCATAATTAATCCTGTGCCATTTATCATTGATTACTTTTAGATATTTTTCCGTCCGAAAGATGGATTTGAAAGAAAAGAACCACTATATTATATTTTTTTCCATATCCGAATGCCAGTTTTGCTTAAAAGAGCAAATAAGCCTATCTTTAAATTCCGAAAGAAACTGACGTTCATTAACTACTTCCTGAGACATCCACACAATCCCAAAGCCATGTTCCAACAAAACTCTTTTAACCTGATAAGCCCATTCTCTTTACCCAATTCCATCTGTATAATCAACATTTCATACGACTGTCTGCATAAACGTGTTTGTGGAAGTTTCAACAGTTTTAACCAATATTTAATACCTTTCACAAAAGTTCTTATATATAAAGGATATCTTCCTGTCTCTCCATAAAGTACAGTTTTAGATGAATGTATTGGTACATTTAAAAAACGTTTCATGGCATATGTGTGAACTTTTTCCATTTGTGTATTTACCTTAAATCCCCATATTTCTGAAGCGTATGTAAGCAACGGCTCAATTTGTGTGTCAAACAATTTCCAGAAAAGGGAACAGTCTATCATACTAAGCTTTCTAGTGTTTTTAAAATTTCTATTACACCTTTTTTCCCCTTCCTACAAGATTCTTCCCATGCAAAATTTAAACTTAGTCCTTGTTGAAAATATCATCCCTAAATATTTATAAGTATTGGCTATTTTGACTTCACATTTCCATAAAACCATTTTTCATGAACTGATAAATGTCCCCCCATTCTAAAAACAATTATGTTTGTTTTATCCATATTTACTGATAAATCAAAACGATCTGCTTCCTCTTTTAAGATATTAACTGATTTTGTAAACCAACAACAGTCTCAGACAAAAGAATATATCATCAGCAAAAAGTAGTAAAAATACCTCAATTGCTCCAGGAATCATTTGAATACCGTGCTTTCCTTTTTTAGATAGCTCAATAGCTAGTTCATTTATAAAAAATGAAGACATTTGTGGACTTAAGATACAACCCTGCTTCACTCCCTTGGGGCATTAAAAAAAATCGGAATATTTGTTCCCTGCACGCACACACGCTAAAACTGAATCATAAATAGCTTTAAGGGCGAAATAAAGTTTACCATTTACACCGATTTTTCGTAGTACATTCCATAATATATTTCTATTCACAGAATCGAAGGCCTTTCTAAAGTCCACAAAGGCAACGTATAATTTTTTACTGGAAAGCAAATGTTTTTGAACAAGAGAGTATAAAGTAAATATTTGATCTACAGTACTGTACTTCGCTCTAAAGCCCGCTTGTTCTTCAATTAATTTTTCTTCATTATCTGCCCATTGAGTTAATCTTTTATTCAAAATGTAAGTATAAAGTTTACTTAATATACTGGTTAGAGCTACTCCATGATAGTTGTCAGGATTATTAATATCTCCTTTTTTTTGAATTGGAATTATTACGGACTTGACCCACTCTAAAGGGAAAGCACCTGTTTCAAACAGATGGTTAAATAGCTGAGCAAGAAAAGTAATTACTGTGGAGTTAGTGACCTTGAGCATTTCTCCAATTATTTTATCTGGACCAGCACTTTTTCCTGTTTTTAAATGTTTGATAGCATCAAAAATCTGATTATGAGATATAGCATTGTTAAACAATGGTTCAAATATTTCATCTTCCTGTAGTACATCCACATTCTCTTGTGTTTCTGCACAATTAAAGTCATTAAAGACCTTCAAAAAGTGATCATACCACTGTTGAATAGTTATATTATTATTTACTAGTGATTTACGGTTAACCGATCTATTAACAGACCAAAACGTTTTGGAGTCCTTAGAAGAAGTTTCAAGTTTCTATAATCTCTTATTGTTAAAATCTCTTTCTTTCGTTTTTCTTAGACGGATGTATTCTTTTCTAGCATTAGTGTAAATTTGTCTTTTTTCTGTTTTATCCTCATTTGTTTTACAACGTTGGAATCTTTTTAATAATCTCTTAACTTCTTGTTTCTTTCACATTCAGCATCAAACCAGTCATTACATTTTTTTCTACCTTTATTAACTGTTCTAACCATGCATGCAGCAGCTTCACATAAGGCTTTAACAAACTGATCTAAACTATCATTTATATATGTGTTCAATAGTTGGGAAGCTACTTCTATGCTTTCTTGAAATTCTGCACTATTAAGCTCTTGTTTATATACTTCTACAAAATCTTCTGACCATATGATTTTTTCTACACTCTCTTGTTCTCTACTTTCAATACTAGTGCATTCATTATTTACTTTCCATGTTGTCTCAACAGGGAGGTGCCATGAATAAACACATTCTCCAATACACATATTAAAACATGATAATATTTCACTAGGAACAAGAAAATAGTCAATCACACTGCATCCATTAGGAGAAACAAATGTATACTCCCTTCCTTATCTCCCTCACAACAACCATTCAGAATCCCCATGTCAAACATAAAGCATAAATCTAATAAGGACCTGCCAAAATTGTTTATCATGTCATCTTTAGAAGCACGCACACAAAGTTCATCATTCATACTGTCATACTCAACATCATCCATATAATTTGACATGACTTCAAGGTCGGCTTGTTCTTGACCTGTCCTGGCATTCAAGTCTCCTAAAATCATGAAATGAAAATCATCTTTTTGAAAACACTGCAATAATGCTTCCTCTAATAATACAACACCATCCTTAATTAGTTTTTCATTGTAAATAGGACCACCTTCTGGCACGACACAGCACGCTATCAAAATAACATTTTTTTTATAAATTGAAAATGCATTTGTTTACTCTAATAGCAATAGTGTTGTCACACTCTATTTTCACTTCTTCAACATATTTTTCTAAAGTCTTTCTCACTGATAAAAGCACGAGAGAGAGAGAGAGAGAGAGAGAGAGAGAGAGAGAGAGAGGAGAGGAGAGAGAGAGAGAGAGAGGAGAGAGAGAGGAGAGAGAGAGAGAGAAGAGACAGAAGAGCGAGAAGACAGACAGAGACAGAGAGAGAAGACAGAGACAGACAGAGAGAGAGACAGAGAGAGACAGAGAGAGAGAGAGGAAAGAGAGAGAGAGAGAGAGAGAGAGGAGAGAGAGAGACAGAGACAGGACTCAGAGAGAGACGAGAGACGACAGAAGAGAGACGAGAGAGAGGAGAGAGAGAGAGAGAGAGAGAGAGAGAGAGAGAGAGAAGAGAGAGAGAGAGAGGAGAGAGAGAGAGAGAGAAGACAGACAGAAGACAGACAGACAGACAGAATAGAGACAGAGCAGAGCAGAGACAGAGAGAGCAAACGGAAGACAGACAGACGGGCAGGAAGAGAGAGAGAAACGACACAGACAACGAGATGTTGGTTTGTTTTTTAAAAAAACGTACACAGCAAGAATTTGTTTGTTTTTTTAAAAATTCTCAATGTCTGCTTTATCTGTGAAACATGTTAAAAGTGAGGTGGCTGCTGGTGTTTACAGACAGCCCGCAGAAAACGATGCTATAAAACAGCGCGGCTTAAATGAGAGAGAGAGAGAGAGAGAGAGAGAGAGAGAGAGAGAGAGAGAGAGAGAAGAGAGAGAGAGAGAGAGGAGAGAGAGAGAGAGCTGAGGTGTCTCTTTAACCATGAAAACAGATTATGTCACTTCCTTCCCTCCTCTTCCTCCCTCCCTCCCCCATCCTCTCTCTCTCTCTCACTTTCTCTCTCTCTCACACACACAGACACACGCACTCTCTTCTCTCTCTCTCTCTCTCTCTCTCTCTCTCTCTCTCTCTCTCTCTCTCTCTCTCTCTCTCTCTCTCTCTCTCTCCACACACGCACGCGAGCGCACACATACACACCACACACACGCACTCACGAACGCAAGCACGCACGCACACACATACATATATATATATATATATATATATATATATATATATATATATATATATATATATATAAATAATTTTTATATATATAATTCCTCCCCCTTCCCTGTCTGTCTGTCTCCCTTCCCCTCCCCCTTCTTTCTCACTTTTTTTTCTGGCTCCCCCTCCCTCTCCCCTGTCTCTGCCTCCTTGCCTGTCTGCCCCCTCTCTCTCTCTTTCCCTCCCCTTCTCTCTCTGTCTCTCTCTCTCTATGTCTCTGTGATTCCGGACTATGTAAACACCGCGTAGAAGTATTCATTATCTCGGTAAGTAATCCATTTTGTCTTCCTCTTCTGCCTACTCTCGCCCCCTCCCCTCCTCACCCTTATAACTGTCTGTCTGTCTGTCTGTATGTATGTATGTCTCTCTCTATCTCTCTGATTTTGGACAATGTTTATCTGGGTATCTTCTGTCTGCTTTTCACCCCCTACCCTCCTGAACTGTTTCCCTTATAGCTCTGTCTGTCTGTTTGCCCTCTCTGTCTGTGTCCTCTCTCTGTCCGTCTGTGTCTTTGCCTGTCTGTCTCCCCTCCCTCTCTCTCTCTTCTCTCTCTCTCTCTCTCACTCATCAACCTTTGTCATTCTCTCTCTCTCTCTCTCTCCTCT
Source organism: Stramonita haemastoma (assembly GCA_030674155.1). NCBI lineage: Eukaryota > Metazoa > Mollusca > Gastropoda > Neogastropoda > Muricidae > Stramonita > Stramonita haemastoma. The sequence goes on along the minus strand of CM060323.1, from coordinate 33,240,402 downwards.
CTCTCTCTCTCTCTCTCTCTCTCTTCTCTCTCTCTCTCTCTCTCTCTCTCTTCCCTCCTCCCTCCCCCCTCTCTCTCTCTGACGACAACAAGAATACCGTCAGGTCATCATCGGTGTTTTTTTCAAAACAGGGTGCAAGGAGGAGACGGAGACGGTAAGTTATTTCATCAATTCACCCTAATGTGGGTGTTAAAAGCATCTTGACAAGCCTAGGAGTTGATCGCTTTATTCATGCGCTTAAGTTTGGTTTTGTTTTTTTCCCTCTCCAATAATGGAGATTTTCCTTTCTCTTTATCTGTAGTTCTGTCCTTTTTCTCCTTCCTTTCCCCCCCCTTTTCTTTTCATTCAATTTTTTTCTTTCTTTCTTCGTTGATATTAAAAAAATAATCCCTTGTTTCAACCACTTTGATTTTGTTCCGTCTTCTGTTGATAGCAGTTGGCCTGTCTGTCTGTATGCTTGAGTATTATCCGTGCAGTCGTATTGCCTTTGCCGTGTGTTGTTGTTGTTGTTGTAGTTCAATTTAAAGTCTATTCACACTTGGTGATATTAGACTAAACAAACAAAGAACAAAACAAAAAACAAACAAATAAAACCCTACCATAAAATATTTACAGAAGACTTGGAAATAATCCTAGCAACATCAAAAATCAACGGTTTTCGCGAAACTACATTCAATGGTTCCCTTGCAATTTCAATGCCATTTTCTTTATAAACTGAATTTAGAACTGAACATTGAAAAATAATATGTTCACAAGATAATGGTTCAGAACAGGAGCAAGTTACATTTCGAGAATATTTGGTCTTCCAGGAGTTTAATCGCAACTTATAAATGATGTTAGAAATATGTCTTGGATAGCCTAGTATTTCAAATTTCCCATGGAAGTTAAACTTATGTACATGATTTTCCAATAATGAATTAATTTCACGACAATCATTTTTTAAGTTATGAACTGGGCAATCTCTTTTTGAACCTTTTTTTGCAAGATTATCTGCTATTTCATTCCAGTATATTCCGCAGTGTGAAGGAATCCAGCAAAAATTTATTCCTATACCTTTTGTCATGATACAATGTATCAAAATTTTATTTCAAATAATAAATCTGTCCTTACTTTTGAGCTCCAATCTTGTAAGCTATACAGTACAGACTTTGAGTCAACACAAAAAGCGAAGTGAGAAAATGCAAAATTACTATTATTTATAGTAATCAGAGCCATAAGTATGGCATAGAGCTCGGCGCTGAATATGGAGAAACCCTTCCCTAAACAGAATGATTTTTGTATCTTCAGAGCAGGAATAACGAAACCTGATCCTGCATTTAAGTCATAAACAGAACCATCTGTAAACACTTTTATATGATTTTGATAATTTGTTTCAAGATGTTGTTTTACATCAGAAGTCAACATATTGATATTGTCATCTTTTTTTAGCATGGTATAATCAATATCAAATTTAGCCTCTTTATGCTCCCACTGTGGTATCTTAGGAACTATTGGGACAACGGGTATTGATGAAATGTCAATATTACACTCTGACAGTAAATCGTCTATGTAATTATGAATTGGGCAAAGTGATGAAATATGTTGAGCCCTCTTAGGATAATCCTTGACTGAGTCAATGAGTACTTCTGTTTTTAATGAATTTGATACTGAAAGACTTCTTGTAACAAACTTAGCTACAGCTAAATGACGATGATCTGATAAAGAAAGTAAATTGACTTCTCTGTATGTATTCAGTGTATTTGTGTGTACAGGGACTCCAAGAGCTAGTTTAATTGATTTACTATCAATGCTTTGCAGCTTTTTCAATAAAGAAGGAGGAGCTGAATGATAAACCTCCTGCCCATAAACCAACGTTGATCTGACTAGACTAGTTGCTAAGTGAAGGAGAGTCTTTGTGTCCTGACCCCATGGCTGAACAGTAATAATTTTGAGAAGGTTTATAAACGTTTCCTTGCTTTGTTTACTAGACTCTCAATATGGAATCTCCAATTTAATTTGGGGTTTAAATGAACACCCAGAAATTTAACATTTTGAGAATATTTTAAGGTTTCCCCATTTATGTGTAATGCTGGTAAACAATTGGGATTTTCACCATTCAGAAATAGCATTAATTTAGTTTTTTCTCCTGAAAGAGAAAGACCATTTTCTTTCATATAAGTATCTAATTTTTCTATTTCTAATTGATAAATTTTGTTGATATGGTTTATAATTCTTTTAGACGTATGTTTCCTAATGCTTGTATTCATCCAAATTGCAATGTCATCAGCATATTGAGCTAGGTTTATATTGTTTGACAGAACTTTTGGAAGGTCATGAATAAGAATAGAAAACAATATAGGAGCTATTATTGACCCCTGAGGAATACCAATATCAATATTTTTGAAAGATGAATACACTGATCCAACTCTTGCACACATCGATCTTTCTGATAGAAAACTCTTAAAGTATTGAAACATTTCACCATTAACTCCAATAAGTTTCAGTTTGTATAATAATCTAGCATGCCATACGCTATCATACGCTTTACTAATGTCAAAGAAAGTGGCAAGAGTGCTTTTTCTGTGTGCAAACTGGTACTTAATATGACTTGTAAGTTTCACTAGATGATCTGTTGTACAACGACCTTTTCTGAATCCAGCCTGATTCACTGGAATTATATTTTCCTTTTCACAAAAATACAAAAGGCGTCTTTGGACGATTTTTTCTAAAACTTTTCCCACTTGTGAAGTTAGTGCTATTGGTCTGTAATTATTAATACAAGATCTAGATTTGCCCTTTTTTGGAACCGGTATTACAATTGACCTCTTCCAGGGGTTAGGGAGAGTTCCATTTAACCAACATTTTTGGTAAAACGAATGAAGTAATTCCTTCCATTTTAAAGGCAAGTGTAGTAATAATTGGTATGAAATGCCATCAATGCCCACAGCACTGTAATTTGAAGAGAATGATTCTAACGCTTCGTTAAATTCTTTAAAAGTGATAGAAGAATTTAAAAAGTACTCTTGTTTGGAAACCGGATCTTTATATTCATCTTTTCTTTCTTCTGTCTCTCTAAAGCCTTTGTCAGTTGGATTCAGACTTGACAAAGAGTTGTTATCTGAAAAAGACTTTACAAATGCTTCAGCCTTGTCCAAGGAGGAAGGCATTTCATTATTATGGAGTTTTATTGGAAAGACAGGCAAAATGTTTCCATTTTTCATTTTTTTAACTTTTTTCCACACTTTGTGTAAATCTTTCGATTCAGATATTTCATCCCTACAAAAATTTGAAAAATAAGTTTTCTTGGCTAGAGCTACAACTCTGTTACTATGATTCTTAGCTTGCTTCATATTAATGAAGTTTACTTCCGATCTGTCTTGTAGCCATTTTTTAAAAGCTAATTTTTTTAAGTATACCGCTTCCTCACATTCATTATTCCACCACACATTCCCAAAGTACTTCCAATCTTGCATCTTTTTGCATTTGGGAATAGATTTTTCTGCTGCCTGTAAAACAGCTTTGCAAAATTTGTCATATGACGAATCAATAGTTTCATCTATAAGATATTTACAGTTTATGTTAGATAATATGGACTGAAATAGGTCCCAATTAGCACATTTATAAACAAATTTAGGGATTACATCGTCAACTTTGGCTTCTTTTTCAAACATAATTTCTTTTAACTGTAGTATTATAGGAAAATGGTCGCTTCCTAATGTATCATCATTGGTGAGCCAGACTGCATTAACTCCTAATTCAGGCGATATTAATGATAAATCAATTGATGATGGTTTATGGCTTGCAATATCAGGTAATCTTGTTATACTACCATCATTTAGGAGAATCAACTTTGAGTCAACGATGTTTTCTATTAATCTGTTACAGGTCACATTGCAACAATTAGGTTCCCAAAATGGTGCATGTGCGTTGAAATCTCCAAGCACTATCCATTTTTTACTTGTCAGATCAATATGTTTAATCCAGTCTGTATTTTCTGCTTTTGGACCCTTAGGATAATAAACAGATACTACATTTAAATCTGTTTGTTTGTTTACTTTGACAGTGACTGCTGTTGCAAAAAACTCATCTGTAGATGTTGGAACAGGGGGTAAAGACAGAGGAGAGTAACTTAAATCTGCTCTAATGTACACTGCTGTTTGAACTCTTTTGGTTGTACTGCTACAAGTGAACAATGGTGGATAATAAAAATTGTTAAATTTGGGAAGCTTGTTAGCATCTACGTTAAGAGACTGCAATGCAAGAACTGAATAATTATGATGTGAGAGATGAGCTTCAAGGTGAAGTAAATTTTTAAGGAGTGATCTACAATTCCATTGAAAAATTACAATATTGTCAAACACAGTCTTCATGACACATAGTGAAATTCAACACATTTTGCTGTGGTATAAATGAACAAAGTCACCAGGAATATGGATGGGAGAAAGAATTCCACTGGCGATGATGAAATGACCATGGCTGAGGATATCTTGCAAACCCTGCAGGATCTCCATACCACTGGTTGGGCCCTTTCTCCAAGCTGTTGGGCATTCCTCGATGAAGATTCCTGACGAGCCTTCTCCTTGGTCGCTCCCAGAAGAGACGATGAACATGTCGACCCAGGTTCCCCGCCAGGATGCTGGTGCCTATATCTGATGGATGAATGTCATCTTTCATGATTTTGTTATTATATATACTCATATTTTCATGAGAGAGAATAGACACTTGTTGGTTAGAAAGCTCAGAAAATAAAAGAGCGTTAAAGAGCTGTCTCCTTCCCTCAAGATCTTTGT
>CM060323.1:33213133-33230633 GCA_030674155.1 Stramonita haemastoma | reverse complement strand
GTTTCTCAAAGTTGGAGACAATACAAAGCCAGTATAGTAGGGCTGCCTGCACTAATAATGGCCGGATAGCAGCAGAGCAGACAGACACAAAGCCCGACCTGAGTCCTGCTGAATCCTGCAAGTTACTGGTTTCAGTATCGGCGGCGCCTGGCTCATTAAAGGAGGCCAGGTTTACAAATTCCTCTGTCAGCTTGATGGCAAGCCTGCATGACTGATATCTGAAGCTCAAACCTTGCTTTTTGTGGGTGTGTGTGTGTGTGTGGTGTGTGTGTGTGTGTGTGTGTGTGTGTGTGTGTGTGTGTGGTGTTGTGTGTGTGTGTGTGTGTGTGTGTGGTGTGGTGTGTGTGTGTGTGTGTGTGTGTGTGTGTGTGTGTGTGTGTGGTGTGGTGTGTGTGTTGTGGTGTGTGGTGTGTGTGTGTGTGTGTGTGTGTGTGTGTGTGTGTGTGTGTTTGTGTGTGGGGTGTGTGTGTGTGGCATACAGAGATCAAAGGTGCACGTGCGTCAGTGGTCTCCAGGTAACGCACCAGTCTTGAAAGCGACAAGCATGGGTTCGATTCTTGTCTGACCCTGGATATTTTCCCTCATCCGCTAAACCCTGAGTGTGGTCTGGGTGGTGTCAGTCTTGAGCATGAGATGATAATCTGAGACCCTACGTGCGAGACGCATTCGGCGCTCGTTAAAGAACCCGCAGCAACAAAATAGAAATTTAAATTTCAAAATTGTGTGAAAAAGCCACTATCACAGGGAAACAAATACACATGTAAGACAGAGTTTTAAAAAAAATAAGTGTGGCACCGATCTTATGGCGACGCGCTCTCCAGGAAGAGAGCAGCTCGAATTTCATGCAGATAAATTGCCATATATATAATGGGAAAATCTGCCTGCAATCTTTTTCTCTTGGCAGACAGCTGAAGAAGAAAAGAAAAACCCAACCCCAAAACGCGCTGACATAAAAGAAACCAGATACAGACTTGGTCTACTACTGATGGAAAAGCACCTACAAACTGAACATCGGTTGTTTCATTTTCTTTCTTTTGTTTTTTTTTAAACAACAAACTACGCCTTGGAAGACAGTACGCAGACAGACAATGAGAAAATGTCGATATTTTGGTCTGATCAATATCTGGCCGGTCCTTTTACCCCCACCTCTCTCTCTCTCTCTCTCTCTCTCTCTTCTCTCTCTCTCTCTCTCTCTCTCTCTCTCTCTCTCTCTCTCTCTCTCTCTCTCTCTCTCTCTCTCACACACACACACCACACACTCTCTCTCTCTCTCTCTCTCACTCTCTTTCTCTCTTCCCCCCTCTCTCCCCCATCCTTCAGCCTCCTTTCTCTGTGTTCTTCTAAGGAGCGGAATAAACAATGTCACTGGCTATTAGCGTCCTTGAAATCCTCTGTAATTCCACCCCACCCCACCACCACACCACATCCACATCCCTCACCCCCCTTCTCCTTCTCTCTCTCTTTTTGTGGTTGTCTGACCTACTTTCACTCTTTACTTCCTCCTTGCTGCATTCTTTTTTCTTTTGTTGGTGTATGGTGTTACTGGTCTTTGTTTCTAAACTATGAAGGAATATTTCTTCTTTTTCTTTTTTTTTGCCGTGAAAATCTGTAAGGTCTGGACAGTGGGAATGGTTTATGTTATGGTCGAATACTGTAGCGTATCTTTATTATTTTGAACAGTGTAATAATTATGCTACACTGTAGCATAATCTGGTGCACTTATCACTTTGTACTAAAACAGGATAGTAAGTCCAGTGTATGTCTCATTTTATTCTATTTAGTTTATTACATTATAGTTGTTTTTTTTTAAGTACATTCATTTTTCCATACAACTTAGCATTGTACGGTGTAGCGTGATCCAGTATGAATATAATCTAATTCAATTACATTATAGTTTTTTTTTTAAGTACATTCATTTTTCCATACAACTTAGCATTGTAAGGTGTAGCGTGATCCAGTATGAATATAATCTAATTCAATAGGATTCAGAATAATTATCAATGTAACAGAGTGAACATTTGTGATGTCCCATCTCTGCACAGCTTCTCAAGTGGGTACGGCTATCCAGTTAGGACAGTGACCTCTAAAAAGAGGTTGCATAAATTCTACCTTATAGCATGAAGGCAAAGTGTTTGCAATGGAGGGGTTTCGACCAACACCCAAGGAAACAGAGCATCGCACAATTGGCAGGTGTGTCCCGATTTAAGAACACAACGCTGCGACAGGGCTCTGATTGCATGGGAAGTAGTCTACTTACCACCTCATCACATCAATATATGCTGTCAAGCACAGCTGGAAATCTGGAACCTAGCTTCCTTGTTTCATACAGAAAATGGAATAGATACCCTAAAAACTCATCGTAGCCTAAGCATGATCTAAAATGACGGTCTTTAGTTTAAACAAAATTTTATTCATTCAGAACAACGTATCATCAACGATATGACATGCATATAGCTGGTAAACTTTATACGAGTACTCGAGCACTTTGGTTGCGCTGAACAAAATCGCGTCATATAGATGAAACCTAAGACAAGCTAAGTGCTCGAAGACACACTTTTTCACCCAAAGATGAAACGAAAGAAAAGAAACAGAGAAAAAGCAACAGAGAAACAAATCCGCTGATTTAAAACAAAGAAAATGTACAGGAAGAAAGTTTAAAAAAAAAGAGTTTAAAAGTAAAGAAAAAATGAATAAGCAAACGATTTAAACGACAAGGAAAATGTGACAAGGAAAAGGGTTAGAAAAAAAAAGAGGAAGTAAAAGTACAGTGGAAAGACGAAGAAAAGATAAACACTCAAAAATATAACTGAAAAAAGGAGAAAGAAAGTTCAGAAAATGGGAAAGTGTGTGTGTGTGTGTGTGTGTGTGTGTGTGTGTGTGTGTGTGTGTGTGTGTGTGTGTGTGTGTGTGTGTGTGTGTGTGTGTGTGTGGTGCGCGTGTGGGTGTATGTGTGCGCACGTGAGCGTGCGTGCGTGCGTGTGTGTGTGTGAATGTGTGTGTATGCGCGTGTGTGTGTGCATGCGCGCACCGTGTGAATATTTGAAAGGACAGAAAAAAAGGTTACGAGAGCGAAGGAAAGAACAATTTTAAAATAAGCCTCTTCTAATTGGAAAATCCTCTCTCTCTCTCTCTCTCTCTCTCTCTCTCTCTCTCTCTCTCTCTCTCTCTCTCTCTCTCTCTCTCTCTCTCTCTCTCTCTGTGCCCCTCTCCGTCTCTCTCTCTCTCTCTCCCTCCCTCCGTCCCCTCTCCCTCTTTCTCTCTGTCTTTTTGTCTCTCTCCCTGTGTCTCTCTTTCTCTATGTTTTACACACACACACACACACACACACACACACACACAACACACACACACACACACACACACACACACACACACACACACACACACACACACACACACACACACACGCTACTTCCCTTTAGAAAGGAAGAGACGGAGGATATGATGATATTGATTAACAGCTAACTCCTTGTATGATAGGGATTTCTCCAATCCCTAAGAGCGGTATAATAGTTTTCCTGTCTGTCAACCTCTCTGTGTCACATCACATCTCTCTCTTTTCCTTCTCTTCCTTCCTTCCTGGTTGTGGAACAATGCAGTTTGTTTGCTTGATTGTTTGTTAACGTGTTTGTTTGGTTGTTTGACAACAGACTGGCAAAGGCAAACAGTGCTTTTGGCAGACTCTACCACCGTGTCTGGAAAAACAAACACCTGAAGAAAGACACCAAGATCAGTGTCTACAGAGCCGTGGTACTGACCACCCTCCTGTACGGCTCTGAGTCATGGGTCACATACAGACACCACCTGCGAATTCTGGAACGCTTCCACCAACGCTGTCTCCGCTCCATCCTCGACATCCACTGGAGCGACTTCACCCGAATGCTGAGGTGCTGGAGCAAGCAGGGATCACCAGCATTGAGGCCATGTTGCTGAAAACGCAGCTACGCTGGGCAGGGCATGTCTCTAGAATGGAGGACTATCGCCTACCGAAGATGGTTCTTTACGGTGAACTTTCCACCGGACACCGCTACAGAGGCGCACCAAAGAAGAGATTTAAAGACTATGAAGAAATCTCTATCAGCCTGCCTCATAGACCATAACCAGTGGTCAGTCCTTACTGCTGACCGGCAGGCCTGGCGACACACTGTGCATCAGTCGGTCTCCTCCTTTGAGGACAATCGCAGAGCGGCCCTTGAGGAGGGGCGAATGAGGAGGAAGAACCGCTTCCCCTCTACATCAACCCCAGAATCGACTTTCCCCTGCAGCCGCTGCGGCCGGGTTTGTTTGTCACGCATTGGACTGAACAGCCACCAGCGAGCCTGCACCAGACGTGGACAGTGCCCTTAATCTTCGTTCGCGAAGCCAAGCCATGATGATGATGATGTTTGGTTGGGTGGGTTTTTTAAGTTATATTTCTACCCTCTGGATCGAGGGTGTTAAAAGAAACACTGAAGACCCACAACATCCCACCCACCCACCCAGGCCTTTTGAACTTGCCACAGACAGAAAGTTCTTTCTCCCCTCGACGCCCAAGATGGTTGGCACAAGAGGATGGACAAAGTTAAGTAAGTAATGTATTTCTACCTTCTCATCCACCTTCCTCTTCTTCCAGTTTTCCCGTTCATCTCACCTACATGCTTGTGAGGTTGCGTGTCGGCGTGAAAGTGCGCACGGTGTATAATATTGTATTGTAACCAGTGTTTTGTGTTGCGTTGTATTGTATTGTAGATTAGAGTAGAGCAGTGTGGAGTGGAGTGGTGTGGAGTGGAGTGGTGTGGAGTGGAGTGGAATGAAGTGGTGTGGAGTGGAATGGAATGAAGTGGTGTGGAGTGGAATGGAATGAAGTGGTGTGGAGTGGAATGGAATGAAGAGGTGTGGAGTGGAGTGGAATAAAGAGTAGAGTAGAGTAGAGTAGAGTAGAGTAGAGTAGAGTAGAGTAGAGTAGAGTAGAGTAGAGTAGAGTAGAGTAGAGTAGAGTAGAGAGTAGAGTAGAGTAGAGTAGAGTAGAGAAGAGGAGAGGAGAGGAGAGGAGAGGAGAGGAGAGGAGAGAGTAGAGGAGAGGAGAGGAGAGGAGAGGAGAGAGAGAGGAGAGGAGAGGAGAGTAGAACAGAGGAGAGTAGAGAGGAGGGAGAGAAGAGATTTGATTGATTTATTCTTTCATATCGGGAATAATGGAATAAGCACTTGTGCTTTTTTACATCCAGCCCCCGTGTGTATGCAGTTTTGTGTCATCTGTTCCCACCGGCACACGATGGCCTACTCTTACGAAAAGCGGAACAGGATTCAACGTGTGCGCAAGATGTTCTTCGTGCGTTCGCACACGGGGCCTCGGTTTAAAGTCTCATCCGAAAGACTTTAGGGGAGAGTGGAGTCAGCACTGATGTCAACTCCAGGAGAAAAATCTCCTCGACCGGAATCGAACCCGGGTCGTCAAATTGCCAGCGCAATGTTCTGACCACTAGGCTATCCGTCCCCCCCCCCCCCCCCGTCAGAGAGAGAGAGAGAGAGAGAGAGAGAGAGAGAGAGAGAGAGAGAGAGAGAGAGAGACAGACAGACAGACAGACAGACAGACAGACAGACAGAGACAGAGACAGAGACAGACAGAGAAGGGGGGGGGGGGGTTATAGGAAAAACGATTTGCAGACAATAAACTTGTCTACGGCGCTCTCTTGAACCAGAGCAAGCAAGAGGCACTAGCCCCGTTATTACATCGATATCATCATTTCCTTAGTGATTTCCTTTCCCGGAGACAAGCACGGCTCTTGTGGGACATCGCAGGTCTGAGTCAACTAATGATGATTTATAACTTAAGACATGAAGGATGCTTCTTTCTTTCTTTCCCTTTTCCTGTTCTCTCTCTCTCTCTCTCTCTCTCTCTCTCTCTCTCTCTCTCTCTCAAAAGTTATAAAGGAATTCTTTAGTCAATAAGTCTGGAAATCTGCATACAGGTAGATATAATTGTGGAGTAACTTGTGCATAAATTATGGAATTGCCGATGGGATGGTTCTTTGGTTATTTGCAGCTATAATTTATGTTCTTCAAATCTGTTGCAACTTTTTGTATGCAAGCTATTTTTAACCTTATCAGGCAGTGGGGACTGCTGTCAAACCAGGCAAAGGCGCATGAATTTTGTTTTTCGTTTTTTGACTTTTTCGTGCATCATCGTTCAGGTGTTGGGTTCAAGAGTTCAGGATCAAAAGTTCCAGTGACTACCTGCTTTTATTTGTGAATTGCTATAACTTACCTAATCTATATTATACTCCGCCCTCTTTGACTTTGCAAAAAATTTGACATGAATCCTAGATCTGAAGAACCAACTCTCTTCCAGTTGTTTGAATGGAGATTTTCACAACTGACAAACAGTTTCCAATTACACTCTTCAAACATGAACAGAACATTGGAAGAGAAATTTCGTTGTCAGGAGGAACATTTCCGACATTTAACAAAGGAACTGGCTGATGTGAAGAAAGGCTTACAAAAGAATGCTGAAGATGTCCACGAGCTTCAAGACGACAGGGAGGCCATTGTGGAACGTTTAGACCAGCTGGAACACAAAGTAGACATTGTGGAAGCACAAAACATCAGATGCAATCTAAGATTCTTTGGTGTTGATGAAATCAGAAGAGGGACAGAACTGACTAGTGAAGCACTGATTGCAGAAGTCTTGAACTTTCACTCCTCTAGTCACGAACTTTGGCAGACATCAGACATCAGAAGTGCCTACAGAATAGGCAGCCCACATCAGGATAAATCTCCATGTCCACTCTTGGTCCAGTTTTGTCGATGGGGGGACAAGCTTGCCATCCTAAGAAACCAGGAGCTGCGTGAGAGACTTCGACAAAGCAACATCAGAGTGACCTCAGACCTTACAGCTCATCAGAAGACCATGGTAGACTTTCACAGAGATCAAGGCAGAGTAGCATACTTCTTCAATGGAAAGTTGCATGTTAAAGAGAAGCCACCCACACAGCCAGGGTACAGACATCACCGCCAAAATCCCTCCAATCATCAAAATCCAGATACACGCCATAAGCAATCTGGAAGAAATGGAAACAATAGGTGGGATCCTGGTGAGAGCAGAGCAGATAACAATCATGTGCAAAAGAGGATGATGAACAACGCTCATTTTTATCATGAAAATGCCAGTCAGGATCATAGAGCACGGGAACATCTGGGTCATCAGCGATGGAGGGAAGGCCAGATCTATGCTAGGTACAAATCTAGGGGTCATGCTGCATCCCCTGCTGCTGGAGGGCAAAAAGGGAGATGGGCAAGACAGAACATGCCTACTTCTCCCCCTCCCCCTGTTGCTGAGGGACTGCGGAGCAGACGAGGAAGAGAAGACTCTCCCACTGCTGCTGAGGGACTGCGGAGCAGACGACCAAGAGAAGACTCTCCCACCACTGCTGAGGGACTGCGGAGCAGACGAGAAGACTCTCCCACCACTGCTGAGGGACTGCGGAGCAGACGACCAAGAGAAGACTCTCCCACCACTGCTGAGGGACTGCGGAGCAGACGAGAAGACTCTCCCACCACTGCTGAGGGACTGCGGAGCAGACGACCAAGAGAAGACTCTCCCACCACTGCTGAGGGACTGCGGAGCAGACGAGAAGACTCTCCCACCACTGCTGAGGGACTGCGGAGCAGACGAGAAGACTCTCCCACCACTGCTGAGGGACTGTGGAGCAGACAAGGAAGAGAAGACTCTCCCACCACTGCTGAGGGACTGCGGAGCAGACGAGAAGACTCTCCCACCACTGCTGAGGGACTGTGGAGCAGACAAGAAGACTCTCCCACCACTGCTGAGGGATTGCGGGGCAGACAGGAAAGACAGGACAGACAGGAAAGACAGGACACTCCCCAATACCAGCAGTCACATAGCAGTGACTGGTCTGTGGCCGGTACGTACAGCCATCAGTTCATACCTGTTGCCCCAGGTATGGGGTCGTACAGTCAGGCAGTGCAGAAAATGCATGCACCAGGAAGAAAGTCAGAAAAGTATCAGAGACCCAGTCACAAAGCCCTAGCAAATTCTAGGCAGCCAAGTCATACACTGAGAAAGAATCCCAAAAGCAGGCACACTGTCAAGCAAAACAGTAAATACAGTGTTTTCAGGGACCGTTCACTGACTTATAATAATGAAAAAGATGACACAAAACATGACAATAAAGACAGTCATAACAAAAGAAGGTACAGTGCAAAGGATAATACAGATGCCAGGAATTTTGATAAAAAAGATAAACAGGAACGAATGATTGAATCAGATATGTCCATGACTACAGGTCAGGTTGAGAAAACTCCTAATTTCTCTAGAAAGAGAGAGGAAAATGAGTCAACTAGTAAGGACACAAATGTTGATACAGACACTGAATTGTCTGATACAGGAGACAGACAGAGACCAAAGGAAAAGTCTACTGAGGAACTAAGGGATGCGGATAGCAGTCGTGAGAGGTCAGACAGACAACAGGGTAGAAGTGAGATCAGGGACTTAAACATAGGGGATAAATATGGGACTCCTGATTTTGTTCAGTCTGAGATAGAGTCAGATAAAGAGGGAAATGAAACAGCAGCACTTCCCACTAATACTGACAATGCCATTTCTCAAAAAGAACAACCTCCTGCTAAAGGTAAGCAGTCTCAAAATCCCGACATTAAGAAAAGTGGCAAAAGGAACACAGGCAGAAATAGGGTTACCAGTCAAGACAGTATTGTCCACAGTTTTCAACGTATGTTGTCAAATGAGCGCATTCAGGGTGCTCAAGACAGGGGACGCACCAGAACTCGTATTCAACGAGGCTCCCCTCCTAAATAGGACATCAGCCGGGCCAATGACATTAGTAGATTAGAAAGGGGAAAAGTCAGGTATGATGACTCGTACAAAGTAAGCACGTCAGAACATGTATATTACTCAGTAAGCAAAGCAAAAAGTACTAGAACCAAATTTTTAAACTTTAATGTTAATGGTTTATTTTCAAAACTAGACAACATTGACTTTATTCAGTACTTAACATCTCATGACTTTATTTGCCTAACAGAAACATTTGTAGCTACAGAATTTGAATCAGCTCTTTTCAGTGATTATGTCATTTTCAATTCTAAAGCAAAGAAGCTATCTAAGCAAGGCAGGTATTCTGGTGGTGTTATTGTTTTAATTAAAAAGAAATTTGCAAGTTTAGTTTCACAAGTTGAATACAACTTAGACAATACAGTAATAGTGAGTATTGATAGAAAGCTATTTGAAACAGATTTAGATATCTTTTGGATTTGCACTTATGTACCACCTCATGATTCTGCTGCATGGAAATGTAAAGAAAATGGTTATGGCTTAGAAATGCTGGAACAATGTTTTCTGGACCTACACGTATCTTACAAGTTTCATACCTTACTATGTGGAGACTTAAATGCAAGAACAGCTTCTGAAAATAGCATGTGTATCAATGTAGATAACATGGAAGTCTATGAGGAAAATGATGAAAAGTCCCCTTTTCTGAGAAAATCTCAGGATGATTCCAAAAATATGTTTGGGGATCAGCTGTTAGAGTTGTGTAATGCTTTTGATTTAGTTATTTTGAATGGTCTAAGTGAGCATGAATGTGATGGAAGTTATACTTTTATATCCAGTGCAGGATCTAGTACTGTTGATTACTTTGTCATTTCATATAATTTGCTCATGATGTCACATGATATATCATTCAGTGTTGAAGATTCGACTGAATCTGATCATTTACCTGTGGTTTTTACTCTTTTATCATCCATTATTAGCTGTGTTGGGAAAAAAAAGGAAATTAAAAAGTTTTGTTTAAAAAAGCATGTATGGAATGCAGAAAAAGAACATGAGTTCTTGAACAAACTAAATGATACCTCTGTAAAAGGTAGATTGCAAGATGCAGAAAGTGCTATAGAACAAGATGTGGATGGTGCATTGGATATTTTTGTGCATTGTTTGTTAACTGCTAGTAGTTGTATGTTGAAGAAAGTATATCCCAATGCACCAAAGAAATCTTCCATGTGGTTTGATAATGAATGCCATCAAGCCAAAATTAAAAGTCGACAGACATTAAGAACTTTTAGGAAGTCTAGAAAAACTGAAGATAGGTTAATGCATGTAGAAGCAAAAAAGAGTTACAAGGCAATACTTAAAATAAAGAAAAGAAAGTTTAGACATGACCAAATATTACAGTTAACGTCAAATATTACAGATTCTTCTAAATTTTGGAAACAACTATCTGAAATGGGCTGTGGGAAGCAGAGATCAATTAATACTAATAATATATCTATAAGTGAGTGGTATGATCATTTTAAAAAGGTGTTTTCTATTGATGATAGTATGTCAGGAAATATGCAAAATGGTGGGATTGGCTTGACTGAGGAAGAGGATCATGTATTAAATTCTGAAATAACTGAAGTAGAAGTGGCTAATGCTGTTAACAAATTAAAATTTGGCAAAGCTTGCGGAATGGATGGCGTTACCACAGAAATGTTGAAGATTGGTAGTACAATTACAGTTCCTTTTTTACATAAATTGTTCAATTCACTATTTTCAAAAGGCATTTACCCAAATGAATGGGCCAAAGCCATTGTTATACCAATCTACAAGAAAGGTGACACTGAAAATGTTGACAACTATAGAGGGGTTTCTCTGCTGAGCACAATTTCCAAATGCTACAGCACAATACTAAACAAGAGGCTTTATACATGGTTGGAAGACAATGAAATGATCTCAGAAGGTCAGGCTGGTTTTCGTAAAAATTATTCAACAACTGATCATATTTTTTGTTTACACTCTATAATTCAAAAATGCTTTTCTCAGCGGAGTAAAAAATTGTATGTTGCTTTTGTTGATTTCAGAAAAGCTTTTGATTCAGTAAGACATGACAAGCTATTACAATTGATTAGAGACCAAGGTGTTAGAGGAAAATTTTTCTGTTCCCTACGTGCAATGTACAGTAGTTTGATATCTTGTGTTAGATCCAATAACGAATATTCAGATTTTTTTGACTGCCCTTTAGGGGTTCGACAAGGGTGTGTCTTGAGTCCTACTTTGTTTGGAATGTTTATTAATCAACTAGCAACTCATATGTCTGAGAAGGGAAAACATGGTGTACAACTGATACCAGGTGCTGTAGAGTTGTTCATTTTGCTTTTTGCAGATGATGTTGTTTTGTTGTCTTCTACTCCTGTAGGCCTGCAAAATCAGTTGAATATTCTCCATAAGTGTTGTGTGGATATGAAATTAAACATTAATACAGATAAAACCAAAGTTATGGTCTTTAGGAAAGGAGGGGTTTTGGGTAAGGATGAGGAATGGTTTTTAGGAGATAAAAAGTTAAAAAGTTAGAAGTTGTAAATAAATATTGTTATTTGGGGTATGTTTTTACGACAAAACTTTGTCATAGGCTGGGTACAGAACATTTGTGTGTAAAAGGGAAAAAAGCAATAATAAGTTTAATTAGAGCATTTCAAAAAAACAAAGATATTTCTTACCAGGTTTATTTTAAAGTTTTTGATGTAAAAATTAAGCCAATATTGCTATATGCATCTGAAGTATGGGGAGTAAATCGCTTAGAACATGTAGAAAAAATACATTTGATGGCTTGTAAACGTTTTCTGGGAGTTCCTGTTAAAACACCAAATAAAATGGTTTATGGGGAAGTTGCCAGATATCCTTTATTCATAAACTCATATATTTGTGCAGTTAGATATTGGTTAAAATTACTACAAATGAGTAATCAGAGGTTGCCAAGACAGGCCTACGAAATGCAATTAATTCTAGATCAGAAAGGTAAAAAATGTTGGGTAGCAAGTGTAAGGGAATTGTTGTGCAATTCAGGGTTTAATATTGTTTGGCTACAACAGGGTGTTGGTGATATTCAGGATTCCTTAGTGCATTCAAGCAAAGATTAATTGATATGTTTATTCAGGAGTGGTCAGGTGTCATGAGAGAGAGTAATAGGTATGCAACATATAGATCTTTTAAGACTGTTTTTGAAAAAGAATTGTATCTTCATAGTATTGATATTTATTGTTTCCGAGTTGCACTGTCACAGGCCAGAATGAATGTTCTTCCTTTAAATAATAATCTCAACCGATACAGCAACAACAATCAAGATAAAAACTGTTCTTTGTGCAAAAACGTTATTGAAGATGAATACCATCTAATATATATTTGTCCATTATATACAGATTTACGAACCAGTTACCTGAAAGATCTTCTTCATGTGCCTATGCCTTTTCTTCTTCAGGCACGTAGTAGATGTCGTTCAGTGCAGCTAGCAACATTTTTATTCCGTGCTATTCGAAGAAGACAGACAGTGGCAGAACTTATGTAAAGTAAATAGATCTAGATCTAATAGTGAAAAAGATGCGTTGTATCAAGTGTGTACCGTTGCTTTATGATGAGACTTTGAACAAATTCGTTATATGCACATACATCCACTCCCCCATCTCCCACTTCGTTTTGAATTGTGGCCCAAGGCTGATGTTCAATAAAAACATTTTCATTTCATTTCTCTCTCTCTCTCTCTCTCCTCTCTCTCTCTCTCTCTCTCTCTCTCTCTCTCTCTCTCTCTCTCTCTCAGCCTATCTCTTTGTCCACCAATCCACCCCCTCCCCTCCACAAACAAACAAGCCCAAAACCCTCAAGACAAAAACACAACAAATTCTATAGCTCTTTTTTCACCGACACAATTTTGGCCAATCAGTCGGAGTTTTCCGACTGAAATCCCCGATGATTGTTGTAAGAGGACAGGAAAGCCCCTAGGGGCTTAGCTCGCCTCTTCCTCCGCTTGTGTAACCAAGTAACCTAATCACACCTGCCTCCAGCCCTTTCTGAATGCGCGGTACCCGGCGTCGGGAGCAATTGTCTGGTATTAGCAGAGTCGACTTCCAGTCATGTGGGCTTACTGACGCCTTGCATGTACGTTGGGTGGTGGTATGGGTTTATCTTCTTTTGCACGTTGTTTCTTTACACCTATGGTTTGAGTTTATCTTCAGTGGCTTTGTTTTCCTATGCCTATGGTTTGAGTCGATCTTCTGTAGCTTTGTTTTCCAACACCTACTGTTTGAGTTGATCTTCTGTGGCTTTGTTTTTCAATACCTGTAGTGTGAGTTTATCTTCTGTGGCTTTGTTTTCCTATACCTGTGGTGTGAGTTGATCTTCTGTAGCTTTGTTTTCCTATACCTATGGTTTGAGGCGATCTTCTGTAGCTTTGTTTTCCGACACCTATGGTTTGAGTTGATCTTCTGTAGCTTTGTTTTCCAATACCTATGGTTTAAGTTGATCTTCTGTGGCTTTGTTTTCCTATACCTATGGTGTGAGTTGATCTTCTGTGGCTGTTTTCCGACACCTATGGTTTGAGTTGATCTTCTGTAGCTTTGTTTTTCAACACCTATGGTTTGAGTTGATCTTCTGTGGCTTTGTTTTCCGACACCTATGGTTTGAGTTTCTCTTCTGTATCTTTTTTTCCAACTCATATGGTTTGAGTTTATCGTCTGTGGCTTTGTTTCCCTATACCTATGGTTTGAGTTTATCTTCTGTAGCTTTGTTTTCCGACACCTATGGTTTGAGTTTATCTTCTGAGGCTTTGTTTTCCAACATCTATGGTTTGAGTTGATCGTCTGTAGCTGTGTTTTCCAACAGCTATAGTTTGAGTTTATCTTCTGTAGCTTTGTTTTCCAACACCTAGTTATCTTCTGTGGCTTTGTTTTTCAACACCTATGATTTGAGTTGATCTTCTGTGGCTTTGTTTTTCAACACCTATGGTTTGAGGTGATCTTCTGTGGCTTTGTTTTCCGACACAGATGGTTTGAGTTGATCTGTCCTTTGTTTTCCCACATCTACGGTTTGAGTTGATCTTCTTCTGTGTGGTGTTCCCCCACTACCTATGGTTTGAGTTGATCTTTTTTCTGTCCTTTTCTTCTCCTACACCTATGGTTTAAGTTAATCGTCTGCCCTTTGTTTCCACCTACAGTTTGAGTTAGTCTTCTGCCCTTTGTTTCCACGTATGATTTTAGTTTTCTTTTGCCTTTTGTTTGAGATCAATCATTTCGTGTCCTTTGAGTGTATCTTCTGCCCTGTACGTTTCTCTGTGCCCTTTGTTTTATCTTTTGCCGCCTATTGTTTTCAGTTTGTCCTTTGCCTTTGTTTTCACCAATGGTTTAAGTTCATCATCTGCCCTATGTTTCCACACACCTATTCCCGCCAGTCTATATCCAGCCTGTCTTTATGTTTTCTTTTCTGCTCATTCTTTTCCGTGTTCTACTTTTGTCTGCCTGTTTGTCTGTCTGTCTGTCTGTCTGCCTGCCTGCCTGCCTGTCTGCCTGCCTGCCTGCCTGCCTGCCTGCCTGCCTGCCTGTCTGTCTGTCTGTCTGTCTGTCTGTCTATCTGCCTGCCTGTCTGCCCGCCTGCATGTCTGCCTGCCTGCCTGTCTGTCTGTCTGCCTGTAACCGTTTACATGGTGAATCTAAAAACCGAAGCTGAAAAGAAGATAAAAAAAATTATAATGATAAAATAACAACAACAATAATAATAATAATAGCAACAGCAACAACAACAATAACAACAACAACGAGGGACAGCAAAATAACGTGACAGAGTCCGCTTCTGACTGCTTCCCTGATAATCTGAAAACAGACACTGAAAAGGGGATCACAAAAAACACACCCCACGACAACAACAAAAACAACAACAACAACAGGAACAAGAACACAGAAAATCGGGATTGTTTGTTTTCTAGCTGTTTCCGTGGGAAGTTGAAAACTGAAAGAAGGGATAATGATAAAGAAAAGATAAACAGAAGGGAAACAGTTGGATCGGTGGTCTAGAGATAACGCGCCTGCCTAGGAAGCGAAAAGTCCCGGTCGGAAGTGAGCGGTGGTTTGATCTCCGTTTGGACCCCAAACTTCTCCTCCCATCCATTAAATCATGAGTGGTGGTCTGGGTGCTAGTCTTTCGGATGAGACGATAAACCGAGGTCCGGTGTGTTACACAAAATTATTTAGCGCACGTAAAAGGTCCCACGGCAAAAACAGAGTTGTCCTTAGAAAAAATATGTAGAAAAAAAACACACTGATAGAAAAACAAATACAGCTGTAGACAGGAAAAGAAAAAATATAATGGGTGGCGCTGGTCTTGTGGCGACGCACTCTCCCCGGAGAGAGCAGCCCGAATTTCACGCAGAGAAAATCTGCCGTGACTTAAAGTGGTGTAAAATA
The DNA here is from genome assembly GCA_030674155.1 of Stramonita haemastoma. Lineage (NCBI taxonomy): Eukaryota > Metazoa > Mollusca > Gastropoda > Neogastropoda > Muricidae > Stramonita > Stramonita haemastoma. Next base: position 33,215,420 of record CM060323.1, on the reverse strand, counting down.
TAAATATAAAATAAGATATATTGAAAAAAATCAAAATAAAAAGAGAATTAATAAAAATACAAAAAGGGAATTGCCTTTACAGAAACGTGAGAGACTTGTCTGCATCTGATTGTCTTCATGGGAATCGGGAATCTGAAACTAAAAAAATGGAATATGAAAAAATAGGAAAAGAAAACAGTAGCTTACAGAAACATGCGAGATGTTGCTATACTGTCTTGATCTCCGTGTTCTCTTTTTCGACATCTTTTGCTAACTTTGTGTCTAAGACCCCAAGTTTACCATACTGACTGATTGATGTCTGCCATCTCAAACTTTGTTCTCGCTTTTGCGCTTAAAGAAATATCTTCACAAAGCCCATTTGGCTGGGGGTATATTGGGTCTGCGTTGTGGTGTTACTGTTGTTGATGCTGCTGTCGTTGTTGTTGTGGTAGTTGTTCTTTTGTTGCTGTCGATGTTATTGTTGTTCTTATCCTTCGCTAGTAGTAGTAGTAGCTAGTAGTAGTAGTAGTAGTAGTAGTAGTAGTAGTAGTAGTAGTAGTAGTAGAGCAGCAGTAGTAGTAGTAGTAGTAGTAGTAGTAGTAGTAGTAGTAGTAGTAGGAGGAGGAGGAGGAGGAGGAGGAGGAGGAGAGAGGAGAGGAGTAGTAGTAGCACCAGCAGCAGTAGTAGTAGTAGTAGTTGTTGTTGTTCTCTTCCTCCTCCTCCTTATTCTTCCTCTTGTTCTTCTTCATGTTATAGAAGGGTAAACTAAAGAGTTTCGTATCATTCTAAACATCATCAAACAAAGTTTTCTTGATTGGAATTTGTTTACAACATGCCAGATGTATCACATTAAAAAAATATATACAGAAGAAGCCGGAATGATAGATGGTTAAAAAGATAAAGACTGAAGACGAAAAAAAGAACAGAATAAAGGAGGGAATGAAAGAAGAAGGCAGAGAAGGAAGTAGTGGAGGTGAATGACAGAAGGTGTACATATAGCGTTGCTTAAGACATAACAATTTGAAGGAAAGAAATGGAGAAAAAAGGGGTAAGAAAAGAAAGACAGGGGGAGGGAGGGGGGAAAATGACATCAAGACAACTGATAGCTATCAAACAGCTGCAAAGATTCCTATGGGTTTTATAAGAAAACACACAGAAACAACAACAACAACTAAACAGCAAAGTGGCATGCAGAATAAGTAGCATGCCGACGAAGCGTCAAAGGTGTCACTCCACTCAATAGTTTTTCTTTCTTTCTGTCTTTCCCTCCATGTTTGTTTGTTTTCTTTCTTTCGTTTGTTCTTTCTTTTCTTTCTTTCTTTCTGTCTTTCTTTCTTTCTTTCTTTCTTTCTCTTTCTTTCTTTCTTTCTTTTTCTCTCCTTCCTTCATTCCTTTGCTTCCTCCTTTCTGTCTTCCTTCCTATCTTTTTTCTGGCCATCTCTATTTTTTTCGTTAATTCTTCCATCATCTTCTTTCTTTCTTCCCTTCTTCCCCCCCCCCCCCTTCTTTTCTGATTTCCCTTTCTGTTTTTCTTTCTTTCCTTTTTCTTTCTTGTCATTTGTCTGTCTGGTCGTCTGTCTGTCTTTTCCCTGTCGGTCTATCTGTCTGTCTTTGCTTTTACTGTCGGTCTGTCTAGCGGTCTTTCTCTCCACTGTCGATCTGTCTATTCACTGCCGATCTAGGCCTATCTGTGTGTCTGTCTTTTCACTGTCGGTCTGTCTTTCTTTTTACAGTCTGTCTTTTCACTGTCTTTCTGTCGGTCTGTCTGTTCTTTCTTCAATACTACTACTACTACTACTACTACTACTACTACTACTACTACTACTACTACTACTACTACTACTACTACTACTACTACTACTACGACTTCGACTACTACTACGACTACTACTACGACTACTACTACTACTACTATACTACTACTACTACTACTACTACTACTACTACTACTACTACTACTACGACTACTACTACTACTACTACTACTACTAACAATACATGGAATTTATATAGCGCTATGTCTTGTAAAAACAAATCAAAGCACTTTTTCTTTCCACTGTCGATCTGTCTGTCTATTCACTGTTGGTCTATCTGTCGGCCTGTCTGTCTGTCTTTCTGTTCAAAGACAGGGGGGAGGGAGGAGGGGGTGTGTGTCGGTGACGTGGAGTGAGAAATGTCAAGTTACAGGTGTTCCCGGCATTCAGCCTCATTCATCCTTTCCCTTCTCTCCTCCGTCACTGTCCGCCTTCCTTCTTTCATGCAGAGGCTGTTGATGTTGCTGTTGTGGTGTTGGTGTTGGTAGTGGTGT
>CM060323.1:33200633-33205633 GCA_030674155.1 Stramonita haemastoma | reverse complement strand
AACGACTTATATTCTAGGTTATGAGGTCACGCGCTTTTCATGTATTTATTCGTTGAGTAAAACATTTGTCCGCAGTTTTTTTTATAACGTTGAATTTTAATGCATACAGCTTATTCATCCAGAATTAAATTTTGCATAAATATGTTAATTCCAAACAACCTGTAAGAAGTGAGTCTTGATTCTGAAAGCTAGACAGATACCCGGGGGAGGCTGCAATCATGTAATTAATAGTTTTGTGGCACAAATAGCTGATTCAGCAACAAAAACGTGCATAAAAAGCAATCTACCATAAGCAAAAAGAAAGACAAAAACAAAAAAACAAGAAAACATCACACACGCACGCACGCACGCACACACACACACACACACACACACACACACACGCACGCACGCACGCACGCACACACCACGCCGCGCGCGCGCGCGCACCACACACACACACACCACACCACACACACACACACACACACACACACACACACACACACACACACACCACACACACACACCAATCCAGCCACCCCACTGACTGACACAATTAGAAGAAGAGAAAATGCGGAGCAGGGAGAGAGAGATAAGAGTGCAGGGGTGGTGGAAAAAGACAACACTGTTTCCTGATTCTGGGATACAACCAGACAACAGGAAGGAAGGAAGGAAGGAAGGAAGGAAGAGAAGGAAGGAAGGAAGGAAGGATGGAAGGAAGGACGGAGGAAAAGTTTCAGACTTTTGATAGGAGGAATCAGACCTTTTAAAGAGAGGCCCAAAATGAACCAGAGGAAAATCACAGCAAGAGAAAACTGAAACTAGGTGACAGAGTGATGATGATGATAATAATGATGTCGATGATGATAACGATGAGGCAGAAGATGATGGTGATCATGGATGATGACAACAACAATGCCGAAGATGACGTGGATGATGAAGTGGTGGTGGTGGTGGTGATAATGATAGAAATATGTTGCCATATTTCCCTTACGTTTTTGTGTTAGCAATTTTTTTTTTTTTTTTTTTTTTTGGGGGGTGTCTTCTTAATTAACCGAAGTCCCACACAAGTGTCTGTGTGTTTGTTTTCCAGGGTTTTTGCCATTCTTTCAATGGTGCCTCTGTGTGTGTATGTGTGTGGCGCGCGCGCGCGCGTTCGTGCGTGCGTGCGCGTGTGTGTGTTTATGAGTGTGTGAGCTAGCGATCCCGTTCCCAAAACTGTTGACTAAACTGAAATGTTCAGGACGAAAAAACATATCCCCATACAGTATGCGCAAAGAGGGTATCCTGGAAGAGAGCAGAAAACTGTCGGGAAAAAATAGGTTATCTTTACAGCCTCTCATCTTTCCCTTACATGTCCACAGGCCCCCAATAACTGTCTCCCCGCCTCCCCTCTGAATGACTTACTTACAGGTAGTGATAATCCTGGCTCTCAGACTGTATACGGTGGCTGCCATGTCAAATCATGTCCATGTAGATGCTCTGTTTAGTATTTATGTTGTTGTTGTTGTTGTTGTTGCTGTAAGATACCCAGCTTCACATCCTGGAGGGATGGAGGAGGGGGTCCGCCCAGAACAGTTATACTCTCAGTCTCTCTCACTCAACCCTGGAAATCACTGTGAGACTGTAGCGCGCGCACACACACACACGTACCACCACCACACACACACACATACACACAGACAGGGGGGAGAGGAGCATAGACAGAGAAAACAACACACACACAGACTAAAGCAAACACACACTGACACACACACACACACACACACTAACACACACACACAACACACACACACACACCACACACACCACACACACACACACAACACACACACACACACACACACACACACACACACACACACACACACACACAGGGCGGGGAGAGGAGGCATAGACAGAGAAACAGACGGACAGCGAGAAAGACAGAGACATAGAGGGTCAAACAGAAAGATGTATGCAACAATAATCATAATTTTGATCGTTTAACCACTCGTCAATTTCCAGAAACAAGATGGTCATTGCTGTTCTGGATTCAGTCTGTTTGCAATCTGCTCTGACAGCTGTCTGTCTGTCTGTCTACTAGGGGAGACCGTTAGCCGTTAGGCTAGCCTAGTCTGCTGCTGTGCCAATCAGGTCTGTTCTGTCGGCTGTGTGTAGGGAAACACAGACAAAACAAACGGAGAAACAATCCTGACGGGGAGAAGCACTGTCGAGGCAGAATGCAGAGACAGGAAAGGTTTCGGGTAGGAAGAAAAAAGCACACCCCCAAACACACGCAGACACAGATGCACGCACACACGTGCACAACAGACACACACCACACCACACACACACACACACACACACACACACACAGACTCTCTCTCTCTTCTCTCTCTGCTCTCTCTCTCTCTCTCTCTCTCTTCTCTCTCTCTCTCTCTCTCCTCTCTCTCTCTCTCCTCTCTCTCTCTCTCTCTCTCCTCTCTCTCCTCTCTCTCTCTCTCTCTCTCTCTCTCTCCTCTCGCTGGCTTGTTTAATTACATTTCGTCATGTATATGAAAACCCACATTTGCATGCGTCCATTTAACAACACACACACAAAGACACACACACACAATATATATATTATATAATTTATAACACACACACACATCTATACTGCAAAGACAGAAAAGTGCATGTTGCATACCTTCGCCTCATTTTGAGAAAAGAACTAAAAAGAAACAACTCACAAGAAAATATAAACACCAACATTTTCCGTTGACTGCAAATCGCCTGATATTAAAACGTTCGGATAGAAGAAAAAAAAAACAGAACAAAAATTTGCTTCATCAGCAACATACCTCTGACACCTCAAAAACAAAAACGTAAACAACAACAATACACACACACACACACACACACACACACACACACACACACACAACACACACACACACACACACACACACACACAACACACACACACACACACACACACACACATTCAGACATTAAAAACTGAAGGCAGCATAATCTAAGCTATAGAAGGAAAAACCAAACAAACATGAGAAGTATCCAATTCGCCAACATCACATGGAAGGGAAGCCAAGAATCAGAAGAAATGGGGGAAGAGAGGGAGGCAGGCAGGGACAGGGGTGTGTGTGAAGGGGAAAGCTGTTGAGAGGATGAAGACAAAGCCCTCCAGCAAATGCCAGGGTTTGTGAAACTACAAGGAAAAGGCGGTTGGGGGTGAGGGGAGGGGGGGGGGCAAAGGGGGGAGAAGAAGAAGAAGAAGAAGAAGAAGAAGAAGAAGAAGAAGAAGAAGAAGAAGAAGAAGAAGAAGAACAAGGAAGAGGAGGAGGAGGAGGAGGAGGAGGAGGAGGAGGAGGAGGAGGAGGAGGAGGAGGAGAAAAGGAATGCAAAGAAGAAGAAGAAGAAGAACAACAACAACAACAAGAACAACAACAAGAAGAAAAAGAATGCAAAGAAGAAGAATGCAAAGAAGAAGAATGTAAAGAAGAAGAACAACAAGAACAAGAAAAATGCAAAGAAGAAGAATGCAAAGAAGAATGCAAAGAAAAAGAAGAAGAAGAACAAGAAAAATGCAAAGAAGAAGAATAAGAATGCAAAGAAGAAGAAGAAAAAGATTCTCCCTTGAGATAGAAAAGGTGGATACAGTGTGAAAGAAATACTGCTGAAAGCCTTAGCGGCAGCTCAACCTTTTCTTTTCTTCTCCGCTCCTGCCAGCCAACTTCTTCCTAATAAATAAAAATGATTGAGAAAAAAATTGTGATGCAATATTTGATTAATTTGCTTTATAAATACTTCCGAAAAACTCCAGCCAAAGAAAAACTGATTATAAAAAAGAGAGCTGGAAAAAGTGTACATTCAATCAAAGAACGTGTTATCCTAAAAGAAAACATCTGAAATTGGCTGATAAGAAAATCCCTTTGTCCAGTTTCTCTGCTTGTTCTTTAATGCTATTCGGATTTTGTGTTTTGCTTTAAAGTGCAAGTTTCTTTCTATTTTCTGTTTTATTTTAATCTCTCTCTCTCTCTCTCTCTCTCTCTCTCTCTCTCTCTCCTCTCCTCTCTCTCTCTTCTCTCTCTCTCTCTCTCTCTCAATAACTCTGCCTCTCCATCTCTGTCTGTCTTTCCATCTCTGTCTCTCTCCATCTCTGTTTGTCTGTCTCTGTCTCTTTCTCTCTCTGTGAGAGCGTGTATCTGCACGGTGTGTGCACGCGCGTGCCTGTGCTTGCGCACGCGCGCGCGCGTGTGTGTGTGTGCGTGCGTGCGTGCATGCGCGTGCGTACGTGTGTGTGCGCGAACGTGTTTCAGACATGATGGGAATGAATGATGGTGAGCACAAGATGAGACTAAAGCCATCAGCCAGACAGACGCAAATAAAACATCAACTGTCAATGGCTTATCTAAAAACGTAAGCAGCCCCAGATCCAAACTTTGCTGTAGAAAGAAAAGGTCAGTGCAATAAGAAGAAATCCCTATTTTCTAAAGATTGTGAGAAATGAATCGGGATTTGAAATGATGCATGATTCACACGTCTCTGCTTGAAACCTAGCTCGTTCATTCTGCTGAGTAATACCTGTTTTATGTCCTGCCTTTATTAAGCTTTCTGTATTTTGTTTGATGGCATTGGTTTTTGTCTTTCATTTCTTGTTAATCATGTTTTTTTTTGTTTGGGCTTTCTGCAGGAATGTTGTCTTTTTTATATATACTTAATGTATACATTTTGGTACTTTGGGGGGGGGGGGGGGGGTTAGGTGGGGTCGCTGTTGAGTTTTGCTTACTGTATTGTCATGTTTTGACTGTTTTTTTTTCGCTTATTGCTGGAATTGTTTTCTTTCCGCTTTCTGTGATGCTGCATGAAATGTTTCATATCCCTCTGATTTTGTCATCCCTTGCTGCATGAGATATTGCCATCTTCTTTCAGCCGTTTTTCTTCATCACCTGCATGACTACATTGTCATCTTCTCTTGGCTTTAACTTTTTTTTTAAAAATTCCCTTTATCTTACTACATGAATAATAAACTTGTT
>CM060323.1:33185633-33193133 GCA_030674155.1 Stramonita haemastoma | reverse complement strand
ACCAAGACTATTCCAGTATGTAAATCATCGATCATAGGACAGGGAAGAGAGAGAGAAGAGAGAGAGAGAGAGAGAGAGAGAGAGAGAGAGAGAGAGAGAGAGAGGAGAGGAGAGAGAGAGAGAGAGAGAGAGAGAGAGAGAGGAGAGAGAGAGAGAGGAGAGAAGAAGAGAAGAGAGAGAGAGAGGAGAGAGAGGACAGACAGACAGACAGACAGACAGACAGACAGAAGAAGACAAGAGAACAAGAGAGAGACAGAGAGAGACAGAGACGAGAGACAGAGAGAGAGAGAGACAGAGAGAGAGACAGAGAGAGGAGAGAGAGAGAAGGGGGGGGGGGGGCGGAGGGGGATGGTACCAGACGAGATAATCTGTAAGGTGTTTATGACAAAGGATGGGGGTGGAGGGGTGGGGGGGGGGGGGGGGGCGAACGGTGTGAGCCCAGGAGATAACCGATTTTTCTCTAACAACTCCGCTCTTCCTTCTTGCTATGATCATAGCTCGCTGCCTCTGACTTATTAGGAGAAGCCCCATCCTTTACTTTTTTTGCTGTGTATACCTATACAGACACACGATAGATGAATAAATGTAGCTTTTGGCTTCTATCTTGTGTGTCCATAAAGTCAGGGGTTTGAATCTTGTTAACTGGTGATATAAGGGTGTTTTTTTTGTTTGTTTGTTGTTGGTTGTTTTTTGGTTGTTTTTTTCGCGGGGGTGGGGGTGTGTGTGTGTGTGTGTGTGTGTGTTTTGTGGGGTTTTTTTTTGCCGTGCTTTGTTGGTATTGGATTGTTTTGTTCTTTTGTTTTGTTTATTTTCTTTTTGCTTTCACTTTTTTGTGTTTTATTTTTTTTTGCTTTCACTTTTTTTGTGTTTATTTTCTTTTTGCTTTCACTTTTTTGTGTTTATTTTCTTTTTGCTTTCACTTTTTTGTGTTTATTTTCTTTTTGCTTTCACTTTTTTGTGTTTATTTTCTTTTTGCTTTCACTTTTTTGTGTTTATTTTCTTTTTGCTTTCACTTTTTTGTGTTTATTTTCTTTTTGCTTTCACTTTTTTGTGTTTTTTTTTTTCTTTTTTTTTTTTTTTTTGCTTTCACTTTTTTGTGTTTATTTTCTTTTTGCTTTCACTTTTTTTGTGTTTATTTTCTTTTTGCTTTCACTTTTTTTGTGTTTATTTTCTTTTTGCTTTCACTTTTTTTGTGTTTATTTTCTTTTTGCTTTCACTTTGTGTTGTTTTATTTTCTTTTTGCTTTCACTTTGTTGTGTTTATTTTCTTTTTGCTTTCACTTTTTTGTGTTTATTTTCTTTTTGCTTTCACTTTTTTGTGTTTATTTTCTTTTTGCTTTCACTTTTTTGTGTTTATTTTCTTTTGCTTTCACTTTTTTGGTAGCTTTATTCTGTGAATCGGTTTTGCTTTCCTTTTTTGTGGTCTTATTGTTCATCTTGCTGCCTTTCACATTTTTTGTGTTTATTTTCTTTTTGCTTTCACTTTTTTGTGTTTATTTTCTTTTTGCTTTCACTTTTTTGTGTTTATTTTCTTTTTGCTTTCACCTTTTTGTTTTGCTTTCGGGATGTTACAGCCCTCTGAGTCAACCTAAAGCATGAAGAAATCCTTTGGATGAGACTATAAACCGAGTTTCGTGTGCGAACATACGCGGAACATTTTGCACACACGTTAAAACCCGTTCCGCTTTTCGGAAGAGTGGGCCATTATGTGCTCAATGGAACGGATGACAAAACTGACAAAACTGCATACACACGAGGACTGGATGTGAAAAAAGGCACATGAGTGTTTATTCCATTATCCTCGAAATAAAAGAATAAATAAAATAAATAAAAAATAAACATGCCGGCGTCTTCAATTCCTTTTCGTGTATACGCAAGCAGAAGATATAACTACTCTTTATAAGCTGATGCTATCTGTCTTCTTACTTCTCGAGTTGCTGCTATGCTATTTTTTGATCGAACAAAGCTGTTCTTTAAACCAAAATACGCACGTTAGAGAGCCCGTTATTCATTTTAGCGTTCGGTGGGTTATACCAAGGACCTTCACTGCAGTACCCCAGCCACTTCTCAGAGAGTTCAGGGGAATTAGAAGAAGAAGAAGAAGAAGAAGAAGAAGAAGAAGAAGAAGAAGAAGAAGAGAGAAGAAGAAGGAGGAAGAAGAAGAAGAAGAAGAAGAAGAAGAAGAGAAGAAGAAGAAGAGGAGAGAGAAGAAGAGAAGGAGAAGAAGAAGAAGAAGAAGAAGAAAAGAAGAAGAGGAAGAAGAAGAAGAGAGAAGGAGAAGAAGAGAAAAGAAGAAGGAGGAGGAGGAGGAGGAGGAGGAGGAGGAGGAGGAGGAGGAGGAGGGGAGAAAGAAGAGAAGAGGAGAGGAGGAGGAGGAGGAGAGAGAAGAAAAGAAGAAGAAGGAAGAAGAAAGAAGAAGAAGAAGAAAAGAAGAAGAAGAAGAAGAAGACGAAGAGAAGAGACGAAGACGAAGAAGAAGAAGAAGAGAGAAGAAGAAGAAGAAGAGAAGAAAGAAGAAGAAGAAGGGGAGGAGGAGGAGGAGGAGGAGAAAAGGAGAAGAAGGAGAAGAAGATAAAGAAGAAGGAGAAGGAGGAGGAGGAGGAGGAGGAGGAGGAGGAGGAGGAGGAGGAAGAGGAGGAGGAGGAGGCGAAGAAGAAGAAGAAGAAGATGAAGGAACAACAACAACAACAAGACCAGCCTGTGGTAGAAGTAGTATTCATGATTTTTTAATTCCTGTTTTCTTTAGGGGCAAAAAATTCTCCGTTTCTTTTCTCTACAGTAAATACTTAAGTAAGAGAGACTACAGGACTTATCCAGCTTGTTAGGACCAATAACCTACTAAGACATTTCTGTTGAAAAGACTTGGTTGCTTAAGTTTTCATTCTTACGAGTTAAATATTTTAGCATCTGTTTTCTCTCCGTTCTCATATTTTCCTGACAGCAATATGTTACATGAATGAGGGAATAACGGTTGCCTAAGAGATTTATAACTGACTTGACTCCCCCCCCCCCCCTCTGTGTGTGTGTGTGTGCGTGTGTATCTGTGTGTGTCTGTGTGTGTCTGTGTGTGTCTGTGTGTGTCTGTGTGAGGGACACGAGAGAGAGAGAGAGAGAGAGAGAGAGAGAGAGAGAGAGAGAGGAGAGAGAGAGAGAGAGAGGAGAGAGGAGAGAGAGAGAGAGAAGGAGAGAGAGGCAGGCAGAGACGGACACACACAGACAGACAAACAGACAAGACGATAAAGATCAGAGAAAAAGACAGAGAGATATTGGCGGAAGAAGAGAGAAAGAAAGAAAGAAAGAAAGAAAGAAAGAAAGAAAGAAAAAGAAAGAAAGAAAGAAGAGAGAGAGAGAGAGAGAGAGAGAGAGAGAGAGAGGAGAGGAGAAGAGGAGAGGAGAGAGAGAGAGAGAGAGGAGGGAGGGGAGAGGAAGAGAAGAGACGTAGTGAGGAAAGTGGGAAAAACCATTCCTGTACATTAAATTAATTATTATTATTATTATTATTACATGTTATACTGCAAATTTACGACACAGGCGAATGATCAAAAAGGTCACAGCCGGTCTCAGAATATGGAAAGAGCGAGAGACTGGTACAAGTAGACAACAGTCAGACAGAAAGACGGCCAGAGACAGACAGCGGCAGAGAGACAGACAGATAACAGAACGAGAGAGAGAGAGACGACAGACAGATAAGAGAGAGAGAGAGAGAGAGAGAGAGAGAGAGGAGGAGAGAGAGGAGAGAGAGAGAGAGAGAGAGAGAGAGAGAGACAGAGACAGAGACAGAGAGGAGACAGACAGACAGAGAGAGAGACAGACAGACAGACAGACAGACAGACATACTGACAGACATACTGACAGACAGAGAAATGCAAATAAAAGCCTTGCAATAATAGAGGCCACTTGTGTCAAGCTGCAACGATCAATGGTATGGCTCACCATAAAAAACACGAGTCAGGTATAAACCTCACCACACTACACCACACCACTCCATGGTGACACCTCTCACTGCTGGAAGACCTTCGGATGAGAATAGAAACCAAGGCCCCGTGTGTGAACGCACGCAGAACATCTTGCGCACACGTTAAATCCTGTTCCACTTTTCGTAAGAGTAGGCCATCGTGTGCCGGTAGGAACAGATGACATTTAAAAAGTGCATACATCCGGGGACAGGATGTAAAAAAAGCACAAGAGTGCTTATCCCATTATCCTCGATATAAAAGAATAAAAAATAAAAAAAAAAGACAGCAACACAGTGCCCAGAAGGAGAGAATGAGGGTGATCACACACACACACACACACACACCCCCCCACACGCACACACGCACGCGCGCGCACACACGCACGCACGCACGCACACACACACACACACACACACACACACACACACACACACACACACACACACACACACACACACACACACACACGCCAATCCAAAAGAAAAAAAGATCAATCAGATCAGCTACAATGTCGGAATCAAGGTTACAACCAATCAATCAAAAAATCAGGCCAGCACTAGTCAGCCAAACCAGCTGTTTCTCTACAACTCTGAGGAATAATACTGATCCTTATGTAACTTGCTTCGTTAGCTTTTCTTCTAGGCTAAGCGCCACATGCTACAAGAAAACTGTTGTTATACTTGAAAATATCGAATTCGTCCTTATAAGTTTTCAGCATAGAATCCTGTATGAAAGCGCCACATGCTACAAGAAAACTGTTGTTATACTTGAAAATATCGAATTCGTCCTTATAAGTTTTCAGCATAGAATCCTGTATGCACACTCCTTTTTAAAGCAGAAACAAATCCTCTGAAGTCGGAGGTCGGCTTCCTAAGGGATGGCATATTTAAAAACAACCGCATTTACCCAGTGTGTACAGGACGGGATAGCCTAGTGGTCAGAACATTGCACTCGCAATTTGACGACCCGGGTTCGATTCCCGGTCGAGGGGATTTTTCCTCTGGGGTTAACATCAGTGCTGACTCCGCTCTTTCCAAAAAAGTCTTTCGAATGAGACTACAGACCGAGGCCCCGTGTGCGAACGCACGCAGAACGTCTTGCGAACATGTTAAATCCTGTTCCGCCTTTTGTAAGAGTAGGCCATCGTGTGCCGGTGGGAACAGATGACACGATTTACAACAAAAAAAACTGCATACACACGGGGACTGGATGTAAAAAAGCACATGAGTGCTTATTCCATTATCCTCGATATAAAAGAATAAAATATTAAATTAAAAAAAAAAAACAACTTTTAATCCCACGGTGATTCTCCGATGGGATGAGTGAATCTAGAGTGCATACTCTGGTGTGAGCCCACAGGGTGTTAAGCTGAGGAACACACAACAAGTAAAATGTACAGCACAAGGGTAAAAATGAATGATCTGCTTTTTCTCTTCTTCCATAAAAATAATGGAAACAGGATGATATAAATAACAACAGATACCCAAGAAGCTAAAAAGCAAATAGAAAGTGACGGGGAAAATGGAGAGGTTTAACGTTGTTTAAAATGGATTTTCCAGCTCTTCTGAAGATGTTTTCTTCCATCGTCATTCCGTATCTGATCAGCTCTCAAAAGGTGCCCGGTCTTACATATACCTTACAAAAAACGCTGTAACTTTGTAAGTAATCATTCACTTAAATCAGCAAACCTAAAATACTCTAGGAAAATGATTGGAGAGATGAACTGAGCATTTTAAAGCTAGTGGGTAGTCAAAATATTGTTAATTTTAGATAATAGTGTGGAAAAGTGGGCCTTTTTCTGCCTATTTTAATGGGTCCGTCAGCACATAGGTTATTGTGCATGATCGTGTGCAGGAACTAAGAGTAGTTTGCTAAAACAGCTGGGCAGTGTTTTAGTTACTGAATTGATCTTTATTCTCTTTAAAAGATTTGTGCTCAAATACACATACTTTTTGAGGTATTATGACTTTAAAAACATGGAGTACCGCGTTACATAAGTTGTCACGCTGAGATCGTTAGATGATGCCTCGGTAGAACGATGTAAAATTTGGACTGGATCGGGAACGCACTTGATTATTTCTATAGTGTTGACGCTTTCTAAAAATCACTATTTTATGTAAAATAGTATGCTGTGTTAGAAAATATTGCTTTTTGAATATTTAGTGTCACAAAATCACGAAGGAAACTTTTTAATTTATTTTTTTAACATAAGGTTGAACACAGTCATGTCCACCATTTTGGATGTCGGAAATGCCGTCTGCGCATGTGCAAAACTTTGTTTACCAGCATGGTGAAGATGGCGAGGCGTGCAGTTGAGGTTTTCATTTTTGTCACGCTTAATTTTCAAGTTACGCGGTACACTAAATGTAACAAATGACACCTAAAACCATTAAATTCTTACTTTTAAACATTTCTGTTGTCTTTTAGGGGTGTGTTTATATTAGATTGCTGTTAAAAAGATCGTTTGAAAGTGTTACTGGCTGTACTTTCGAATTAGCTGGTTCTTCGTGGTCTGGAGAGTTGTGTGATGAAAGTTGGCATGGTGTCGCGAATTACAAAGCACACCATTCTTGAGAAATTTTGTATGGAATTAATGTTTTCAATAATTGTTTTTACACAAATCATAATGGCAGTTTATGTTAATTTCAACCAATGGGGCAGGGAGTTTATAGTTCTGGTATACTTTGTGCAGTGACCATAAATAGTGTTCAATGTTACTACTATCAGACACCAGCTTTGAGGAAGTTTGAGCAGCAAGCTCATTTTTCTGTCAGCAGTTTATCCATGAAACAGCTTTACTTTCACAAGTGCTCTGGACTTATTTAGCACTGGACAACATCTTAACATATTTTGGTTAAAAAAAAAAACATTTACAAGAATTTTTTTAACAGAAGATTTAATTTTTTTAATTGCAATTCACAATGTGTGACTGATAGTGCTCATGCTCTTTAAAAAAAAAGAAGATATTTAGTATGTTACCCTAAGCACAAGCAGATGAAAAGAAATGTAGACATTGTGCTGATAGCTGTGATAGTTTGTGACTTAAAACAGTTATCAGTTACAGACATGGGCTACCTCTGACAATTATGATATTATTACTATTAGTAATAATTTCATGATTTTCATCCTATAATTGTTGCTCAAAATAATTTAACTATTACTTCAAGAACATTTTGCAGATTCACATGGTCATTTGATTAAATCTGTAGCACAGGAGCAACAGAATACCCACTTTCTGAAGATGTCAAATAAAATTTCACATCAGTTGAACCTTTTTGACTTTTACTTAATGGTTTTCCCACCAGTTTATTACATTCTCCTCTTTCTCACCTTTTAGTTTAATGCTCTGTGAAGTCACTGTGGGACTGTACTATTAAAGAGCTGTTTGCCAGATCTGTTCTTTCCTTTCTTTTCTTTTTCACCTACTTTGACTCTATGTTCCGACAAAAGCTGTATTATTACTAATATTAGTATTAATAGCATACTATTGCTTGTGCTTTATTCCTTTAACTGGATGTGGATCTATTTAGGTTCTGTTTTATGTT
>CM060323.1:33178133-33180633 GCA_030674155.1 Stramonita haemastoma | reverse complement strand
CTGTGCGAAACAAAACGTGAACCAGAACATGATGAAATCGCATGTCTCTGGCATGCATCTGCACTGACAGAATCAGGCTGAGTGCTAAAAACGATGCTTGCATGCCGCGTTCCGATGGGCAGATGGGGGCATGCCGGCATGGTAATACGGGGACAACTAACGTATTTGTGCCTGACACGCGAGGGAAAATGCATGCCGCCGCCGGCTCTGGAACTAATGGTCTTTCCATAAAGGCTTGTCATCGGTCAAGGAAGCCTGCTGTTGTGTGTGCTGGAGAAATCGCGCTGTTCGTTTCGTTTTTCAGCCCCAGCCACGCAGGGATTTGAGTTCCTATGTGCTTCGGCTGCAAGAAAAGGAAACTTAATGGTGATAATCTCTTAACACAACCTTTTCCCAAACATGATAATCTCTTAACACAACCTTTTCCACCATGATAATCTTTAACCTAACCTTTTCCCACCCATGATAATCCTTAACCTAACCTTTTTCCACTCCCATACATGATGATCCTTAACCTAACCTTTTCCCCATGATAATCCTTACTAACCTTTTCCCACCCATGATAATCTCCTCCTTTAACCCTATAACCTTATTCCCCCCCATGATAATCCCTTAACCTAACCTTTTCCCACTCCCATGCATGATGATAATCCCTTAACCTAACCTTTTCCCACACATGATAATCCCTTAACCTAGCCTTTTCCCACACATGATAATCTCTTAACCTAACCTTTTCCCACTATCACGCATGATGATAATGCCTTTACCTGACCTTTTCTCACTCCCATGCATGATTATAATCCCTTAACCTAACCTTTTCCCACACACGATAATCTCTTAACCTAACCTTTTCCCACACATGATAATCTCTTAACCTAACCTTTTCCCACACATGATAATCTCTTAACCTAACCTTTTCCCATATGATAATCCCTTAACCTAACCTTTTCCCACTCTCACGCATGATGATAATCCCTTAACCTAACCTTTTCCCACTCTCACGCATGATGATAATCCCTTAACCTAACCTTTTCCCACTCTCACGCATGATGATAATCCCTTAACCTAACCTTTCCCACTCTCACGCATGATGATAATCCCTTAACACTCCACTCCCCTTTTCCCAACCTACCCACAACGGCTTTTTTCCTATTTATGCTTAATTCATTTCTTCTTGATGTCCCAGATAACTGTTTTTGGTTTCATTTCTGTAATCAGTGTCTCTATGTAAAATACTAAAACATTACACTTAGAGATTTTAAAAAAATAATCAGATGGAGGGATCATATCACCAGTACAAAATGTGCGCTGGATCATCTAACAGTACTTCGGTCCATACGAAATCTGCAGACTTCAGACAATAAACTATGTTGGTGTGACCACGTTACATGAATCAACAGCCTGGCTTATACCGTTGCAGGTCGGAACTGTTGAAAGCTGGAAGGAGTAACAAAAACGCAGACAATGGAGGGGGGGAAAAACCTAACCAACACATAAAACGGTGGACAGTCAGACAGCATTGCCGGAGGGACTCGGAAGCTTTTTGAAGAAAACGAGCGGGTGTGGCACACGACCGACACAAATGGAGGAAAACTCGTCAAAAGTTCTTTAGTGTGGTACCTCAACGATTCATTCACATCGTGTTATAGGCACCATCCCTGAGAAAAATCGGGGACTTGGAGTCTCCAGGGCTGTTCGGGGCTGTGGGTCTATATAACAACTTTCTGGTGGCTCCTGCGACGGCACTGAAACCATTCGTATCGGCGATTGCCTTTTCCAATGGATCATTCTAGCGACGTGGAGTTGGGGGGGGGGGGGGGGAGTCTGCTGCATGGGTAAAGCTTGCCCTTCATACTTACTTACTCAGGCTTTGCGCTCTAGAGCCTAGAGCACAACTCCATAGTCCTCCGAGACTGACGATGCCTACGGTCAACAATTCACAACGCGTTATTGAAAGAGGAGACAAAGAGTGAAAACTGCTGTCCTAACTCTTTTAGTGGCTTCATGTCTGGTATTGTTCTTATGCAAACTAAGATTGCTGTACATGGTTTTGCTTTTAAGAAGTTAAATCAAAAAATAAAACATGTTAAAACAGATAGGAGAACAAATGTGAAGACTGACAAGCGCAGAAACATCAAACTGACAAACAGGTCCGCAAACAAAACATGAAATAAATTAATGGGAACAAAGCTTTTTTTGTTCTTAATGGCAGCTAGCTGAGCGAAACACGCCCCGAAGAGTTAGAGCCCGAAGAGTTAGAGTTACAGAACATACGCGCAGATGTTTTCTGATTAAACCCGCCATCTTGTTTCGTTTCTTCTTTTCACCCATTTCCTGTGTTTTGCCTGTAAACATTTCGTCTTGTTGTCATTCCTGTTTTATAATCACACTTTTCTCGTCTTCTTCTTTCTTGGCCTGGAGATGTTCATTTTCTGGGTGGTTTATGGGTTTTTTGCTTTAATCTTTCTTTTTTTTCTCTCTCTCTCTTCCTGTGCACGTT
>CM060323.1:33165633-33170633 GCA_030674155.1 Stramonita haemastoma | reverse complement strand
ACGACCTCTAAAAATCATGACAAGAATTCCAAAAATCTTCTCAAACACGCAAATGCTACAATGGGGCGAAAACAATAGGAAATGATAAGGATGGGGAGGAAGGGGGGGGGGGGGGGGGGGCGGTGAGAGGAAGAAGAAGGGAGAGGTGGAGCAGAATTTATGAGAATCCACATGCAGTTGAACTTTAGCTGGCTCCAAATATTCCCGTACAATCTGCAGACTGAGGAGGTTCTTGCATGTTGTCAAGATGCAGTCCAGCTATGTTTAGTTCCTGTGTGTGTGTGTGTGTGTGTGTGTGTGTGTGTGTGTGTGTGTGTGTGTGTGTGTGTGTGTGTGTGTGTGTGTGTGTGTGTGTGTGTGTGTGATGTGTGTGTTTTTTTTTTTAATTTATTTATTCTTTATATCGACGATAACAGAATAGCAATCATGTGCTTTTTTCATCGCCGTGTGTTGCGTTTTGAATATGTATCTGTTCCCGGCACAGATGACCATCTTACGAAAGGCGGAACAGGATTTAACGTGTGGCAGATGCTCTGCGTGCGTTGACACGGGGCTCGGTTTAAGTTCATCGAAGACTTTTGGAGAGTGAGTTAGCACTGATGTTAACTCCAGGAGAAAATTTCTGCGGTGCGGGGTCAAATTCCAGCGCAATGTCTGACCATAGATATCGTCCCGTGTGTGCTTGGGTGGTGTGTGGTGTGTGTGTGTGTGTGTCGTGGTGTGTGTGTGTGGTGCGTGTGTGTGTTCATCTGCATGCGTGTTTCACATTCTTCTGACCCTCCTCACCACTCTTATGCATATTTCTTTATCCCATCCTATGGCCTTTCCCTACCCACAAGCTATTTCTTTTTCTCCCGTGTGTGTGTGTGTGTGTGTGTGGTGCGTGCGTGCGTGCGTGGTGGTGTGTGTTGCTGTGCGTGGCGTGTGTGGTGGTGTGGTGCGTGTGTGCGTGCGTGCATGCGTGCGTGCGTGCGTGTCGTGCGTGCGTGTGTTGTGTGTAAACTGAAGACTACTGCACACATACACCACACACAAACCCCCTTTTCAGCAAAATCAAACACACATACCACCACACTTTTGGTGTAATAACGATCAGTGTCAACCCAATTCTCTCCCTTCTGAAAAAGTAAACTTCAGAGAATATCTTATAAACAAAACACACAAAACCTCCACGGAAATAAACGATGGAAATTATTTTCCGGTCCTCGCCTACAGCCTGAGATTCATCAATGATGAGAGGGTTTTTTTTTTGCGTATGTAACAGATTTCGACCACCATTAAGGTAGCTGCATTCCGACTTGGGAGAGGAATTTATTTTCAACTTCGAAAACCACTAGATCTAGGATATACAAGCTGAACCAAAGTGACTCCACCTGACTTTTTTCTGCTCTCTTAAAGGAGTCGTCTATTCGGGGCAGTGCAGTGGAGTGGAGAGGATTGTTCAGATGGTGAGTGTGTGGTGGATGAGCGAAATTGAAGCTGGCAGAACTCATCCCTCTGCTGGTAGCGTGCATGCAGGGTGCCAAGGTAAACACAAGGGGGAAAAAAGAGGTAGTCTGCAGAGTCTGCCGTCCTTCCTATTAGCTGGCCAATCCATCTACCTCACGGTATAGTCTGCTTCCTCCACGGAAGCGAACCACCGGCAAGGTTGGCTAGCTTCTGGACACGTTTCGTCACTGAGGAACTCTGACAGGTATTTGACATGGCTGTACAGGTTTTGGGGGTTTTTTGGGTTCTCTCTCTCTCTCTCTCTCTCTCTCTCTCTCTCTCTCTCTCTCTCTCTCTCTCCTCTCTCTCTCTCTCTCTCTCCTCTCTCTCTCTCTCTCTCTCTCTCCCTCTCTCTCTCTCTCCCTCTCCCCCCCTCTCTCTCTCCTCCCCCCCTCTCTCTCTCCCTCCCCCCTCTCTCTCCCTCCTCCTCCTCCTCCCCCCTCTCTCTCTCTCTCTCTCTCTCTCTCTCCTCTCTCTCTCTCTCTCTCTCTGAAAGCTGACTGTAATTTGACTTGTTCATTATGCCACAAGAGAAAGAAGTGCCCTTTGTTCTTTCATGTCCAGGATTAAGTGATCTCAGACAGAAAACAGTTTGTTCCATTTAGATACTATTCGCGACCTTGCTTGTTTAAACTGATATTGCTTCTGACTGCAACAAACAATACAATTATAAGGCATTTAGCGTTGTATCTACAGAAAGCATTTACAATAAGTACAGTATTAACGTGAGCAGCATTTATTATACCTATGCATTCTATTATCATTATGTTTATCCCCCTTCTAAGGCGCTTTGCCCTTTATGAATAAACGTCTGCGTCTGCGTGTCTCAAAGATAAAGCTTTATGTCTGGGTACAATGACTATACAGACCCCCAATCCGGTGAAAAAGTATAGAATCCATTATTTGCTCTGTGTGCAGCGAGCAGACCACCATGCATGAATCAGCGGGAGCTCTGATAGATAGATAATAGATGGATAGATAGACAGATAGGCCTAGGACTATGTTATTAAGTTTCAAAGATATGAGGACTTTACCCTCCTACTGACCACCCTAGCGCACCATCCGTTCATTTCCTACGGAAATACACGAGAAAAAAATGACTGGGAAGGGGTGGGTGGGGGATCATTCCGCTGATGTTCGGGCAGTCAGCATCGGTCAGAGGCTATTAACAGAGGCTGGCGGTGCTCCCCTGTGGAGAGGACGACGTACAGCACCCACCGGTCAGAAGCCATTATTCACCCGTGTGTGGGGTGTCCTTAAAGGATTCCCTCGTCGCTAACTGGATTAACCCATTCAACCGCGCGAACCCGATCACAAAAAAGTCACCGGAAATTACTGCCTAGCGTATCTCTTTATATCAACGAAGACGAAAGCACGACCTGAAATAACGGTAATGAAAAAAAGATATCAAAGAAACATTAACTCAGTCGAGACTGCGAACTTAAAAATCGAGTACTCCCTCTCCAAAAGCACAGTACGCCAGCATTGCATAGGAAGTTTCCAGAGGAAGTTTCAGACCAAGTGGAAGGATTCTTCACTTGGTTAAGCCTGACCACATAACAACAGCAACCACTTTATGACACAGCCACCGCGGCCCGGCTCTGCTCTGGTGTGGAGGAAGTAGACAGACACAGTACAAGAGAGGACCATATAGTGCTGCTGGTCCTCTTTACCTGGCCTCTTACTTTCTGCTTCTGTGCAATACCTGCTGTATGCAGGTTTTTCACCGCTTGGACACAGCCTGGGCCTAAGTATACAAATTGATAGCGAGACTTATCTATGCCTTATTGGAGACTCTGTGTGTGCGCGCGCGGTGTGTGTGTGTGTGTGTGTGTGTGTGTGTGTTGTGTGTGTGTGTGTGTGTGGTGGTGTGTGTGTGTGTGTGTGTGTGTGTGTGTGTGTGTGTGTGTGTGTGTGCGGTGCGTGCGTGCACGCGCGCGTGTTTCAAAATATCACAATGACATCCATGTTCAATAGCAAACTGCTAAAAAAGATACAACTTCAGAAGCTGATTTAATAAAAAGGAAAAAGAATAAACCTTCCAAAGACAGTGGTAACCCAAATCGATAATGCTTCTTGTAAAGTGCTCTGAGAAGAAAGTAAGTTGTCAGAAAACAATCAATGTGGGGGATTCAGTTCTCAAAAATGTTTTATAAATGTTATGGTGGAAGGTTGTTATACGTTGGTTACTCCTAAAACATCAAAAAAAGTTTTAGTAGGACCTTTTCATATCATCCGACCAACTCAGAAAGTGGAGTAAATGTTATATGTTGTCGCCGTAATAGAAGAACTCAAAACTCTGTGTTAATGTTACGATAGACGGTTCTTCTAAGTAAGTAAATCAACACAACATCGTTATAATGGACATTGTCATAAGTGAGAAAATACTACAGCTTGTGTTCTCTCGTGGATCACTATAAAAGCGGATATGGGGGATTCAATGTATGAAACTATCAACGAATGTCTTCATGAAAGTTTGCAGTTTATCTATTTTTTTCATCAAACTGTTTTGACACAAATATTTAGTTTTTCTCTTTTCATCACCATTATCTATTCTTTATTTGCTGATAGCTACAATATCTCTTGTAAGTAAATGTACTGCTTCTGTATCACTGCAGTCTGTTCACAGTTTTTGGACACAGCACTATCTGCTGATTAAGCAGACTCAAGAACAGCTATTAATCAAGTGGAATTATCACCATTTCTGCCTTTTCACTTATCGTCCTACCAGTAAGGCGGCCCCGGAACTTCAGAGAAACCCATCATTTATCATTTATTCATCGGTATAAGTGTTCGGCACCGGCCGCTTCGGGACTATCAAAACGGTCATAATTTGATTTTGCACCACTAGATATCTTTTTATCATTTTGCACCAGTTTCCCGTCAAAATGCTTTCATTTCTGCATCGTTGAGACATCCAGCCAGCCGTATATGTAAGTTTTCGGCTTCTACCTACCGATATATCATGACTAAAACAGCCACCGCTCTGTCTGTTATGGATTGGTATGTGTTAGCAAATTAAATCAGTCCTGTTCGCTGCTGCCGGTTTACAAAAAAACCCACAAAACACCGCGTTTCTTACACACATCTGTTAGTCTGGACAGCTCTGGCGCATCCCCACTTTTTACTAAACCAACCACTCACAAGCCAACGCAGCACAGCACTCGGCATTAATTTCGGCCAGAGATGCTGGAGAAAATCTCATTTCGTTTCCAAGGTTTTGCAGCAATCAGGAGTCCATTAGTGACCATTAGCCGCTGCCCGTCCCGAGAGAGCAGACACCGGCCGCCGGCCAGTGTGGACTGGACGAGTGTTGTGGTGATCAATGATGCTCTGTGCTGTGCTGTGCTGTTCCCCTGTCAGCCAGCACTGTTAGAAACCTGTCCTGTCTGTCTGTTCTCTCTCTCTCTCTGTCCTTTGACGTGTTTCTGGGAGAGTTAGACAGTTTTTTAACAAACGTGTTTCTGATAGAGTTAGACAGTTCTTTTACAAACGTGTTTCTGATAGAGTTA
>CM060323.1:33148133-33150633 GCA_030674155.1 Stramonita haemastoma | reverse complement strand
CATTGCGGCACAGATGAATAAGTACAATACCAATATGTGCGTGTTACCAGTATGTGCGTGCACACACACACACGCACACACGCGCGCATGCGTGCAAACACACACACACACACACACACACACAAACGCGTGCGCGTGCACAAACACGCGCGCATAAACACACGCACACACGCTCACACATACGATTCATGCAAATCAATTATTTTGATCGCAAACATCTAGGCCTATACTTGTACTCAGAGGACTAACTACAGGACATCCCAGTTAATACGCGGACGGCCATATGGCACTGGGGAAGCACTTTATAACAGGACATCAGCTGTAGGCCTACTGACTGCCTATGTAGACACACCGTGTTCTTCTTTTCTTATATTTTGGTGGTTTCGTAAAATTTGGTCTTCTCGTGTGCTTATAACTCTGCAGAGGTCTGTCCGCTGGCCTCAGCCGACACGTTCTGACTTCATAAAAACTTTTGTGTGTGTGTGTACATGGTGCATGCTGTTTCGTGTTTCTGTAAGCCGCGGACGCTGACATGAATTACGAGATTTTTAACGTGCATAGTATTTGAGATTTTACATGTGTATATATACGCACACACGAAGGAAATGTTAGGCACTACCAGGTCTGCACTTACGCTGACTTGGAAGATCGTAAAAACTTAATTCAATACACCCCGCTGCCGAGATTCGAACCCACGACCTCTGGGACCCCTTGGGTTGAAGTCAAAGGGTCTTAACCACTCGGCTGTGGCGTCTCACACACGCTGCTTATAATGATGAAACATGAGCTTTTTCATAACAAGGGGGGACAATGACTGCAATTCGTTGTCAGAGATGACAGGCTATCAAAGAGGCCATGCACTAAGAAAAAAACTGTCCCCACGATCATAAAGATGTCAGATAACGAAGCCTGCCATATCACCGGTGATTACTTTCTAATGACATCAAAGCTACAGGCGAAGGCTGTTGATTACACGACGCCAGGGTGGGGAAGAGATGATAATTACAACAATAATGATGGAGGGTTTCGGTTTTCGGCTTTCCCAAGAAAGGTTGTTACAGCACTACATGAGACGTAACTCCAGAAAAATAACTGGGAAAATGTTGTATGTTACACCAGGAAAAAAATAGCGTAACATGAGGAAAAATGTTGGCATTAACTCTCCCCTCCTGCCCTTCTCAATTTTAATGTTACCGTTACAACACAAAATAAAAGACAACATTAGTGTTACACGAGAAAAAATTAGTGTTACCCAAGAAAATTTTAATGTTACACAAGAAAAATTTCACCCAAAAATTTTAGTGTAACACCAGAAAATTTTAGTGTTACACAAGAAAATTTTTAGTGATTACCCAAGAAAAAAGTGTTACACCAGAAATTTTAGTGTTACACAAGAAAAAGTCCAGTGGCTAGAAAGAAAAATGTTAGTGTTGCACTAGAAACAGTAATCATTAAATCCTTTTACTAAATCAACATTTTTCTTTTCATATTTCATTATCTGACGCCGCTGTACAGCCATACTTGGCATTTCTTGGGCATATGTGAATCATAACACGTAATGAGAAATGAGATGCTGCGCATGCCATAATCATGATCCTCAACCTGGGCGGTATAAACACAAGCACAACACCCCCACCCCCTTACTACACTCCCTCCCCCACCCTTCCCTCTCCAAGTGATCGACATAACGATGTACCAGTAGCCCTTGTAGTCAGCCTAGTAGTCTGGAAAGAATCAAAGCAGTCACAGCTACGATCCACATAAAAACTCCCGCTCTCTTCTCTTATTGGCTCACTTACCTAATCTTTCTTGGATATGAGCCAATCGCGGATTGCTCTGCCGCCCGTGACGTAAAGGCACAGTCGTTGCTAATTGGCTTAATTACAGGTGGTGTTGGATTTGGACCAATCACAAAAGGCTGAAGTCTTGTTTACACACAGCCAAGCTTTCTTCTGACGTGTGGTAATACCTCCACCCGGGGAGAAAAATGGAAGTCAGCTGTTCGTTTTGAGTCTGGAGGCTAAAAATTACTGCCTGTCATTCAAAGAATATGTTAGAGGTAGTGTGTGTGTGTGTGTGTGTGTGTGTGTGTGTGTGTGTGTGTGTGTGTGTGGTGTGTGAGTGTGTGTGTTGTGTGGTGTTGGAGGGGGATTGATTTGTTTGCTTTTGTTTTCTTTGCTTTTGTTTTGTATGTTTACTCTTAGGAGAGAATACGAGAGAATCTTTTGTTGTGTATATATGTGCGTGTTTGTTGTTGTGTGTTGGGAGGAGGGCGGCACACACACACATACACATACGCGCGCGCGCGCTTTACATTATGTACAATAATAAAATGACTTTACCTACCACTCCTCGGGAGGGAGGGGGCCACACACTTACAGTCAAGCATGTGCACAAATACGCGTGTGTGCACACGCACGCACGCATGCACACACAAACACACACACAGCAGTGCAATCACAAAAATAACTTTACCTGAAGCTCAACCAAGGTCGACTAA
>CM060323.1:33140633-33143133 GCA_030674155.1 Stramonita haemastoma | reverse complement strand
AGCATCAAATTAGTGTCCTCGTGTGAACGCATACACACACACGCGCGCGCGCGCGCGCGCTCACGCACGCACACACACACACAAAGCACGCTTGATTCATCAATTCTGAAGAGGCAAAGAAAGTGACTGCAACTGAGAAAGAAAGATGCCGCACTGGAGAAACTGACAAAGAGATAATGTACTGACAGACAATAGAAGGAGAGAGAAAAGGGGGGAATTGGAGAGGAGGAACGAACACACACACACACACACACACACACACACACACACACACACACACACACACACACACACACACACTCTGACTGACAGACAGTCTGCTACACTATGCGCTAAGCTAAGCACTCAACTCAAAGTAATAAATATGGCCAGAGCACAGCTGAGCGCAAACTTTGCGGGTGAACGCAGGAGCATGGTAGCATAACGAAAGATAAGTGAGAAAGTCAGACAGGCACACAGGTAAACAGACAGACAGGAGTGAGACAGAAAGAAAGAGAGAGAAAAGGGGGAGGGATAGAGAGGGTACAGATAGATAGACACTCACACAGACAGACAGACAGACAGACAGACAGACAGACAGACAGACAGACAGGATAGTAGATAGATAGATAGATAGATAGATAGATAGATAGATAGATAGATAGATAGATAGATAGATAGATAGATAGATAGATAGATAGATCGAGAGACAGAGACAGATACTACAGAGAGAGAGAAACTGATACAGATAGAGAATACAGATTGAGATAACACACACACACACACACGCACACACGCATGCATGCACGCACGCAAGCACAGAGAGAGAGAGAGAGAGAGAGAGAGAGAGAGAGAGAGAGAGAGAGAGAGAGAGAGAGAGAGAGAGAGAGAGAGAGAGAGAGAGAGAGAATAAATTAATTAATTAATTAATTATCTTTATATTCCAAGGTTTACAGAATAAGTGTTCACATACTTTTTTACACACACACACACACACACAGACACACACACAAAACACACACACACATACACACACACATGTGTAAACTTAATCTTTTACCCTCAATAAAGATCATTTTATTTTACTTGACTAGACTTGACTTGACACGCAACAGACAGACAGACAGACAGACAGACAGCGACAGACAGACAGACAGACAAAAGCAAAAATTGACCCAAGATGTGTAAGTTGTTTTGTGTTTTTTTCAGTACAGTTCCTGCCTCGATCAGCCTTTTCGTGGCTTAATGGACTGTACTTTACTTGTGTTTTTTTCTCATCATTTTTTGTTTTATTGGCGCAGTTCTCGTACTGGTTAATTAAAAGCGTTGGCGTTGCCTGCCGCTGTTGCTGTTTTCTACCTGCGTTGCGGCTGTTGCTGTTTCCTACCTGCCGAAATGAGGATTTGATCAAAAGATTTACGGTTTTTTTTTACGCTAACACTTAGGGGAAATGTGTATGGTGGGTGCTTTGCAGGCAATTTTCTTTTTTCTTTGTTTTTGCTTAGCTTTGGCTTTTGGGGTTTGCTTTTTTTGTTCTTGTTTGTTGCCATTTTTTTCCCAACATACTCTCTCTCTCTCTCTCTCTCTCTCTCCTCTCTCTCTCTCTCTCTCTCTCCTCTCTCTCTCTCTCTCTCTCTCTCTCTCTCTCTTTTTACACACACACACATATGAGGGGGAGAGGGGGGGGGGGGTCTGCTGCATGGGTAACAGTTTGCTCTCCATACTTACTTACCCAGGCTTTGCGCTCTAAAGACTAGAGCGCAACTCCATAGTTTTCCGAGACTGATGGGTGCCTACTAATATATATATATATATATATATATATATATATATATATATATATATATATATATATATATATATATATATATATATCTGAGAGAGAGCTCTGCTTGCACTGTTTCTCTTTCCTAGGCTTGTTTGTTTCTTTGTTTGTTATCGTTCCTCAGCTAGAGCATTTGGATTCTCTAACTGTTAGATTTGTGTGTATGCAACCGTTATTGCCCACCATTAAGGTAGCTGCATTCCGACTCTGGGAATGATGTCTAAACACGACACTAGTGTGCATGCCGGTTTCGCTTTTTCGTTGTTTTTTGGTCATCCGTTCTTTCACTACGAATGCCCCCTACTCCGAAAGGCAGAAAGGGTTTTCACGTGTGAGCTGCTGCATTAATAAAATGAAACTGACCTTTTTCCCTTTTTTTTTTTGGGGGGGGGGGGGGTGAGAGTATTTTGTTGTCGACGCTGTTGTTGTTGTTGTTGTTGCTGTTGTTTTCTTCTTCTTCTGCCCTACACTGCCCTGGTGTGTCTGTGGGAGGTGGGTGGGTGGCGGGGTGGTTTACCCCGTTCCCCTCTGCGATAGGGTCAGCTTACCATCCCCCCTGACCATTCCTTGATTGAATGGGGCCTTTATTCCGCCTCTCCCAGCAAGTGGGGATTAGCCGCTGCCCTCTCCCTCTGTGTGTGTGTGTGTGTGTGTGTGTGTGTGTGTGTGTGTGTGTGTGTGTGTGTGTGTGTGTGT
>CM060323.1:33130633-33138133 GCA_030674155.1 Stramonita haemastoma | reverse complement strand
TTTCTGAAAACGATTGTTACGGTTTAGTAATTCCAACGGCTGGATGAGCTTTCGGAGCGAAAGAAGGGAGTTTGACTTTTAACGGTTCTGGCTGAAAGATTTTATAATCCTCACACGGAAAATGTAAGATAGCTTGAGTTAACTCTGGGTTTAGCTTCCTCGTGTAGTTTGTACAGAAATCAATATCAGTTTGCCATAAGCCTCCACAAAAAAAACAATGGATAAGAAACAGTGACGTTTAGGACTTTTAACACATGGATTTAATAATCTGCCAAACGAAACGTACCCGAAATTATTTTGCTTGGTTGATTTTGATCCTACGAATGTCACCAGATCCAAAAATAATGACTAGGAAACAAATCCAGAAGTCAACACAATGCAAACACTTTTGTTTTGAAGGCAAGTCTCCTGCAAAGCAGTGATTGTAGGTGGTAACTACGGCAGAACTTTTGAACCACCTATGAAACGAAAGGGATGAGTTATCCGTACAAATATCCGCCTAAGTGAACTGAATCGTCCGAGAGTGTGGAAGGTTTGTCAGTAACTCCAGTTATCAGAGAGGCGATCGAAGACACAGTCGAAAAACAACTTTGCAGTCCTTAGAATGGATCTGAACTGCAGCAAAACGAAGATCCCTTTGCGAAAGAAGATGCGGAAGACGCGGGCAGGCCAGGTACTGGAAGTGATCAGCAGCGAAACTGGGCAGGCGGCTGTCTCCGGCACTGGACAAGGCAGGACAGACAGTCAGTCCTCTGTGATGCTGGCTACTCAATGGAAAGCTGGAAAGGTCAATATCTGAAAAATAACGAGGATCAATCCATTACTGATTACTGGTAAAAACCAAAAAAAGGTAAGGTACAGGTGTTTCATAACCTATGTGATCATAGGGGAGCGAGGCGTCAGAGACCTCAGCTTCTCTAGGGGCCAGCATATTGAGGGCGGCGCCCATCTCCTCTCCCTCGCTGCTTTACCTTCCCTGACCCTAAAGAGGGCGGGTACCCATTTACAGCTGGGGGACTGTGCTGAAGCCAAGGCGCGCAAACGGGTCACCCATCCACTTGGTAACCTCGCTTGATGCTGCTTAACCTTGGCTGACGGAAAGTGAGTGCTCTGACCACTGAGCTACCCCGTCCCCACTGATAGCTGAAATTCTGTAAATGATCAGTAAACTGACCAAACAATTATCCAAATCAATTAAGTATTCTAAGCAACTGTCTACTGACCATCAGCTGCTTCCAACTGATCAACTTTTCTGCTGTAGTTGTTCGGTTATGACCGAACAAATCACTTAGTATGCTTATTATCTATTCTTTATTAGATTGGGCTTTACTTTTTTATTCTTTAAATACCATCAATCAAAGCTCGACCACCCACATAGCAATTTCAGCGCTGAAAACTCTTTAAGAGTAGGTTTCCGGTGACAATGTCTATTTGGGAACTGTTCGCCTTTGATCTCTCTTGCGGTACGGTCCAGGAGCCTTGTGTGTCACCCTCTTTAACAAAGCACAACGGAAATTCTGATACATACATAAAATGGGTTTGGTGATCTCCATGTAATATCCATTTACAAAACAAGAGACCACTATTTGAACTTCATCTAAAGCCAGAATTTTTCCTTATATACTAAACCATGAGTGGTGGTCTGGGTGCAAGTCTTTCAGGTGAGACGATTTAATTTTTTTCGATATAATTAAGAAGCTTTTTGCATCTAGTTCCCACGTGCACTCAGTTTTGTAAATTTTGTCATCTGCTCCCATCACCACACAATGGCTACTTTAACGAAAAGCGGAGCAGGTTTTTATGTGTTTAGAAGATGTTTGCGTGCGTTCACACACGGGACCTTGGTTTATAGTCTCATCTGAACGACTTTCGAAGTGTGGAGTCGGTACTGATGATTCCAAGAAGTCTATGTATCAGGCATTTAACGCTTGTAAAAGCAACCCCGCCACAGCGAAAGACAGAACTTATCCCTGTAGAAAAATCAACCTTTCAAAAACGGTGGCTGACACACGAGCCTGTCCAAACGTATGACTCGGGAGAACAGTTCAAACCTGTTTGGTTCAGACCCATTTTCACACCAGACGCTGAAAGGTAAGTGAGGCGACAGTTGCTGCGAGGTCTAATGCTTCAGTCATCCAAACCAATCATAATTATTACTTACAGCCCCGCCGACCACACAGGCCGTACAGGGGCTGTCACCCTTCAGTCACATGCACACAGCATCACATGCGTGCCCACACAAAATGGATGATGGCTTCATGCCAAGCACTGACTGGTGGGGATTCCAGCCAGTTGTTTCGAAAAGATCGCTGTGTATTCTAGGCAGTCAGGTTAAAAATCCGATACTAGAGGCCTTTGAGGTCTACTTTTACAGTGGCAAACGGTACAAATGGGTTTTTTTTTCTTTGCGAATTCCCCTGCCGTATGTTTTGTGAGGCTTCGTGGGTCGACCCGTTTCAGCAAACAAATATGCCGGCAAACTATGAAAAAGTAGCGCATGCAGTGCAGACATACACTGCCCCAGTAGTTCCCCAAGTTATATAAAGAATAATCAGGCATGACTATAAATGCTACAGAAACGATATGCAATGAACTGCAAAACAAAAAATACAACACAGTCATATTTACTATGATATAAAAAGTCTATAACCCTAGAAATGCCCTTGGCCTTGCCCGATAACAGAACTAACCCTAATTCTATCATGTGTGTTTATTTGAGATGAAACCCTACCCTTGAACAGCGATCTAATGATTATAGCAAGGTGATTATTTACCACATAAGACACAGCTGATAGCACTGGTTATACACACTAAAATAGAAAGTAGTAGAAAATGCTGTCCAATACCGTAGCGTCCAATTACGAATATATTTGTCTGATCCCCACCCCCCAAAGAAAACACAGATGTATTAAAACTACTACATGGTATAAAATTGACTTTACAAGCATGATGATGGCCCAAAATGAGAGAAAAAAACAGCACAGAGAGAAGAGAAAAACACAGTGAAATGTGAGCCCTTTTGAAGGAATTTACACTGAGAATGAGGAACATCATGATTACGCAGAGCCCTTGACATTTCCGAGGAGTAATCCATTCCAATCCAATCAAATCAAATCCTGTTGTCTAGTGCCCTGCATACCACAAAGGCCATATTAGGGCTGTCACTTCGTAAAATTTTAAATCTTAGATCAAACGACATACAGATTAAATCAGGGTATAAAACCAACTCTTCTGTCGTTCCTTGTATCAACGCCCTGAACAGCCAAAAGTATCAAACATGGAAGGTCGCCGCGTTGTGGCAGAAAACACATCAACGATACATAAATAATTCAATTAATCAGCTGATATAAACTGAATTTGTTTAAGTCAGCACTGACATTGAAGACACATAGCATAAGTTGTTCTTGCATATGTTGGGAAAGGAGGTGTTGTGTGTGGGGTGGGGGGGGGGGGGGTCAGGAGAGATAAAAGCGGGGTGGGGTGGAGGGCTGAGTGCGCGAGTGGTAAGAGCGTTGTACACGTGATCTGAGGATGACTGAAGGCGTGGGTTTGAATGTGGCTGATGCGTCCGTTTGAGGGGAGTTTGCCCTTGGAGTTCACGTGCGCACTTGGTGCGCATGTTCAAATCCCATCTACCTTTTATAGGAGAGTATACCAGTTTTGGATGATGGGATGGATAGCAAGAACAAACCCAGCATGCATCCCGCCATCTAGAAAAGGATAAGCTTCCCAAGAGTCACCATACGCTTGATATCACTGCCTGAAATAATTATGCTGTGCAGTGTCGCAGGACTCTGATAAGTTGAAAGAGAATTCAAGCTCTCTTCACGTTCACCTCTATATGCCCCCATCAAGTGGCAGGGACCTGAGCACAAACTTTTGACCTCTTCTCCACATTATTGCTCATCTTTTGGGAGTAGGCCTGGCAGTTTATCAACTTCAACGACCAATAACGGGAAATAATCATCTCGCGTGTGAATCATTTCTGGACAGAGATGGCCGCCATCTGCGGGGGTCATCACTCCCTGTATTAAGTACACTGCCAGCTGGAGAAAACTATCGATACGAAGATCCTTCCGTCATCGTTCTATCGACCTCTGGGGTCAGGTAAGGGCTGTCACCTTGTTCACCCGCGGAAGGGTCTCAGGTGTTGTGCTGACCACCTGTGATGTATGAATTATGAGTTCTGTCCTCCACCTGCCCTCCTCATGGGTAGGAGGAGCAGCTCCATCGGTGGTTGGTTGGATTCATGGTCTGAAATAGTGTGATGATGTGGGCTTTGAATCAGGCTGTGCTATCTGTTTGAAGAGATTTTCCTCCTAAAATTACCGATTTAGCATCTCTTCCTTTGAACGTCCTCTTGTTGAAACTATGAAGAAAGGTTCTATTTGCGAACACACGAAAAAGTTCTTGTTCAAACATTAATTATTAAAAATGCATCCATCTTTTACAGAAGAGAAGGCAAGCTGTGGCCAGTGACGTGAATGACACCAACATGCCCAGCATGCAATCTTCGACCTGGAGATCGATGAGCTCCATCAGATCCACCTTGCCTGCGACACGCTCCCTGAATGTGTGAGTGCAATGTCCCAAGTGGAGTTAAGGGAAGAAGTCAGTCAAGCAGTTTTCTTATCTAAAAACTTATAATCCCTGATAAGTATAGTCTAAGCCATTTTGGGTCTTAAGGTGTATAAGACCGCACACCCGCTGAGAATGTCTCACTTCGCTCCGTTTGTCATCCTCAGATTACAGAAAAAAAGCTCAAGCTAAAAACAACACCACAGCCATCATAAACTATAAAAGATTACACAGATAAATAGCAACAGCACAGAGCTGATATCGTTGGTCCATCTCAAATGTCTAAGACGCTGTTATCTTTTTTCGCCAGAAAAGAACAGATGTTACGTAACAGATTGTGGAGAAAAGATAAAGAGTGTCAAAGTTTAGCCAACTGAATAGGAGTAACAGTCAGGATTGCACAGCGTGTGTAAGCAATACAGATGGCAGAAAAAAAAAGAAGGAAAGAACAGGAGCAAGGAAAAAAAAAAACAGAACAGAGAGTATTTCTAAGGTAAAGATTTTTTCTACAAATAAGATGGAGATACCTTTCAACACTGAGAGAGTTTCTGATTCCCTACAGAAATGTGGCTAAGCTCTAAACATTTGGTGTCTTCGGAAGAAGGAGAGACATACTGTAAGAAATCTGCAAATTCAGCTGTATTCACAGCTTTACAAATTAGTACAGAAAACACTAGTTCACAAGACAGTTACAAGCTAAGTCACATAAGAGTATCAAAGTTACATGCACAGTCGACTTACAATAGATATTCGAGAGCAGGGAATACCATTTTGATGATTATAAAGTGCAGAGTAGACTGCAACATGATTTATAGTACCTTTAGAAAACAATGCATTCTCTAAGTAGCATAATTACAATAGTCACAGCATGGTGGTATGATGCTGTTGCAGAAGTGCAAATCGCCTCATGTAGGGACTTAGCACTTATTGTAAACGATACAAAACGTGTAATACTAATAGTAACACTGCTCTCTCTCTCTCTCTCTCTCTCTCTCTCTCTCTCTCTCTCTCTCCTCTCTCTCCTCTCTCTCTCTCCTCTCCCTCTCCTCTCTTCTATCTATCTATCTCTCACTCACTCCCTCTCTCCCTCCCTTCCCCTCTCTCTCTCTCTCTTCTTCCTTGACCCGTGATAAACCTGGATAAAAGGTTTATCATCATCATCATCATCATCATCATCATCATCATCATCATCATCACCATCACCACCATCATCGTCGTCGTCGTCATCGTCATCATCATCGTCATCGTCATCGTCATCGTCATCGTCATCATCGTCGTCGTCATCATCATCATCATCATCATCATCATCATCATCATCATCATCATCATCATCATCATCATCATCATCATCATCACCACCACCACCACCACCACCACCACCACCATCATGTCTGTGTTGTATCTATTTTCAATTCTGTGCTGCTCCTATTTGCCTAGTTTTGATTAGAAAACGGCGGTTCATCAACACACGATACAGCAGGATCAGAGCGATAAAAACGAAGAAAATGGGAAACTGCTTATTCAGGTCAATAATATCCACAGCTGTCGCATTGTCATTACCGTCACTGGTGGTGGGAAAAACCCACCGCTGACACCGTGCCCACGCACTGGTCGATAATTGATATTAAAAAGAAAACAGCAATCAACAATACAATAGCAACAACAAAGCGTTGACCTCGATAAAAGATACTTTCCGATAATTTTTTTGTTTTAGAAAACAACCACCACAATGATAGCAACAATAACAATAGCAGCAGCTGCAGTAACAACAAAAATATTAACAGCAAAGCAGCAGCAAAAACATAAGCAACAACAACAGTAGCAACAGTAAAGCAACAACAAAGACATCAACAACAACAACGGCAACAACAAAAACAACCTTTTAATCTGCCCTGTCCACTTCTGTTCTTTCTTTTTAACAATTCGTCTACGTTGATTGTTTATCGGCTGTTGCTTTCTTTTGTTAAAATGAATGGTATTGTCATAATCGAATATCAGGGCATCTCAGTGCTATCGATGTTTTGTCTTTTTAATACAGGCCAGCATCCTTGTATCAGAGTCAGAGAGGGAGACAGAGAGAGAGAGAGAGAGAGAGAGAGAGAGAGAGAGAGAGAGAGAGAGAGAGAGAGACAGAGACAGAGACAGAGACAGAGACAGAGACAGAGAGATTTGATTTGATTTGATTTGATTTTGATTTATTCTTTTATATCGAGGATAATGGAATAAGCACTCTTGTGCTTTTTTACATCCAGTCCCCGTGTGTATGCAGTTTTGTAAATATCATCTGTTGCCAGCGGCACACGATGGCCTACTCTTACGAAAGAGAGAGAGAGAGAGAAGAGAGAGAGAGAGAGAGAGAGAGAGAGAGAGAGAGAGAGAGAGAGAGGGAGAGAGAGAGAGAGAGAGAGAGAGAGAGAGAGAGAGAAGAGAGAGAGAGAGAGAGAGACACTGACACTGACACTGACACTGACACTGACACTGACACAGTTTTATTGTCCATACAGCATTACAGCCCTGTAGACAAATTAGCCCTGAGAGAGAGAGAGAGAGAGAGAGAGAGAGAGAGAGAGAGAGAGAGAGAGAGAGAGAAGACAGACAGACAGACAGACAGACAGACAGACAGACAGACAGACAGACAGACAGACAGACAGACAGACAGACAGACAGACAGACAGACAGACAGACAGAATGACGATAACAATACCAAGTATATAATATATTTGACTTCAGTTTGGTAAGTCCATCCCTAGGTCATGTACCCTCAATACGTATGTATTTTTTCCACATCAAAAGGGAATTTATGACATCGTTTTTCTTTTCTTTTCTTTTCTTTTAAATGACCAATAAAGGTGCATTGCAACATTTGTTATAATGTTTTAATTGGTAGAAGACAAAACATAGACTTAACCGAAATAGTACCAG
>CM060323.1:33120633-33123133 GCA_030674155.1 Stramonita haemastoma | reverse complement strand
GGTCAGAGTACTTGCTCTCCCCAAGATTAGGCAGCACTGAGCTAGAGATTGTTTCTCGCAGAATGTTGGGCGGTGACCGTTCGTATGGCTGGGCTTCAGTACAGTTCCCTTGTTCACCAGTTCAGCTGTAAATGGGCACCTGTGCTCTTAACGGTCAGGGAAAGCAAAAAGCAGCGAGGAAGATGAGATATATGCCACCCTCAATATGCTGGCCCCGAGGTGCCACCCTCAATATGCTGGCCCCGAGGTGCCACCCTCAATATGCTGGCCCCGAGGTGCCACCCTCAATATGCTGGCCCCGAGGTGCCACCCTCAATATGCTGGCCCCGAGGTGCCACCCTCAATATGCTGGCCCCGAGGTGCCACCCTCAATATGCTGGCCCCGAGGTGCCACCCTCAATATGCTGGCCCATAGATACTGCCGTTGACGTCAACACTACCCCACTTCTGGAGAACTGAATGAATATACGGCCCTTTGTTACAACATAAGTCAGTCCATTATTACTTTTGTTTATTCTTTATTCTTTCATTTTATTCTTTTATTTCGAAGATGATAAAATACACACCCATGTTCTTTTTTACATCCAGTCCATGTGTATATGCAGCTTTGTCAATTTTGTCATCCGTTCCCACCGGCACACAATAGCCTACGGGTTTTAACGTATGCGCGAGATGTTCTGCGTGCAATCGCACACGGGACCTCGGTTTACAATCTCATCCGAAAAACTTCTGGGGGAGTGGAGTCGGCACTGATGTTAACTCTAGAGGAAAATTCCTCTTGAACGAGACTCGAACCCGGATTAGCAGAACACGAGCACATCACTCTGACCACCAGGCTATCCCGCCCTTACGATAATGGTCACTTGGACAAAACCCAATCACACTGTATATTTTCCCGCTGACCACAGAGGCCTCGTCGTGACTGTCACCTCAAAAATTATGAAAGCTCAGGTAAAAAAAAATGTGCGACTGCTACGGTAGATGATAGATAACAAAATAAAAAGAAATGAACTGGAGAGCCGGTGACAGAGTTATTCTTTGCGCAATAAAGGTAGCAAGGTTGTTTTCTTTCGTACAGATACAACATGAACCAAACGGGTCGTTTTGTCCCAGCATAAATCGGCGCAATTAATCTCTCTCTCTCTCTCTCCTCTCTCTCCTCCTCTCTCTCTCTCTCTCTCTCTCTCTCCTCTCTCTCTCTCTCTCTCTCTCTTCCATTTTTTTTCAAATATTATTATACTACCCTAAACTTGTCATTAGATAGATATGTTGTGGTTCTTATGTTCAACTTGAAATTGTATTTTTTGTCGTCTAAATAAGAACGGACTGTCTTTGTTTGTTAGCTTGTTTATTTTGTTTGTTCTTTGGTCCCCTCCTTTTCTGGTTTTCCCCACATAGTTTGTTAACCTTTTGAACTTTTTGAAACATGTGCTTAAATACATCTTGAAACATACTATGTTTGGGCGATACATGATAATGCTGCTGATTTTTTAAATGTGCGCGTGTGTGTGTGAAAGGAGAGAGAGAGAGAGAGAGAGAGAGAGAGAGAGAGAGAGAGAGAGAGAGAGAGAGAGAGAGAGAGAGAGAGAGAGAAGAGAGAGAGAGAGAGAGAGAGAGAGAGATTCTGTGTCTGTGTACTCGTTCTTGTTTCTAGATACTCAACATAACTGGAATAAGTTATTTCGATTTCAGTGAATTTTAAGATCAGGAATTGCGGTATTTCCCCGACACCACCTTCACCACCATCACACCACTATAACCACTCTCCCCCCCCCCCCCTCCCCACCACCACAACCCTGTCCTCTAGGTTACACTGACATTCTGAATTTATGTGTAGGTGCTACACGTTCATTTTTCTTTTTTTTTTTCTTTTTTTTATACAGTGGTGCCATTGGCAAGCTGATAATGTAAGAAATATTTTATGCATAAGGGAAAATGGATGAAATCTACCAGTATCCATCTACTCTTTCCTGATTTGCTTGCCGTTTCTGAACCTTAGGGAAAGTAAGCTGAAATGGCATGTATGGTTATACTTGTATCTGAAACACTCTGTCTGTCTGTCTGCCTGCATGCCTGTCTGCCTCCCTCTCTCTCTCTCTCTGAATGTGCACGCACACGGTGTGTGTGTGTGTGTGTGTGTGTGTGTGTGTGTGTGTGTGTGTGTGTGTGCGTGTGCGTGCGTGCGTGCGTGGGTGCATGCGTGCGTGTGTGTGTGTATGTGTGGTGTGGTGTGGTGTGGTGTGGTGCGGTGTGATGTGGGTGGGCTTGCTGATGTATGTGTGTGTACTGTAATGTCTGCACACTCACACACACACACACACACACACACACACACACACACACACACACACACACACACACACACACACACACACAAGTATATTGAGCTATGCTGTGGAAATATCATTAATTTTTGTACGCTCCCGCTCTATGAACGCTTTTTGGTTTGCCAGTGCAAAAGGATGCCAAAACATGCTCTCTCTCTCTCTCTCTTCTGTCT
>CM060323.1:33108133-33115633 GCA_030674155.1 Stramonita haemastoma | reverse complement strand
ATCATCACTACCTTGCGATCTTACAATGTGAAGAGGGTAAAGGTTTATGCTGTTAATCACACACACACGCAGAGGGGGGGGGGGGGGTAGAGAAGGGGAGAGAGACAGACAGTCAGACACAGACAGACAGACAGCAGTACAGAGACAAAGACAGAGAGACAAAAACAGAGGCAGAGACACAGACAGAAAGACAGGACAGGCAGGTTCAGACAAAGTCAGCTAGTAAGACGGACAGAAAAAAAAACAGGGTCACACACACACACACACACACACACACACACACACACACACACACACACACACACACACACACACACACACACACACACACACACACAAGCACGCATGCATGCACGCACTAAAGCATACACACACAGTTTATTCTACTGAAAGCCTGTGGTGTCCTTCTTGCCTGTAAATTTTGTATTGATTCAGTTTCGGAAGATGATTTAAATCATATATCATTACCCAATCAAGCCGTATATTTGACATTGCACAATTCGTTAAAACTCATTGAAGTTATCTTTGTTTGTTTGTGTCTTGTTGTTGTTGTTTTTCCATTAACCTACTTTAATATGTTTGATTCATTGCTCATATAGTTTTCATTGTTTGATTAGTTTTATTTTAAAGATAGTGAGTTAAGGTTTTCAATGCTCATGTTTTTTTGTCATTGTATGCTACAGTTTGGTATTGGTACTACTCTCCTTCTTCCATATACATACATATATATTTCTAAATACGAATTTTACCCCCCCCCCCCCCCACCACCACCACACACCTTCCCAACTCTTCATTATCTGATATCACTATAACTGAAGAAAGAGCGCGCGCGCGCGAACACACACACACCACATACACACACACAATCACACACACACACACACACACACACACACACACACACAACACACACACACCACACACACACTCACACACAATCACACACACACACACACATCACACACACACACACACTCACACACATCACACACACGCGCGCGCGCGCGCGAGCACACACACACACACACACACACACACGTACACACACACACACACACACCAACACCTTAGCCACAGTTAGGGGGAGGGCAGCCCCAGCAAGCGAAGCACACACACACACACACACACACACACACACACACACACACACACACACACACACACACACACACACACACACACACACCACCAAAGCAGCACTGAATGAAGAGTAGCACCAAACTGACAAGATAAGAGAACTAGACCGTCATCACAAAAAAGAAGAAGACAAACAGCTCCACAACACAACACCACACAACACTACACACACACACCCCTGAAGAACAGAACAGAACAAGTTGGCAGTGCCACTCAACAGACAAGGTTGCAACGGAACAAACTCCAGCAGCTGCGCAGAATGAATCCAAGACCCCCCCTCACCTCACCTCACCTCAGAATCCCTCCAAAAGTCCTTGTAGTGTGGCAAAGCAGTCACAGATCTCGACACGTCCGAATCCGAGCACTGAAGGAAAGAAGACCTACTACAACGGGAAGAAGGAGAACGAACGAAAGAAAGAAAAACCAAAACGAAAAAAAAGACTTGCCCTCTACTAACCTACACCAGCTTCATCATCACTACTATACACCTCCAACCAGCAGCGGATGGATGGATGGCAAAAACCTTGCTTCAGTTCCCAACTACGCTCTGCTCTGTCTGCCTTCGTTTCTTCTCTCTCTCTCTCTATCTCTATCTCTCTTCTCTCCTCTTCTTTACATTCTGCCCCCTCTACTACTTGCCTTCGCTGGCTGAGCAAAATACCACCACCAAGGGCATCTCCACACAACACACACACACACACACACACACACACACACACACACCACACACACACACACACACACACACAGACGAGGCGCACGTGCGCGCGCGCAGAGCCCAACAGCTGGTGGCCGGATTGAAGAATGAAGCGGCGTGCTCAGTCTCTGCTGGCGTTGGCGTCGTCGTCGTCGCTGACTATGGCGATACACAGCTGGCCATGCGGAGCGGATGAGGAAGAGCGAAAAGGGGGGTGGGGGTGTTGGGGGGGGGCGATAGGAGTGGAAGGGAGGGAGGGAGGGAGTGAACAAAAGCAAAGCTCCTCCTACCTCAAAATATGTTCTCAAGGTATATCCTGGGGGGGGGGGGGGGGGGGGGGTTCAACTTCTGATGATGATGAAGATGATGATAATGATGAGAGAGACAGACAGACAGACAGAGAATGAGAGACAGACAGACAGACAGACAGACGGAAATTGGAGATATGAGAAAAGCATGTGTTATCTTTTTTTCCTCCTCGTTGTTTACAAAGAAAACTCAACAAAATCCTCTGAAGTCAAGATCGGTAAGGCTGCCTGTAATTCCGAGAGGTATATTGCCATGTAGGCAATCTTTTCTTCATGTGTATTATCAGTTGCACCGTGAATCCCAGGTGTGATGAATAAGATGATGCATATTCTGGTGACCCCGAGATACTTCTTCTAGGGAACCCTGAATAGCAGCAGCAACAACAAAAACAACAACTACAACAGCAGGAACAACTACGACAAACAAACTACAAACAACAGCAACATCTACACAACAACAACACAATAGCAACAACACAACAACAGCAACAACAACAACAGCAAAAACAACAGAAACAGCAACAACTACAACAACAAACAACAAACAAGCAAAAAAAAAAACAGCAAAACACAACAACTAACAACAACAAGCAACAACACAAAACAGCAACAACTACAACAACATACAACAACATAGCACAGAAGCAACAACTACAACACAACAACAACAAAAACAGCAAAACAACAACAACAGCAACAACTAAACAACAGCAACGACTACAACAACAGCAACAACAACAAAAACAGCAAAAACTACAGTAGCAGCAACAACTGCAACACACAACAACAAAAACAGCAACAACAACAACAAAACAGCAACAACGACAACAACAGTAACAACAACAACAATAACAAAAACAGCAACAACTACTACAACAACAAAGGCAACAAAAACAGCACAACTACTGCAACAGCAACAACTGCAACATCAACAGTAACGACAACAGCAGCAACAACAACAACAGCAACAACGACAAAACAGCGGTTAAAACCGCTAGAAATGACAGCCTGAGTCAATGACAGCAATAACAGCAAAGGGATACTTTTCCTCCTTGTTTTGGGAGATAATTCGTGGGAAATTGAGAATCGATCCTTTTCTCAAACCAAACACTGGAGAAGAGAGAGAGAGAGAGAGAGAGAGAGAGAGAGAGAGAGAGAGAGAGAGAGAGAGAGAGAGAGAGAGAGAGAGAGAGACAGACAGACAGACAGACAGACGACAGACAGACAGACAGACAGACAGACAGACAACAGACAGACAGAACAACAGACAAAACAGACAACAGACAGACAGAGACAGATACAGACAGATAGAACAGACAGAAAACGACCAGATTGACAGAGAAGAGACAGTGAGACAGAGAAAAATGCGTAAAATTAGAAACATACTACACAACACATGTCCAAAGGCGAGTTTCTGATAAAACAAAAAACCAACCCAAAAAAATTCAACAACTACATCAAAACCTTACTTTGGTCAAAATCTGCCCTACATTACATATGTTTAACATACCCTTAGGAACCTGACGGACCTGAACTTAAGTGTCTTTATCCATGATGAAGAGAGAAGAAGAAAGAAAGAAGAAGAAGAAGAAGAAGAAGAAGAAAAAGGGAAGAAGAGGGAAGGGGGAGAGGGAGGAGGGGAGAGGAGAAGGAGGAGAAGAAGAAGAGGAAGAAGAAGAAGAAGAAGAAGAAGAAGAAGAAGAAGAAGAAGAGGAGGAGGAGAGAGGAGGAGGAGGAGGAGGAGGAGGAGGAGGAGGAGGAGGAGGAGAGAGAGAAGAAGAAGAAGAAGAAGAGAAGAAGAAGAAGAAGAAGAACAACAACAACAACAACAACAACAACAACAACAACAACAACAACAACAACAAGACGACGACGACGACGACGACGACGACGACGACGACGAAGAAGAAGAAGAAGAAGAAGAAAGAAGAAGAAGAAGAAGAAGAAAAGAAAGAAGAAGAAGAGAAACAAAGAAAGAAAAGAAACAGGCTGGATGTAACAGCACGCGACTTTCATGACACTTGACTGTGAATGTCAACAAGCTTTTTTCTTTTTTCATCCCGTTTTCTTAGCTGGACAAACAAGCAAAGAAAAGACACACGCCTGGAGGTTTTTTTCGTCATAATGGATGCCTTCAAGCCTTCACAGTGGCAGTTCACTCATTACTTCTTAACTCTGACAAAAAACGATGCCACATCAATGAAGTTTTTTTTTTAATTGAAACCACAGACCTGGAAAACACTAAGAGTTGCCAAAACACACTCGGGGTTTCTCGTTCTCTAAGGGCCTGTTGAATTTCTCCTTTTTTTTTAATACGAGGTTGTTACGGGAAGGAAAAGGGGAAGGTGTGTGGGGATAAGGAAGAAGGCTGCATTGAACTAAGCTAGATGAAGCTGAAGAATGAACTCAGGATATTATGAAGTGTGCTTATGACTCGATCATTAAATCAACGATACGAATGTTTTACGAACTTCCAGGCCAGTTCATACATAGCTGATGGTGCCTTACTCGGGGGTCTGCTGCATGGGTAACAGCTTGCCCTCCCTACTTACCCAGGTTTTGCACTCTAGAGCCATAGTCTTCGGAGACTGACTGATGCCCAATACTGCCTTACTTGTGTTCGTACATGCGAGAGTGTAGAAAATGAACTAAGCTGTGTTACAGATCTCGTTGTTCTGGTCTGTGTTCAGTGGATTTGGGCAGCATGAAAAAAAATCAGACCCGGCATATGTCCCAGACTTTACCAGCGTCGTGGGTAGTGCTCTACGACAAACTCACTACCGGTCATCAGTACAGAGGTGTACCCAAAGCAAACAGATTCAAAGTCATCTCGAAGAAAACTACTAATGCATATAATAAATCTCTCTTTTTTGTCTGCTGTGTGTGTCCCTCTCAGCCTCTGGTGTGTGTGTGTGTGTGTGTGTGTGTGTGTGTGTGTGTGTGTGTGTGTGTGTGTGTGTGTTGTGTGTGTGTGCGTCGTGCGTGCGCGCGTGCGTCGCGTGCGTGCGTGCGTGCGTGCGTGCGTGTGTGTGCGCCCGCGCCGATTTGTCTATCTTTCCATCTGTCTGACTCACTCTTCTGTCTCTCTGCTGATCTGACTCTACCGGTGAACAGCTAGCCCCTGACCAATCATTGGAATACATGACATCTGGCTGACCGTCCATCACAGCACCAGAGGCAGGCAGTCAGTCTCTAGGGGGACAGTGCAGAGACAAGCACTCGCTGCGGAAAAGACAGGAGGGCGAAAGAACGCTGACCGTTCATCACATCAGGGATCGACGGATCCGTGATCTAGAAATAATGCACTCGTGTAGAAAGCGAGAAGTTGCGGGTTCGGTCTCCTGTTTGAACCCGAATTTTCTCCCCATTCACCAGACCTTGAGAAGCAATCTGGGTGTTAGCCTTTTGGACAGAGTGGTAAACCGATATCCAGTGTGCAGTACAAAATTAAGCGCATGTAAAGATACCCATGGTTAAAAGAGCTGTCCACGGCAAAATTCTGTAGAAAATGACACGTGATAAGAAAATAAAATAATGCATATACAGACAAGAAAAAAACTAACGTTGCTCTTGAGGCGACGTGCAGCCCAAACTGCACGTAGGAAAATTTGCTGAGACTGAAAGTGGTACATACCACACAACACATAACAACACGATGACACATCTGGATTTTGCCAGCCACACGAGTAGTGCTGTGTTGATCAAACACCTACCTGTCTCAGTTCCCCCTCAGCGGTCATAGGTATCTGTGCTGACTCACTTCAGTACTTTCAAGAACATTCCCCCTTCTCACCCTCACCTGAAAAGACATGCCACAAGATGAATGGTTTTCATCTAATGTTTTTTTCTCGTTTCTGTTTGCTTTTTGTTTCGAATTAATTTTGCCATGCTAGCGAAATACTTTTTAGTATACATTTTCCACTTCAAGACCTAACCATTCCGAAGTCGTGATACAGCTACCTTCTCTCTCTCTCTCTCTCTCTCTCTCTCTCTCTCTCTCTCTCTCTCTCTCTCTCTCTCTCTCTCTCTCCTCTCCTCTCACACACACACACACACACACACACACAGAACACGCAGAACATCTTGTGCATACGTTAAATCCTGTTCCGCTTTTCGTAAGAGTAGGCCATCGTGTGCCGGTGAAAACAGATAACAAGATTTACAAAACTGCATACATACGGGGACTGGATGTAAAAAAGCACACGAGTGTTTATTCCATTATCCTCGATATAAAAGAATATAAAAGAATAAATATATATATATATAAAAACGGTCGCACGTACAAAATCTCACCATTGGTAAACGTCGGAGATCTGGCCGAGGAACGCACCCCCCCCCCCCCCTCCCCCACCTAACCATGACTACATCCACTTGCAGTTAAGGCTTTTGAGAAAAGGTAAATGTCTATGAGTTTTGTTTTGTTTTTTTTGTTTTTTTTTCTATTTAGTGACGCTATATTATGGCTGAAGTTAACCTTTATGTACTAGGATATTTTTTTTGTGATAAATGCTGAAAGTCTTGATATTGACGTAGTTTTGCTCAAATAAA
This sequence comes from Stramonita haemastoma, assembly GCA_030674155.1. Taxonomy (NCBI): domain Eukaryota; kingdom Metazoa; phylum Mollusca; class Gastropoda; order Neogastropoda; family Muricidae; genus Stramonita; species Stramonita haemastoma. The sequence goes on along the minus strand of CM060323.1, from coordinate 33,108,943 downwards.
ATATTTGTTTAATTCTCTTGATTGTAGACAAGTTACAAAACAAGTATTATATTCAACCTGCAACAGATACTATAATCACACGCAGTGGATAATGTTTACGGGGTGGATGATGATGATAATAATAATAATAATACATGGAATTTACATTGCGCTATATCTTGTAAAAAAAAAAAATCAAAGCGCTTGCATTCAACCTATAAAACACACAAGCGATCAATAATTTATAGTTTTAGCAAATTCGAATGTACACTCACACGCGTTGGTGTTCTGTCTGCCATACTAAGATCTTCACAAAGCATGCACCTTGTGCTGAAATACTTATGTATCTCTGTGTCTGTGTCTTCTTTTCTTTTGCTTTAGTCTGACTTCAGCGCTCCCACATCTTTTGGGATAATTATTCACTCTTGGACTTGAAATGAAAAGTCAGGTAAAACAGAATTATCAGCAGACTCAACGCAAAAGTGAGAAACCTATCATTTCATAACATGAAAAAGTGTAAATGTAGCTAATAACTTCTTCCTAATAGGCCTATAAAAATGGAAAGAAAAAAAAACACGTTGCTGATAACCTAAACAGAACATGGTATGAATACATTATGACAAAACACCTTGGTTGTTTGTTTTGCTTTTTGTTTTGTTTGTAGTTCTTATGTGTAGGGGTTTTTTGTTGTTGTTTAGTTGTTGTTGTTGGGTTTGTTTTGTTTTTTGTTGTTTTTGTTTTGTTTTGGGGGTTTTGGGGGTTGTTGTTTTTGTTGTTTGTTTGTTGTTGTTTTTTTTGGGGGGTCTCTTTTCACTGGAAACGTAAACTGAC
>CM060323.1:33090633-33100633 GCA_030674155.1 Stramonita haemastoma | reverse complement strand
CCAAGATCAGCAGTTTCTTTATCAAACATGACATATTTCTCTATCTAACAGATAAAAGGTAATGAATCTCTCTAGATTTGACAAAGGCTCAGTCTCAATGCAAATTTACAAGTGTACAACTTGTTGCCTTTTTTTGATACATCCGAATCATTTTACACCACTTTAAGTCACGGCACATTTCTCTGTGAGAAATTCAGGCTGCTCTACCCGAGGAGAGCGCCGTCACCACAGAATAGCATCACCCTTTTTTTTTCTTTTTTTTTTATAAATCAAGGAATATTGTATCTAAGTATAACTCTCTTTTAATCTGCAAAATCCCAAACAGTTATTTAATCCCCCAAAATAGCTGTAACACTTCTTTTTAACCCTGTTCATACTAAAAAATGTTGTTGATGTGAATTTTACCAGCAAAAAAAACAAAACTTGCTGCAGTGTCTGTATCACACAGGGTTTGGAGATTGGTGATACAAATTCCCTGGCTTCTATCACAGTGGAGAACATCAGTTCGGAGATATGGTCTGGGGGCTGTTACTGTTCCTCAGAATCCTCAAACTCATCTCCAGGAGGGGCTGCCGACTTGTCCCCACCCACACTGGGCAGCTGACTGGCCAAGGAGGCCTTGATCACGCCGTTCAGGGCATCAGCCTGTGCAATACATACATCACAGCAGTGGTACTACTTGTGATGCTGTGTGGTGTGTGTGTGTGTGTGTGTGTGTGTGTGTGTGTGTGTGTGTGTGTGTGTGTGTGTGTGTGTGTGTGTGTGTGTGTGTGTCTTCGTTTTAGACTGGACAAGGGAAGGAGGAGATAGGAGTGAATATAATTATGTGTGTTTTTTGTAAAGTTGAATGAATGACACAAGTAAAAATAAACATCTAACCATGAGAAAGTCATTGAACTGCACATACAGAAGAAGACAAAGGAAAAAAGATAAACTTGGCTAGGCCTTGTTACTACTTGTGTGTGTGTGTGTGTGTGTGTGTGTGTGTGTGTGTGTGTGTGTGTGTGTGTGTGTGGGTTGTGTGTGTGTGGTTGTGTGTGTTGTGAGTGTGGTGTGTGTGTGTGTGTGTGTGTGTGTGTGTGTGTGTGTGTGTGTGTGTGTGTGTGTGTGTGTGTGTGTGTGTGTGTGTGTGTGTGGGTGTGGTGTGTGTTGTGTGCGCTGCGTGGCGTGCGTGGTGGTGTGTTGTGTGTGTGTGTGTGTGTGTTTGTTTGCAGTGGACTGAACATTTCAACATACATCATGGTCATCTTATGCTCTAAGAAAAAGCACAGACAGGGCTGAGAATTTCTACAGATATCATTGCAGTCTTATTTTCTACACGCATACGCATGCACAAATTCATGCACACACATGCATGCACACACGCACGCACGCATACATGCATGCACATACCCTCCTGCCCACATGCATGCACACCCACACGCACGCACACACAGACACACACAATGACCCATCCATCCATCCACCCACCCACCCACACACACACCTACATATACAAACACACACACGGATTTCTGTTGTTACCAAGCTTATGACCAGAAACAAGAAAGAATCCATATTCTTAACAGCGCAGAATCTTTTAAAACATGAAAATCTTCACATAAATCCACAGAAAGACAAAGAATCAGATCGTCCAACTGTACAGGGAAGGGGATTGGTAAGGACTGGAAAGGACTGGTAAGGACTGGTAAGGACTGGTAAGGTATAGTAAGGACTGGTAAGGACTGGTAAGGTATAGTAAGGACTGGTAAGGACTGGTAAGGTATAGTAAGGACTGGTAAGGACAGGTAAGGATAGGTAAGGTATAGTAAGGATAGGTAAGGACTGGTAAGAATTGGTAAGGACTGGTAAGGTATAGTAAGGACTGGTAAGGTATAGTAAGGACTGATAAGGACTGGTAAGATATAGTAAGGACTGGTAAGAATTGGTTAAGGACTGCTAAGGTATAGTAAGGACTGGCAAGGACAGGTAAGGACTGGTAAGGACAGGTAAGGGCTGGTAAGAACTGGTGAGGATTGGTAATGAAGGATAAAGATTTTTAAGAACTGGTAAGGACTGGTAAGGAATGGTAAGGTAAGGTAAGGTAAGGTAAGGTAAGGTAGGTTTCTCACCTGATCCTCGCGGGGTGGAGGAGTGGGCATGCAGCGGAGTTCATACACGGTCACCTGGCCCTCGCTGTCCCCCACCAACAGACACTGCAACACCAACAGCAAACTGTCTGCATGCTATCTCTCTACACTGCCTCCAGCAATAGCAGTGATGGGGGATTGAGTTATATGTAAGAAGGTTTGAAATGAGAAAAGCAGGGGGAGTGGGAGGGGGATGAGGAGGAGGAGGAGGAGAGAGAGAGGCAGAGAAAGAGACAGACAGACACACACACAAGGAGACACAGAGAGACAAGAGAAGAGAGAGAGAGAGAGAGAGAGAGAGAGAGAGAGAGAGAGAGAGAGGAGAGAGAGAGAGAGAGAGAGAGGAGGAGAGAGAGAGAGAGAGAGAGAGAGAAGAGAGAGAGAGAGAGAGAGAGAGACAGACAGACAGACAGACAGACAGACAGACAGACAGACAGACAGACAGAGACAGACAGACAGACAGACAGACACGTGGTATCTAAAGACTATAATTATGAAACAAAATTAGAAGAAAATCATACCAAACCATAGCCCTCCTCTGGCTAAAAAAAGAAAACAACAAACAAACCCCTCTGATCTCCCCCCCCTCCTGCCCCCCCCCCCCCCCCCAACAAAAAGGAAAAAAGAAAAGGGGAAAAAAGATATCAGAAAAAACATTTACAGAGTTTTCTTTTTCCTCTTCAATCTTTGGTAAAAGGCAGAGGCATTGACATTATTTTTTTTAAAACAAGATTCTGAATTTTTTGACAAAAATATTTTCCTTGCATTAAAAAAAAGCTACTTTAAACAGCTGGCAATAAGGGACTTTACTGAAGGACCATCCGTCCACACACTGTGCAAACACTTTTCACACAACTTTCCTTACACCGTGTCCCCCAAAACAACCAACCAAGCAAAGATGTTAGTCAGTACTACAAACAACCGTAAACAAAAGTGTTGTGGTGTTTTGTATTCATTTACATGGTAAAAATAACAAGAAAGAAATGGTTCCATTTGAACTGAAACAAGTATACCTCATTACAGAGAGAGAGGATGCTACCAACAGACCAGAGTGAATAAGCGCTTAGCCACTTACACCACAGCTGACACAACAACACACACATGGTTTCAAAAACGCACAAATCCAAAGCATCTCTTCACACAAAGCTTCCTTCACTCAAATTTCAAAGACTCCCTTTACACAAGTACACACACACACACACACACACCCAAACCAAATCCTGATTATTTCATAAACCCATTGTGTCCAGTTCAACATTTTTTTCTGAATATCACATCAGCACCATCACCTGTTTTGTGTCCAACTCCAGCAAGGAATGACAGAGGCATATTCATACACAACTCTTCAAACTTCTAGTTGCATGAAAATAATTTCTGAACAAGGAAGAATCAAAGTAAACAAATCCAACATCTCTCAGTCAAGAGTGCTAAATTTAGCGTGCACCTTCCTTTTACCTAGTCCAAGTGTGGTCAGCTCCTGCTATAATTAACACCAATCGCCCTCATCTGGGCTGAGCTGGGATGGGATGGAATAATTAGCAGCTGAGAGAGGGGTAACTGACAACAGTGAATGACAACTTTTGCTTCTTCTGTTTCTATCTTTTGCTTTGCATTTGTCAAAGGATCAATGTGGGTGTTTTGGGGTTTTGGGTTTTTTTTTTGTTGGTTTTTTTTTTTTTTTGGGGGGGGGGGGGGATTTAATGCACAAAAGTCTACAAACACCTGCACACATGAAAACAAACTACAATTTTATGTTTTCAACTTCTGAAGATAAAGATATCAGCAGAATTTTTTTTCACAATTTTAAGCATCACACTACATTGGGTGGACATTTATTATACAGATGCTTGACTTAAAACCTGTGATACATAACACCAAATCTGCTGGTACAGATATGGATGCATGCCTGGTATGTTCATGTCATTTCAAACCAGGAGTCACAGGATCTTCAGTATGTATGCTTTGTTTTTTCTTTTTAAATGCAATTACACATGAAAGGGTGTAAGGCACTGCGTGATCTTTACATTTACAGACTAACCAGATTTTTATCTTTAAAAAAAAGAGAAGGAAAAAAAGAAAACCTAAACCTTTCTTTGATGTAAACAGCATGGATAGTAGCACCGATGACTTCAAAACTAATGCACTTTTTTCTTTTCTTTTTGCTGCCTCACGTTTTGTGACATACATGTCCCAATGTTCCCACAGCACTCACTCAGTCTGATCTCACAACCCCATTTCATACATTCAGTTACAGCATTCGCCTTGTTTTAATAAACTGCAGCACAGCTGACAAGCTTTGGAAACTTAAGTTAGTTTCATAACACACAGTCAAAATTAGGTGGCAGAAGTACCTCTAAGACCTGTATCTTCCACACTGACAGTCAGTCACCATACAGTTATTGCCCTAGATCCCGAATCAGAGGAAAAAGCTATGAATTGTTCACCATGTCCTAAGTACAAAGCAAATATTGAATCTTCACCATCTTACCGGTATAACCTGAAATGATACAGTTTTTGTCAGAGGGTTCTCAATAATGCCAAAAACTAGATGTACATTTCTTTTCGTGTCGCACAGCGCTGGTTTAACCTGGTTTTAATAGCGATAATAACAATAATAATAATATATGGAATTTATATAGCGCTGGATCTTGTAAAGTAAACAAATTAAAGCAATTGCTTATCTACAACATAAAAAAGAGTAAAAGTAATCTTCAAGGTCATCAAATATTTTGTTTTGTTGAATAGTGTTTTTTTCTGACCCATTATCACACACCCACATGCATGCATGCATGTGTGCACACATGCACATACACACACACATGCATGCACATACACATGCATGTATGCACACGCACACGCACACGCACACACACACACACACACACATACACACGCACACACACACAAACACACACACAAACACACACACACTCAAACACACATACAAACACACACTCAGAGTCTCTCTCTATCCATCACACAACACACACACACACACACACACACACACACACACACACACACACACACACACACACACACACACACTTCCTCCCTCTTCCTTCCCCTCCTTGGGGAAAGCAGACTAGATTTCATGCAGAAAAATCTGTTGTGACCAAAAGTGGCACACAATACAATACAATACAACACAATACAATGCAATACAACACAATTTAATACAATACAAAACAATACAAAACACAACACATTACATTTATACATTATACAATACAGTACAATACACAATGCAACACAATGGACTGCAAACTCAACACAGTACAATACAAACACAACATAATCCAATACAATATTATATGATGCAATATGAGGGGGGAAAATCCATATTAGACAAAACCAGCTGAGACGAAACAAGACAAGACACGACAATACAAGACAAGACAAGACAAGATAACCTGCAAGACAAGAAGAGGATACACTGTACTACACAGTGAACAAATCCAACATCACTCAGTCAAAGGGCTAAATTTAGCACGCTCTTTCCTTTTACATAGTCCATGTGTGGTCAGCTCATCCTATAATTAGCACAACCTGGCCCCATCTGGGCTGGGACGGGATAGAATATTTAGCAATTGAGAGGAGCTGAAAGTGGGGGAAACTGACAGCTGCAACTACAATACTAAAAGTGACCTACCTCTGTGTTTTTGCCGAAGGAGACAGACGTGAGTTTGGCACCTGAGGTGGGTGTGATGGTGATGACAGCATCTAGCCTGAAACACAGACCATGGAAATTTCTGTCTTCAATCCACTGATATCCATGACATCTATAAAAAGTAGATTGACGATATATACATGGCTTATCTATCATTAATGATATATACATGGCTAATCTATCATTAATGATATATATATATATATCTATATGAGTGCTTATTCCATTATTCTGAGAAAAAAAAGAGAATGAATAAATACAGATAAACAAAGACACACCCAGACACAGACAGACAGACAGACACAGACAGACACAGACACACAGACACAGACACACACACACAGACACACACACACACACACACACACACACACACACACACACACACACACACACACACTTTGCAAAAAATTGTACATGTATATTTCTGTTCACATGTAAAGAAAAACTAATCCCTGCCATGTTTGATCTAAGGGAAGCTACTTGCATGAATAGTGGAATGACAAAGTTGCATGGTTTAAATCCCCATACTATCTGAATTTTTGTTTGTTTTGCTTTGCTGTTGTTGGTGGTGGTGGTGAAGGAAGTTGGCATGATTTGAGGGGCTTTTTTTTTTGGGGGGGGGGAGGGGGGGGTAGGGTTGGGTGTTTTCACCAAACTGCCTGTAATCCTGACAAAACTCATGGCTGTGCCTTTAATGGTTTTCAATCAAGTTTCAGAATCATATAATTATTCCCGTCATAAAAAAAACAATTTCAAGGTACTACCTATCACTTTATGAAATTTCCTCTCAGAGTCAATGAGTCCAGTTTCAATGGTTTTCAATTATATCTGAAGAGTAAATTCCTGAATATAAAAACATGAAATTTTTAAAATGGGGATGGGATAGCTTAGTGGTCAGAGCACTCGCTTTCCCTAAGCTAAGGTTAAGCATTACTGAGCATGGTTACCAAGTGGATGGGTAACCATTTGTGCAATTTGGCTTTAGTACGATCCCCCAGTTCATCCAGCTGTAAATCGGTACCTGCCTCTTTAGGGTCAGGGAAGGTAAAGCAGTGAGGGAGAGGAGATGGGCGCCACCCTCAATATGCTGGCCCCTAGAGAAGCTGAGGTCTCTGATGCCTTGATCCCCTATGACTGCCTAGGTTATGGAACACCTTTACCTTCTTGAAATAAATGAAAGCTCTTACAAAAACCCAAACACCTCAACTGAAAGTTGTCAATGAGCTTCAAGGAGAAGAACCCGATAGAAATGACCCTACACTTCACAATCCCACCTTTTCCCAGTCACCACAGCACACAGCCTCAGAGTTGGGGACGGGATAGCCTAGTGGTCAGAACACTGAGCTTGCAATTTGACAACCTGAGTTTGATTCCTGCGGTCGAGGGTATTTTTCCCAGGAGTTAACATCAGTGCTGACTCCACTCTCCCCAAAAGTCTTTCGGATGAGACTGTAAACCGAGGTCCCGTGTGCGAGCACATGCAGAATATCTTGCGCACACGTGTTAAATCCTGTTCCACTTTTCGTAAGAAGAGGCCATTGTGTGCCGATGGGAACAGATGACAAAATTTACAAAACTGCATACACACAGGGACTGGATAAAAAAACCCACATGAGTGCTTATTCCATTATCCTTGATATAAAAGAATAAACTAAAAATAAATAAACAAATAAACAAACAACTGCCTAGGTTTTGGAACACCGTTACCTTCATGAAATAAATGAAAGCTCTCAACAAAAAAAGCCAAACCCAAAATCCTCAACTAAAGTTGTCAATGAACTTCAAGGAGAAGGAGAAGAAGAACCCCACAAAGAAATGACCCTACACTACACCTACAGGTGGATTGGTGGTCTAGGTGGTCACGCGCCTTGCCTAGAAAGCAAAAAGTCTGGGTCGGAGTGTGCAGGGTTCGTACCCCGTTTGGACCCAAAAACTTTTTCCCCATCCATTAGACCCTGAGTGGTGGTCTGGGCGCTAGTCTTTCGGATGAGACGATAAACCGGGGTCCCGTGTGTTACACATCACTATTTAGCGCACATAAAAGAACCCACGGCAACAAGGGGGTTGTCCCTGGCAAAATTCTGTAGAAAGAAGCCACTCTGATAGGGAAACAAATACACTTGCATGCAGGAAAAAGAAAAAATAAATGGGTAGGCGCTGCACATGTGGCGACGCGCTCTCCCCGGGGAGAGCAGCCCGAATTTCACGCAGAGAAATCTGCGTGACATAAAGTGGTACAAAATACAAAAAATACTTCCCAATCCTACATTGTCCCAGTCACCCACAGCAGACAGCCCCAGAGTTCACCCCAACTCACGTGCTCTGTGCCAAGTCCCAGACCTCTACTGCTCCTTCATTGACACAGGCAAAGACGGTGGAAGAGCGAGGAGACCAGCAGATGTCATGGACTGTTTTCTGAAAACATTGATATCATCACTATTGTTATTATTTTTCACAGTTATTGCTGCCTCCATTTCCTCTGTCTTGTCTGTCTGTCTGTCTCTGTCTTTCTCTCTCTCTCCCTTTCACACACACACACACACACACACACACACACACACACACACACACACACACACACACACACACACACACACACACTGCAGTTCAACAAGTATCTATGTATGTTTAATATATTAAACGGAAAAGCCCCCAAAAAAATTGTGGAAAAATTTGCTGTCAATAAAAATAGGCCTACCCATAGACTGTTACTGCCCAGGCCCCATAATAATCTCTATAAATCAAGCCTTGCTTATTCAGGAAGAACATTGTGGAATAGCCTACCCCCTTTTCTAAAATCAGTTCCTTCAAAACAAATGTTTAAGAAACTTTTGAAGAAACATTTGATGGACAAACTATAAGTCCACATTTATGTTTGATACTACCTCATATTTGGCTGCTTGTTGTTATTCATGCCCATGTTATATAGTATTTGTATCATTTGTATGTATGATGTGAGCTTATGTTGTACTGTCTTGGGTTTGTTTTTGTTTTGTTTTTATCTTGAGAGATTTGTTGGAAAGTAATCCTGATTTATTTCAGTTTTTCAACAAAGGTTGATATTTGTCTTTGAATGTTTTAGAAGTCAGTTTACACGATTTTTTTTTGTGAGGGCAGGATGAAAAAAAATTGTGTAAACTTAATCTTTTACCCTCAATAAAGATCATTTTGACTTGACTTGACTTGACTTGACTTGACACACACACACACACACACACACACATACACACACACACACACACACACACACACACACACACACACAGACCGTGGAGGAGTGGAAGGTGAGGATAGGGGTGGTCCTGTCTTGATGCCACAGCCGAATGCTCCAGTCAGCACTGCAGCTCAGGAAAATGTCCGACACAAAGGGAGACCATCTGATGTGGTACACAGGAGCCTGTAGACACATCAACACACTGACTGTGTAAAACATGACAATATATATATATATATATATATATATATATATATATATATATATATATATATATATATATATATGTCTGTATATATATATATATATATGTATATATTGGAAAAGAGATTTTATATATATATATATATATATATATATATATATATATATATATATATATATATATATATATATATATATATGTATATAATATATAAAATCTCTTTTCCAAATTCCTTTGCCTGGCTAAGGCCAAAAGCTTTGTCAGTTATTGATGTAAGCCAAGTGACAAGGCTTGCATCAAACATTTTATTCATTTATTTATTTTGTTTATTTATTCATTTATTTAGCAAGTTATTTATTAATTTCTCTATTTAGTTATTTATTTATTCGTTCATTTATTTATTCATGTATTTATTCTTTTATTTTGAAGATAATGGAATAAACTCTCAAGACCTTTTCTTTACATCCAGTCCCTGTGTGTATACGGTTTTGTAAATTTCAACATCTGTTCCCACCAGCACGCAATGGCATACTCTCTCACAAAGCGGAATAGGATTTAACATGTGCACAATATGTTCTGTGTGCATTTGCACATGGGGCCTCTGTTTATAATCTCATCAGATTATGTTTTGAAATCTAACATTTCAGATTGTCTTCAGCCATGACAAGCTCTTGGCATAACAACCTGTGTTTTATAACAAAAGGAGAGAAAAAAAAAAATCATCTGAAGTCAGAGTATAGCTGCCTTGATGGTGAAGTACTTGAACAAAAAAAAACCCA
>CM060323.1:33083133-33085633 GCA_030674155.1 Stramonita haemastoma | reverse complement strand
GAATTTGCTCTTGAACAAAATAAGTTAGACTGAAACATCAAATTAATTTTAAAAATCTAATATTCTTTGCAAAAAAACGAACTTGCTCATGAACAAAACGATAGTACCAGTACTACTAGATACGCACTCTGATTCTACCTGCATTACACATGTCGCTATTTCTCAATGTAAACGGTTTCAATCTTAACCCCATCCCACACACTGTGACCATCGTGAAGTCTGCACAGCAAAGTGAGGATTACAAAAGCATGCAATGCACCAAAACGCTCACACTGTTCCATGGGTATTTGTTTCAACAACGCAAAACGCTCAAAGCCCTTTGAAATCATTCAAACTCAATAACAGACTCAACAAAATTGAACAAAACATAATTCTGAAAAGAAACAAACTAACTGAAAAGAAACAAACAAAATAAACGCATACATACACTTCCAAACATAGTCCTGAAAATTCCTGATGATTTACACCTGAAAATTCCTGATGATTTACAGACTTCTGATTTTCCACCAGTTCTGCCATCATACGTTACAAAAGTCACCGTCTTTTAACTTTCACACCTTCATGGAGAAAGCTTTTCTTTTCTATAACTTTGAAAACATTCAGCATTTTATTGTCAAGCAGTTAAAATAAAATAACAACTTTACAGAGATAAAATTCAGTTTTTTTTGTTTTTTTTCAAGAATCTTGAATTCAAGTCCAGGTTTATGAGAGACATGATGAACAAATACCCAGGACAGAAGCTAGTCCCCCAAACACCACAACAAACCACACTACACTCCTTTACATGTCTGCTATAGAGTTATCCGCTGGGGCACTTTTTGTTCTGTAGTTCCTACACACAGCAAAGCAAGGTTACAGCTGATGATATCAGCACAGAAAAATGATACTGGAGATTTTTTAAAAAATTATATATTTTGTTATGAAGCTATTGTTAACAAACCATGGAAAACTTAAACTTGGGAGATTTTGTTGTTGTTGTTGTAATGAATGTATCATTTCATAAGGTATTGGAAGCGAATAAACCGTAAGTTAACAGACACATCTTTAAGCAATTTTTCTTTTTTTTAAAAAAAGGGTGTGTGTGTGATAAATGGTTTGTTTTGGAAGTACAACTCTATAATGTAAAAACAGAGGGACATTTACATGCACAAAAAAACACCACACATAAAGACAGACAGCCAGACAGACAGGCCAACAGACGCACATGCACATACACACACACACACACACACACACACACACACACACACACACACACACACACACACACACACATTGGTGGTCCAAAGAAAATACACTTATCTCAAAAGTGAAATGTCACAAGTTTGATTCCTGTCTAAGGTAAACAAGATAACACAAAACAAAGACAAAAAAAGAAAACAAAAACAAACTAAAAGGATAACAAAACTGTTAAAACCTATAACGAAAGATTAACTCACTGATTGTAAAAATAATGTTCGCATACAAAGGAAAAGTACACCTCACAAAAAAAAAGAAAAAAAAAAAGAAGACATCAAGAACAAATGAAGGTGACATCAGTGAATCACTATGCTCAAAGTTCACAACATTCTCATGCACATTCTCTTGTCATGTGTGACAATATGTCTATACTGCCCTACATATCGTTAACAAACACAAACACTTAAGAAAGAAAATTCCTACAGATCCTCATTAGGAAGATTGTGAAGAGTTCCAGTACACACATGCACGCACGCACACACACACTTACACGCACGCACGCATGCATGCACCCACGCACATGCACACACACACACACACACACACACACACACACACACACACACACACACACACACACACACATGCCATTTTTTCCATGGACAGAGTCGTGTGCACATGTCTGTTTCACAGTTGAAACGCCATCAGTGCCAAAAATTATCATGAAGAAGGAACTGCTTCTGAATGCTTTCATCCTGTCTGCAAGCTAATCACTCATGGAAGTATGAAAAAGGTCAGGTAAAGGTGTCTCATAACCTATGTGGTCGTATGGAAACAAGGCATCAAAGACCTCAGCTTCTACAAGGGCCAGCATATTGAGGGCGGTGCCCATCTCCCCTCCCTTGCTGCTTTACCTTCCCTGACCCTAAAGAGGGCAGGTACACATTTACAGCTGGGCGAACTGGGGGACTGTACAAAAACCAAGGAGAGCAAACAGTCACCCATCCAATTGGTAACCACGCTCAATGCTGCTTAACCTTAGCTCAGGGAAAGCAAGCACTCTGAATGGAAGTATGAACATACCCTAAAGCAAAGGAGCACACAGAGAGAGGACGAAGACCATGATTTTCTTTTTTTTTGACAAGAAGACACAATACATACACAAAGCATTTCATGCACAGGGTACACAGCACAGACTGGGGGCAGTCTGGGATGATGGGGGAAGGGCAGCAGTCCACTATACACAGAGAATGACACAGACAGACACAAACAAACACAGACACAGGGGGACAGGATAGCTTAGTGGTCAGAACATTGCACT
>CM060323.1:33035633-33078133 GCA_030674155.1 Stramonita haemastoma | reverse complement strand
AGGAACTGGGAATAAAAAGTAAGACTGCAACAACACACACAATTCTCTGACAGGTAATTGTTTGAAGTGAAGTGAACAGAATAGAACAGCACTTCCACTCAGGGCAGATTTCTCTGCATGGAATTCTGCTCTTCTTGAGGAGGAGAGTGCATCACCCACAAGAGCAGCACCATCCATGATTTTGTTGGGTTGTTTTTTTTTCTCCTGTCTTCATGTGTACTTGTTTCTCTATCAGAGTGGGCTTTTTTCTTTTTGCCAGGGATTAATCTCTGGTTGCCGTGGGTTCTTTTACATTGCTGAATGTGTATTGCACATGGGACCTTGATTTATTTATCACCTCATCTGAAATATATTTAGACAGACAAATAGTCAGACAAGCAGACAAATGCTGAGCAATGATAAAGATATAAACATGTAGGTGTGCAAACATTCACAAAGATCTTTTAGGGCAATGACATATATACATAACACATGCAAGAATAACTCATCGATGTACCTTTAGACTGATGCTGTCATGGATTAACACTCCACATACACACACACACACACACACACACACACACACACACACACACACACACACGCACACACACACACACGCACACACCCACACATTCAACACACACACAACACACACAACACACACACACACACACACACACACACACACACACACACACACACACACACACACACACACACACACACACAGATGACAATATTTACACAACTGCATACACATGGGGACTGGATGAAAAAAAGCACATAAGTGCTTATTCTATCATCCTTGATATAAAAGAATAATTTTTTTTTTAAAACCCACACACCTTCATGATCTTATCCTCATCCAGTGCAGTGATGTCTGTCTGTACAGATCCAATTCCAGTTTCCTTGCTGGCAAACAGCTCAGACCCTGCCACTGAGGATGACATTGTGGCTCTGCTCTCTGTGCACACACACATGCATGCACATACACACATGCACACACACATACATGCACAAATGCATGCACACACACACAACACACACACACACACACACACACACACACACACACACACACACACAAGGACAAATTAAATCCCATACTTTTCACTTCATCAGTATCAATAGGTAATAATGCTGAATATAAAGGTAAAGGTGTCCCATAACCTATGTGGTCATAGGGGAGCGAGGCATCAGAGACCTCAGCTTCTCCAGGGTGCCAGCATATTGAGGGCAGTGCCCATCTCCTCTCCCTCGCTGCTTTACCTTCCCTGACCCTAAAGAGGGCAGGTACCCATTTACAGCTGGGTGAACAGGGGGACTTTACTGATGCCAAGGCACACAAATGGGTCACCCATCCAATAGGTGACCACGCTCAATACTGCTTAACATATGTGGGGGGAAGTGAGTGCTCTGACCACTGAGCCATCCTGTCCCCATAATACTGAATATTGATATGCAAACTTTTCTAACACTGAACATGGACACACAGTTTTGTATCATGTTGAACACCGACAAGCAATTTTTTTTTTCTAATACTGAACATTGATATGAATACAACATAATTGTGAATATTGATCCACAATCTTTTCTAACACTGAACATTGGTACATGATCTTTTTTTTTTTTAAAGTTGAACACTAATTTGCAATTTCTTCTACAGTTGAACATTGATATGCAAGTTTTTCAGGTATTAATGGGTACATAGCACAATCAATAACACGGCATTATCTTTTTTGTTGGATGAATTTTTGCTGCCTTCTTTCTCTTCTCTTCTACAAAATTATCATCCTCTTGCTCTCTCAGATCTAGCACTGAAAAGCTACTGTGTGTTTCTAAAACTCATTTCAAATCATTTGGCCAAAGATGTATCTGCTACAATGCCTTTGACATCTGGAACTCTCTCTCTCTCTCTCTCTCTCTCTCTCTCTCTCTCTCTCTCTCTCTCTCTCTCTCTCTCTCTCTCTCTCAGGGGGGACGAATAGCCTAGTGGTCAGAACATTGTGCTGGCAATTTGACGATCCAGGTTGGAGTCTGATCGAGGAGATTTTTCTTCTGGAGTTAACATCAGTGCTGACTCCACTCTCCCCAAAAGTCCTTCGGATGAGACTTTAAACCGAGGCCCCGTGTGCGAACGCACGCAGAACATCTTGCGCACACGTTAAATCCTGTTCCACTTTTCGTAAGAGTAGGTCATTGTGTGCCGGTGGGAACAGATGACATTTACAAAACAGCATACACACGGGGACTGGATGTTAAAAAGCACAAGAGTGCTTACTCATTATCCTTGATATAAAAGAATAAATTAAATCAAATCAAATCAAATCTCTCTCTGTGGAACCCTCTCCTATCCTCTCTATAAAACTGTTCAAACACTGGCTAAGTTCAAAGCTAGTCTGAAGACTGAACTTGTTCCACAAAAGCTTCACCTCCAACTGATCAGCTTTCAAGTGGGATTCTATGGATTGTTGTTGGTGTTTATAGTTGCAGTAGACGTTTGTGTACGCATGCGTGTATGTTTTACCAGTATGACTGAGCCTGCATTACTAAGACTAGTATTTTGCACCATATAAACGAAATGATGATGATGATTCTTGTTATTCTTGCGTTGACAGACAAGGATGATAATCTTTCTTTTCATGAGTATGTTTGTTGTTGTTTTTTTACCTTTGTTTCCAGGTGTAACAGGTAGTGTAAACTTTGTTTATAAAGAAGAGAGAAAGTTTGTGTTATACAGAGGAGAGAGAGAGAGGAGAGAGAGAAGAGAGGAAGAGAGAGAGAGAGAGAGAGAGAGAAGAGACGAGAGAAGAGAGGGGAGAGACAGAGAGAAGAGAGAAGAGAGAGAAGAAACAGAGACAGACAGAAGACAGAGACAGAGACAAGAGACAGAGACAGAGACAGAGACAGATAGACAGAACAAAAGACAGAAGACAGACAGACAGACAGAGACAGATAAAACAGACAGACAGAAAGACAAACAGAGACACACACACAGAGAGAACGTTAAAAATTTTTTTTTAAAAGACACAGGAAAAGATACCACACACAAGGGTATTTTAATTTTATAAAAAGGAAAAGAAAAGAGCATGCATACAACCCAGTCAAAAGAAAAATAAACACTCCATAGACACTTACACACTCGCAGTCATAGAGCAGCACAGACCACAGGCCATAGAGCCTATACAGAATATTTGTTTATAGAGTAGGGAAGAAAAAAAACTGCACAATTCTTGTACTCAGAATCAGCTGTTGAATTGAAGAATTAGTGTTTGAAGGAAAAATGTTAACAAAAATAAAATAAAATAAACCAACAGTGTAACATAACATGTGCATGATACAGAAAAAATAAAGAATGATAAAAAAAGATCTTGTCAAATACGACACAGACACTCAAAGAGTTATTCATGAATTATTGACAAATATATTCAGAATACATTAACAAAATAACCTAGGTATGAATGGGTGAATAAATAAATAAATGACTGTGTGGGTTTGTTTTTTTTTAATTAGAAAAGGGGGGGAAAAGACTGTGTGATTTATAGAGTGCATAAAAATCTTCACATCCATGGACGTGATTGCAGAACCTGAAGAGAAGGAAATTCAAGACTGAGAAAGAGAGGGGGAGGTGGGGAAGGGGAGGTGGGGGGGGGGTTGATATTATGAGCTATAAGGGGGGGGGGGGCGAGGTGGGGGTGATGTTATGAGCTATAAGAAAAGAGAGGGGGGAGAGGGGGATGTTATGAGCTATGAAGGTGCAAAGCAACACAACAGAGAGACATGTAGTCATGTACATATATAATATATGCATATGCATTTACAGACAGACAGACAGACAAACAGTCACACGCACACTCAAACACACACACACGTTTTACACTTAGAGAGAGACAGAAAGACAGTGACACAGAGACAGAGACAAAAATAGACAGAGACACTGAGAGACAGGGACAGAGAGAGAGAGGGGGGGGAGGGAGAGAGAGGGAGGGAGAGGGGAGAGAGAGAGAGAGAGAGAGAGAGAGAGAGAGAGGAGAGAGAGAGAGAGAGAGAGAGAGAGAGAGAGAGAGAAAGAGAGAGAGAGAGAGAGAGAGAGAGAGAGAGAGAGAGAGAGAGAGGAGAGAGAGACAGAGAGACAGACAGACAGAGAGAGACAGAGAGAGACAGAGAGACAGAGAGACAGGCAGACAGAGAAAGAGACAGGCAGACAGACAGACAGACAGAGAAACAGAGACAGAGACAGCAAGACAGGCAGACAGAGAAAGAGACAGACAGACAAATAGACAGAGAAACAGACAGACAAAGACAGAGGCTGCTAGTGCTGGATCAGAAGGGGCACAACTCAACACCAAAAAAACAAACAGAGATCTACAGTTAGTGCAGGGTCTTTTCTGGCTGGTGCTTTCACAGCAGCCTGATACTGACAGCTTTCTGTGGAATGCTAGCATTGTTTTATTGACTGATTGATTGACTGATTGATTGATTAATTGATTTACATTTTACTCTTTTATTTCTAGGATAATGGAAATAAGCACTCATGTGCTTTTTGACATCCAGTCCCCGCATGTATGCAGTTTCTGTCAATTTTGTCATCCGCACCCACCACGGCACACAATGGCCTACTCTTCCGAAAAGCGGAAATGTGAGAACAAAAAAGCCTGAACAAAGAGTAATCGATCAACAGAACATAAAAAGAAAATTGAAAAAAATAATCCAACAAACTTGCACACGGTTGTCTTTTGGTGCAAGTGAGGTGAGAGTGGTAGAACCAGTGTGACACAGAATAAAGGAGAAGAGAAAACCAACCAAAAAAAAAGGACCCTGCCCCCAAAAAATCAAAGAAAACAGTGGATAAATCCAGAAGCAGTTTTTTTTTAACTCCCCAAAGTTCCATGAAAGTGAGATGAAGAAATGTGGCATGCAGCATCAATCACACAATACATCACATCACAGAAGACAAGAGTCAAAAGTAGGTGTCATGCAAGAAAAAAAAGAAAAAGAAAAAAATGACAGGCCACGATATGTATGGATACTCATGCACAGTCACCTAACACCTTCTCTCACCTAAGTACCGTTTTTCGCTCGCTACCATCACGCTGCCTTGAACACAAAGCAGTCACATGTTTGTCAGTGCGGTGCTCACTCACATCTCAACCTGAGAGAGCTGGTTTTGCTTTTTCATACATACATGAATGAATGAGTTGTGATATATGTTTTACATTTGTTCTGCTTTTGTATTTCTAGTTAAAAACAAAGTAGGAATACTTATGCACACATATGTATGAACATACACACATTTGTGTGCACTTGCATAAATAAACATGCACCCACGCATGCACGCACGCATGCACGCACACAGGCATGCACATAGCCACGCACACACACACATGCACACACGCACAGCACACACACACTTGTGTACACACACACACACACACACATACACACACACACACACACACACACACACACACACACACACACACATGTATACACAGCATGTATGGAGCCTAAGAACACAAGACAAACAAAACAATAAAAATGACATCACTCTGAATTATTTCCTGAGCAAACGACTGTAAAGTACTTGACAAGTGCTTCATTCTAAGCTCAAAATGAAACAAATAACATTCATTCAAACTTATCCATTAAGATTAACACAAAGAACAACACAGATGACAAAATAGAGAAAGAGAGACAGACAAGAGGCAGAGACAGGGACAGAGGAATAGAGACAGACAAACAGAAAAAACAAAGACAGAGAGACAGACACAGAGGCTACGACAGAGACAGAAAAAAATAAGTTAAAATATCACAAAAAATGTATTTAAGGTGTGCCTTAAGTAACCAAAGCAGTGTTAAGCAGACTAACAAGTATAAAAAAAAACCCTAAGTAATGAAATCATAAAAATTACACTATAATGTAAGCCCATGCACAGAAGAAGTAATCAAATAAAATAAAGCTCTTTTGCCAATATCTGTATCTGAATCTGTATACCACTGTAAGTCAGCAGATTTCTCTGCATGAAATTCAGGCTGCTTTCCCCAGGGAGAACGCAAGGCCACAAGAGCAGTGCAACCCATCCTTTATTTTTCTTGTCTACATGTGCTTCAGAGTGGCCTTTTACTGCAGAATTTTGCCTGGGACAATTCTCTTGGTTATGTTATGTGCAATGAAGGCTTGCTGCATCAGTGACCTCTGTTTATTGTCTTATCCGAAAGACTAGCACCCAGACCACCCCTCACGATGTAGTGGGTGGGGGAAAAGTTTCGGCCACAAACGAGGACCGAACTCACACTTCTCCCTTTCTAGGCAGGTGCGTTACCTGTAGCCCACAGACCCGCTGTCACAGCTGGATAAGAGTTTTAAATACACCCCAAATTCACCAACGATGAACAATCATTCCAATGAGCAAATGAATAAATATAGGTAAAAGGTAAAGGTGTCCCCATAACCTATGTGGTCGTAGGGGAGCGAAGCATCAGAGACCTCAGCTTCTCAAGAGACCAGCATATTGAGGGCGGTGGCACCCATCTCTTCTCCCTCGCAGCTTTACCTTCCCTGACCCTATAGAGGGCAAGTACCCCAGAATAGGTAAGCAAATGAATAAATAAAAAACAAAAACACCCACAATGATAAGAGCTTTAAATTCCAACATCCCCCTACCAACACGACTGCCCAGTACCCATCATCTCCTCTCTCTCACAGCTTTACCTTCCCTGACCCTAAAAGAGGGCTGGTGGTACCCCAGAACAAATAAGCCAATGAAGAAATAAACACAAAAAAACCCCAAACACACACACACAAACAGAGTTGCAAATCAAACCATCCCTACAAACACGATTGCCCAGTACCCATCTCCTCTCCCCTCGCAGCTTTACCTTCCCTGACCCTAAAAGAGGGCAGGTACCCCAGAACAAAAATAAGCAAATGACTAAATAAACACCAAAAAAACCCCAAACACACACACACAAACAGAACTGCAAAATCAAACCCTCCCTACCGACACGACTGCCCGGTTTGTTGGCACTGCCGATGCGAGGCCCTGCAGTGGAGGCTGTGGTGGTGTCGACATTGTCGTCCGTCTGTCCTCCTGAGGATTCTTTGGCTTCTCCCTGCTCCCCCTCTCCCTCCTTGGGGCTGCTGGGGCGACTGATGGTGCCTTCCTCGTCTTCGTTGTCCTTGTCTGGTAGATGTTAAAGAAAAAAAGAGAAAAGAAGAAGTGAGGTTGAGCCAAAAAATGTGATAGATGTAGACTTCTAACAACATAGTTTCTCTTGAGATTCGGAAGCCATCATGAAACAACAAATGATTTCAGTGAAATTTGCATTGCAGAGGTTTTGTTGACCTTTTAGCTTCACTTTTGTGCTATTTTAAATACTCAGGTATTGGAAACTGACAATACTGAACATACCAGTGCATAACACACACACGCATGCACGCACCACGCACAAACACACACACACACACACACATACATGCTCGCATGCACACGCACACACACACACATGGGGGGGGGGGGGGGGGGGGGGGGGGCAGAAAGGGATAGCCTGGTGGTCACAGTGATGTACTTGTGATCTGCTCACCCAGGTTCAAATCTCGTTCAAGAGGACTTTTCCCCTGGAGTTAACATCTGTGCCGACTCCACTCTCCCCTAAAGTCCTTCAGATGAGACTATAAACCAACATCCCGTGTGCGAATGCATGCAGAACATCTTGCTCACACGTTAAAACCCATTCCACTTTTCGGAAGAGTAGGCCATTGACTGTCGGTGGGAAGGGATGACAAAATTTACAAAACTACATACACACTGGGGGCTGGATGTAAAAAAAAAAAAAAAAGCATATGAGTGCTTATTCCATTATCCTCAAAATAAAAGAAAAAATAAAATAAAATAAAACCCACATAAAAGAAGCAAAAAGGAAAACGTGTATATACCCACCTTTCCCATCTTTCTCCAGGGCTTTGTAGGTGTCATACATGTCCCAGTTGGTGCAGGTCACACCAATGTCCTGAAAACAGGAACACAGCACACAGTTTATTTTCCCTTCAGAGACAGCCATCAAACCCAGCTGGCCAGGTTTTAGCACACACAAACACAACTCACATATCAAATGAAGGAAATTAGTAAACAACTCTTTGGTGCAGCCCCCTAATGACATCCTACAGTGTAAAAAGGAAGAGAAGAACTAAATAAAAAGAAAAAAAAAAGAGATTAATGCAAACTTCAAATGTCCAGTTTAACCTTTCCTATACGCGTTAGGTGTGAAATCACCTCCATTCTTAGATTTGACACTACAACTCAAGAAATGTTTAACCTTTTCTCTACCTGTAACCTGCTATTAGGCAACCAACCAGCTACTAACCCTTCTTTCTGTATCACTCACTGCTGGGTTACAGTATCATACAAATGTGCCACAGTGCATGTGTACAGGGAAAGACAGGTTCTCTCCCTTAACCCTTTGACTGCCCATAATAAGAACCAGAACCTGAATCTGCTCTGCCAAAGGATTTTTGCCCAAATGGGGTAATAATTCACACAAAAAATCTAGCATCTAAACTACCAACAATTTAATATTAACATGTGTACAACTTTTGCACAGAATTGAATTCTGCATTAACCAAACTAATTTGAAGGCTAAGTTGGAGTTTATAAACATGCCTGAATCATCCAAAAATAAACAAATAAAAAATAAAAAACTGCTCCAGTCAGCCAACGAAACTGAAGAAAAAACAGACTTTCCGTCCACACAACGGGATTTCCCAACCATATATGGTAGAGGGAATCCCACACAAGCTTAAAATATCAATTGTTTTGGAATGGACCTTAAAACGAAGTTAGGAAAAATCAGGAAAATCGGTGCACGTCATATGACGTGGTAAGGCACTGGGAGTGCGCTATCAGTAGCACGTCATATGACGTGCTAAGGCAGTCAACGGGTTAAGGTAGAGATAGCGCAAATGCTTCTTCTCTTATAATTTCATGACTTTGTTGATGAACTGCCAGTCTACACATCTACAGAAAACTGTTTGTTTGTGTGGATAATCAAACAACTAGTTAAACAAAACGTTTTCAGTATAACATGGGTGTGAGCACACCCACACTCCCAAAGAACATATTTTACATGCCATATGTCGAGAGTGTGGAATCACCCCTGCTTTATTTTAAAATGATGGCAATGTCCTGCTAATACACTCAATTCCTTAAATTGGGGAAAAGGGATATCCTGGTGGTTAAGAGTGTTGCATGCACACACACACACATGCACGCACATGCACTCACACACAACACACGCACACACACACACACGCAGGCACGCACGCACGCACACACGCACGCACGCACACACACCACACACACACACACACACACAACCAACATCACCACCACCCACCACCACCACCATCCACACCACCCACCCACCACAAACAACACAACCACCACCATCACAAACACCACCACCACCACCACCACCACCATCACCAACACCACAACAACAACAACAAACCAACCAACCAATCACACAATCCAACCCAAACACGGAAACAATCTAGCAACAACAACAAAAAAATGAAACAATTTATCAGTTGACACAAAATAAAATTTTAAAAAGTGGAGACATCACTTACAGCATGTCCAATCTTGGTGGTCTGGATGGCTTTCAGTTTGGGGGGTTCGTTGAAGGTGTTCATGCCTCTCTCTGCATACAGGTCGTTGCCAGTACGTGATTTGCACAGCTGGGGAGGAAAGAAAGAAAATTATGACCAGAAGTGTGGAAGTTCCAAGTTTTTTTTTTTAATATATAACCAAATGAGGGTAAAGAGACACACATGTATATAAATACACACATGCATGTGTGTGATCATGTATATAATTATGCACATGCACACATGCATGCATGCACAAACACATGCGTGCAATTTGCACACACACACATGTACGCATGCATGCATGCACGCACATAATGTATGAAAAAGTATGTGTATGTGTGTGTGTGTGTGTGTGTGTGTGTGTGTGTGTGTGTGTGTGTGGGTGTGTGGGTGTGGGCGTGGGTGTGTGTGTGTGTGGGCGTGGGTGTGGGTGTGGGTGTGGGTGTAGGTGGGTATGTGGGTGTGTGGGTGTGTGGGTGTGTAGGTGTGCGTGTGTGAGGTCAAGTCAAAATGACCTTTGTTGAGAGTAAAAGTTTACGCAACCTTCTGTTTGTGTGTGTGTGCATGTATGTGCACACACAAACACACAAACCAACACACACACACAAACACAAACATACATCGGCATATTTCTCATTCTAGCAAATGGCGGGGGCCTCCACACAAACACAAACACCCCCCTCCTCCTCCCACTCCCCCCCCCCCAACAAAAACACACACACAAACACAGACATCGGCCATATTTCTCGTTGTTCTGATGAATGGCAGGGGCCTCCACACAAACACACCCTCCCCCCACCCCCACCCACCAAACCAACACAACACACACACACACAAACCTACATCGGCATATTTCTCATTGTTGTGGTGGATGGCGGGGGCCTCCACACAAACACACACACACACACTTACATCTCCAACACCCCCACAAACACCCCCCCACACCCCACCCCCCCCCCCACAAACACCCCCCCCCACACACACACACCCCATACACACACACACACTTACTTCTCCCACACACACATACAGACACCCCACCCCCCCACAAACAAACACACACACACAGACACACAGACACACACACACACACACACACACACAGACACACAGACACACAGACACACAGACATACACACACACACACACACACACACACACACACACACACACACACGCACGCACGCACACACACACACACAAACATACATCAGCATATTTCTCGCTGTTCTGGCGAATGGTGGGGGCCTCCACACAACAACACACACGCACACACCTCCCCCCCCCCCCCCCCCCCCCCCCCCCCCCCCCCAACACACACAAACCAACACGCACGCACGCACGCACGCACGCACGCACGCACGCACGCACGCACACACACACACACACACACACACACACACACACACACACACACACACACACACACACACACACACCACACACACAAACCAACGCACACACACAAACATACATCGGCATAGGCATATTTCTTGTTCTGGCGAATGGCGGGGGCCTCCACACAACCCCCCCCCACACACACACACACAGGCCCCCACCACCACCCCCCACCCACCCCCACCCCCTCCCCCACCCGCAACAAACACAACACACACACACAACCAACACACAACACCAACACCCACAAACCTACATCGGCATATTTCTCGTTGTTGAGGCGGATGGCGGGGGCGTCCTCGCTGTCCCCGGCCACACAGACGGTGGGGATGTCCAGCATCCAGATGGTGTCCGTCTCCTCCAGGGTCAGGTCCACCAGCTTGTCCAGGTCCTCCTCCTTCACCACCTCCTTCACCTCCGCCCGCTTCTGGCGAATCTCTGTCATGAGGAAAGGAAAGGAGAAAGAAAATGAAGAGGAAAAAAGAAAAAGGATCAGAAGTGTGTTGTGTTCTTCACCTCTGTCCATGTTTCTGTTGAATCTCTGTCCAGACAAAAGATAAAGAAAATGAAAAGAAAAAAGGATCAGAAGTGTGTTGTGTCCTTCACCTCTGTCCACGCTTCTGTCGAATCTCTGTCCAAAAGGAAAGAAAAGGAAAAGATAAAGAAAATAAATGTAAAAAAAAAAAAAAGGATCAGAAGTGTTTTTGTTCTTCACCTCTGTCCACGCTTCTGTTGAATCTCTGTCAAAAAGAAGGAAAAAGATAAAAAATTTTAAAAAAGGAATTAAAAAAAAGGATCAGAAGTGTGTTGTGTCCTTCACCTATGCTTGCTTCTGTCGAATCTCTGTCAAAAAAGGAAAGAAAAGGAAAAGAAAAAAGAAAATGAAAAAAAAACAGGATCAGAAGTGTGTTGTGTTCTTAACTTCTGTCCACGCTTCTGTTGAATCTCTGC
Source organism: Stramonita haemastoma (assembly GCA_030674155.1). Classification (NCBI taxonomy): domain Eukaryota; kingdom Metazoa; phylum Mollusca; class Gastropoda; order Neogastropoda; family Muricidae; genus Stramonita; species Stramonita haemastoma. The sequence goes on along the minus strand of CM060323.1, from coordinate 33,066,153 downwards.
CAAGACGAAAGATAAAAGAAAATGAGAGAAAAAAAAAAAGGATCAGAAGTGTGTTGTGTTCTTCACCTCTGTCCACGCTTCTGTCGAATCTCTGTCCAATGGAAAAGGAAAGGAAAAGATAAAGAAAATGAATTTAAAAAAAAAAAAAAGGATCAGAAGTGTGTTGTGTTCTTCACCTCTGTCCACGCTTCTGTTGAATCTCTGTCAAAAAGAAGGAAAAAGATATAAAAAAAAAAAAAGGAATTAAAAAAAAGGATCAGAAGTGTGTTGTGTCCTTCACCTATGCTCGCTTCTGTCGAATCTCTGTCAAAAAAGGAAAGAAAAGGAAAAGAAAAAGAAAATGAAAAAAAAACAGGATCAGAAGTGTGTTGTGTTCTTAACTTCTGTCCACGCTTCTGTCGAATCTCTGTCAAAAGAAAAGGAAAAGATAAAGAAAATGAGAAGAAAAAGGATCAGAAGTGTGTTGTGTCCTTCACCTCTGTCCATGCTTCTGTTGAATCTCTGTCAAAAAGGAAAAGGAAAGGAAAAGATAGAAGGAAATGAAAAAAAAACCAGGATCAGAAGTGTGTTGTGTCCTTCACCTCTGCCCGCTTCTGTCAAAAGGAAAGGAAAGGAAAAGAGAAAGAAAAAAAGAAAAAAAAAACAGGATCAGAAGTGTGTTGTGTCCTTCACCTCTGCCCGCTTCTGTCAAAAGGAAAGGAAAAAGATAAAAGAAAATGAATCCAAAAAAAAAGAAAAGGATCAGAAGTGTGTTGTGTCCTTCCCCTCTGTCCACCCTTCTGTTGAAACTCTGTCAAAAGGAAAGGAAAAGATAAAAGAAAATGAATCAAAATGAAAAAAAAAAGGATTAGAAGTGTGTTGTGTCCTTAACCTCTGCCCGCTTTTGTCAAAAGGAAAGGAAAAGATAAAAAAATGAATCAAAAAAAAAAAAAAAAGGATCAGAAGTGTGTTGTGTCCTTCACCTCTGTCCACACTTCTGTCGAATCTCTGTCAAAAGAAAAGGAAAAGAAAGATAAAAGAAAATGAGAAGAAAAAAAAGAGGATCAGAAGTGTGTTGTGTTTGTTGTTTGTTGTTGTTTGTTGTTGTTGTTCTTGTTGTGTGTTCCCCAGTTTAACACTCTGGGGAGGTCACCCAGACTGTGAACTCTTTGTTGTTGTTGTGTGATCCCCAGTTTAACGCTCTGGGGGAGGGGGGGGGAGGGTTACCTACAGTGTGCACTCTGACTCAGTCTTTGTTGTTGTTGTTGTTGTTGTGCATTCCCAAGCTTAACACTATGGGAATCACCCAGACTGTATACTCTTTGTTGTTGTTGTTTGTTGTTGTGTGTTCCCCAGCTTAACGCTCTGGGGGGTCACCCAGAATGTGCGCTCTGACTCGGCTTCGTTGTTGTTGTTGTGCATTCCAGAGCTTAACACTATGGGGGTCACCCAGACTGTGCACTCTGTTGTTGTTGTGTGTGTTCCCCAGCTTAACCCTCTGGGGGGTCACCCAGAATGTGCACTCTGACTCGGTCTTTGTTGTTGTTGTTGCTGTGTTGTTTGTTGTTGTTATTTTTGTTGTTGTTTGTTGTTGTTGTGTGTTCCCCAGCTTAATGCTCTGGGGGTCACCCAGAATGTGCACTCTGACTCGGTCTTTGTTGCTGTTGTTGTTGTTGTTGTTGTTGTGTGTTCCCCAGCTTAACAATCTGGGGGGGGGGTCACCCAGAATGTGCACCCCTCTGACTCACTCATCCCACCTGGGAATCACTGTGAGATTGAAAATTGCACACTGAATGAGAAGTTTGTGTGTATGACTGTTTTCAAGTACCTCGCCATATAGACAGCCATACTCCGACTTCAGAGGATTTTCTCTCCTTTAAAGGAGAGTGCAGGTTGTTGTGTTAATAAGAGCTTGTCATGGCTGAAGACAATCTCAACACAACATTTTACAACATAACAACATTTTAGTGTAGGCCTTGGCATTGAGCTGACATCAATAACTGACACAGCTTTTGGCCTGGGCCAGTGTAGTGTTTTACTGCTGTGTTCAGTAATGGAAGATTTCTTGGCGTGAAATTTGGGACGCTTTTTCTCAGGGGCAGTGTGTTGCCACAATAGCAGTGCCACCCATGATTAGGTGGGGTTTAAAAATCTTTTTTAAACAATTCCTGTCTGTATGTGTAGAGATTTGTTTCCATATGAGAGTGGTGGGTTTGTTTTTTTTCCTACAGAGTTTTGCCAGAGACAACTGTGTGTATGTGTATACATGCATATGTGTGTGTGTGTGCATGTGTGTGTGCATGTGTGTGTGTGTGTGTGTGTGTGTGTGTGTGTGTGTGTGTGTGTGTGTGTGTGTGTGTGTGTGTATGTTGTGTGTGTGTGTGTGTGTGTGTGTGTGTGTGTGTGTGTGTGTGTGTGTGTGTGCGTGTGTGTGTGCGTGTGTGTGTGTGTGCGTGTGTGTATGTGTATATGTATTTGCGTGTGCGTGCATGCATGCATGCATGCGTGCATGCATGCATACATGTGTGCATGTGTGCACGTATGTGTAAACTCCAGCAGCCTAACCAATGCTTACCGGCCCATGTGGACAAGTCAGCTCCAGTGTCTGTGTCGTCTGCCACCGATTCTGAGGTGTCATAGGACTGGCTGAACACTGACCTGCAATGTCAACACCCATCAACACAGGTTTACCTCAACTCATGGGAAAGCCACACAAAAATACACACACACACACACATGCACACACAACACACATGCACACACACACATGCACACACACACACACACACACACACACACACACACACACACACACACACACACACACAGAGGACGGGATAGCCTAGTGGTCAGAACATTGCACTCGCAATTTGACACCCGGGTTCGATTCCCGTTTGAGGAGATTTTTCTCCTGGAGTTAACATCAGTGCTGACTCCACTCTCCCCCCAAAGTCCTTCGGTGAGACTATAAACCAAGGTCCCGTGTGAACGCATGCAGGACATCTTGCGCACACATTAAATCCTGTTTCGCTTTTCGTAAGAGTAGGCCATCGTGTGCCAGTGGGAACAGATGATATTTACAAAACTGCATACACACGGGGACTGGATGTAAAAAAGCACAAGAGTGCTTATCCCATTATCCTCGATATAAAAGAATAAAATAAAATAAAATACAATAAAACACATGGAATATACATATGCACAAATATGTCCAGAAACACTTGCACTGAGTATGCATGTATGCACGCATGCGCGCATGCACACATGCATACGTGCACACACACACACACACACACAACCACACAACACACACACACACACACACACACACACACACACACACACACAACACAAACTTACCGAGTAAAAGGTCCACCACCAAAAGCGCTTGCTGTCATAAACGATGCTGACATCTGAGACATCAGATCCGTGGGCTGTTGTAACAACACACACACACACACACACACACACACACACACACACACACACACACACACACACACACAGGGTCAAACAAAAATACAAATGTGCAACTCTGTTTTTGTACAGTTCATGCCTGAAGAAGCAGCCTGCCTCCAAAAGTAAAAAACCACCACGGAAGATGGTGAAAAAAATTGATAACAGAACGAAATTAGAAAGAAAGTTAGAAAGAAAGAAAGAAAAATACATGCATGCACACGACACACATTGCACGCATGCCCCACACCACACACACACACACACACACACACACACACACACACACACACACACACACACAATCTCAAAACAAACACAAACAAAAAAACCTCACTGAAGTGGCAATGAACAAACACAGGAATATAAACTCCTCAGCAATGTAATGAACAGAATTTTAGGAGAGACATCATTTGGCCCCACTCTTTACCCCCCCCCCCCCCCTCCCCCTTACCCCCTCCCCAGCACCCACCACCTCACTCCCCCGTTCCCATCTTTTATCACACTCCCATCAAAAGAAACAAACAAACAAATAAAAAACTAAATGAAATGGGGTAACAGCATGGGAAAAAAATAAAGATAATGCTTTTACTGGACATGCAATTTACACTATTTTTTTTCAAGAACTGATTCTAAAGTGAACGGATCTCTAACACTTTATATCTAACCTAAAATAACAATGTAATCTGAATAAACAAAACAAAAGAAGTACACCACACAACATCAACATGTTTCATATTGTTTGTTGTCATGTTGTATCTGAAGATTTTTTTTTTCTTTCTTTCAAGGGTGTGGGAGGTATGTGTGTTTTACTTTTCAAAGGAGTTTAAAAGGAGTTTTTTGTTTTGGATAGCTTTTTAAAAAAAATTTTGGTTTGATTTGTTTGGAAGGCAGGGGGGTTGGAGGGGTTCTGTGGTTTTGAAATTTTTTTGTTTATTTTTGTTATTTTTGTTGTTGTTGTTTCGTGATCTTGTCTCACCGTGCCAGAGCTGTCCCCGAGGATGTTGCCTTGCTGGATGCGCACTTGGTTGGGGTCAGGGGTCAGCAGGGGCAGAGGGGTCACATCGTTCCCGGCTTCATCGAAAATCTGCACACAACACACACTGGCATCAGACCACATGTGGACACTGCACCACATGAGTCATGTGCATTGCATCAAAGGTAAATTTTTAGTTATTATTAATATTTTTATTGATTTGCAATAAATAAGTTGTTCGATACAGAAAACAGATTGTAAACCGGACACTTCTATGAAAAGTTAGTACAAATTGAATTGAGAGACTGCAGAGAGAGAGGCAAAATGAGGAACTGACACGTTTTGCACCATAACAGGTGGTCAGAATAAGGGTTTGTTAGGTGTTAGGTTTTTCAATGTGTTTTTAAAACTAAAGGAAACTAATTGCACCTTGATATTTCAGTATAAGGTAAAAAGGAATTACTTTTACAATCAATCCAAATCTCAAAATCGACAGCAAATAATTACACACATGAACAGAAAGACCATGTCTACATTTCTTTGCAGTCTTTTTTATCATCTCATATTACACCACACATTCATTTCCCCTTTCTCAGGGTTTCTCTGACCTGTACAGGCGCCCGAAAGCTGGCTGATTTGTCGCTTGGGGCCAATCCACCTGCAACGCTCTTCTTGCTGGCTGAAGAAATGAGGTTACTGCGCGTGCTCATGCCCATAGCACGCGTGCCGTGCTTGCTCTTGGACATGCCTCCTCGCTTGGATTGATTCATCACACTCTGACTGGGAACAGAGAGCAAAAAAAGATCACTTAGCAACCAGTTTGGGTTTTTTTTACATACAGGCACGTATGCATGCACACACATGTGCATGTGCCCATGTACACAACACATGCATGCACGCAAACACTCACACATGCACACACACACACACATGCACACACACACACATGCACACACAACACACACACATGCACACACACACACGCATGCACACACACACTCACACACATGCATGCATGCATGCAGATGATGCACACACACAAATGCATGCTCACACACACATGCATGCTCACACACACACACACACACACACACACACACACACACACACACACACACACACACACACTACAATCACACACATACGCGACACAGACATACACAGACATAGACACACAGACACAGACACACAAACACATTTTTGGATAGAGTAATTTTTTTTTTTAATTGCATTATATATATATATATATATATATAATATATATATATATATATATATAATATTATTAATGGAACTGTCTCCATTATAAAAACAGAAAAACTTGACGCTTGATTCTAAGATGACTTTTCTCAAGTTAAAATAAGGTCTTTTTGACATACTGGTCCATAAAATCTCTCTCTCTCTCTCTCTCTCTCTCTCTCTCTCTCTCTCTCTCTCTCTCTCTCTCTCTCTCTCTCTCTTGACACACTGGTCCATAAAATCTCTCTCTCTCTCTCTCTCTCTTCTCTCTCTCTCTCTCTCTCTCTCTCTCTCTCTTCTCTGTCTCTTTCATTTCTTGTCTGTTGTTTGCTATTGGTCGTTGTCTCTAGTGTTAGGTATTTGATTTATTATTGTTGTTGTTGTTTAGTTACATGGGTATTTTCTGTATATTGATCTTATCCCTGATAAGGGTGGAGACTGGATTAATAAAAGCACATGAGGGCTTATTCATTATCCTTGAAATAAAAGAATCTGACTTGACTTGACTTGACTTTGACCCTCGCCCCTTTCTCTTTTTAAATTGAAGACACCCTCCTCACCGAGTTTGACAAAATACCAGTAGTAATATGCCAGGGAGCAACTCAGAATTAAGTCATGCCTGCATTTGAAAATTCTTGCTAATGGACGTATCTTTTTCCTAACTATAGACAAACTAAGCTCAGCTACATAAATTCTACATTGTGTGAGCTGCGGTAAGTTTCTTTGTTGATGGAAAGAAAATGCAGATATTGCTGAACTTGAATGTCATTAGTATAATTTCCAGTTTATCTAGTGCAGTTGAAACTATCAAATTCACTGTCAATATAATTGTCCCAGCCATTCTTCTCAGATATAAAACAAAGCAGTACACTTGCACATGCACCCCATCACACATTGTCCATGTCCTTTAAAGCCCATTCTATGAGCATAGCTAATTTTTCCACGCAAAGTGATTTAAGAACACATTATGCAATTTTCAGACAAAAACATGAATACTAAAACGCCTATTTTGGTAGCATGATCAAGTTAATAATAACACTTTACGCAAAAATAAACTGAGCCTTAGTCGTGGGGGACGCTTGATCTTCGGTACAACTGGAAGCCATTGCTCGGCAAACAACGAGTACAAATTAGCTAATGACAAATTTATCCCTACGACAATTGATCATGTTACATTCTTAGGAACTTACTTAGCGCCTAGGAACGATTTCATTTGCTTGGAAGTCGACATATTTGAAGATAGATGTGGGACACTTCAGCAGGTGTCCGTACGTCCAGGAACCACAGTTATCTCCTCTGAATGCGTTGTCAAGGGAACTCCATACCGTGTTTCACAAATGGACTGTGATTGGTTGAACTATGAAATGCACTGTGCTGTGATACTTGTTGTTCGGGATGCTAAAGTCCTTAACCAATATATCTTCCTGCTCTATTAAAAGCCAGTCCAACCACTAGTGTTGAGCAGGTGTTAAGTTAAAGCATATTCTTGGGTTTTCTGGAATTTTAGCTCATAAACTGCGTCCTCTCATCTGAGATATCATGACAGCCAATCATATGCACGTTTACAACCAACGTCTTTTAGGTCAGGATTTCTTGAAGCCTCGTTTTGGAGATTGCCCAATGACCCTCGTATTATTCCCATTCAAGATGGAGGTTTGTAACTATTTCAGGCAAAACTGTTTTGATTTTATTTCATGTCTGCTTATTTCTTGTGCTGTAGGGTTTCTGTATTCAATCTGATAGCAGATAATTATCCTATTTATGTTTCTGCCAAGTACGGATGCCAGGAGTTTGTGAAAATGACGCTCGTAGAATAATTTTTTGGGTTTCCCAGACAGCTCGAGAAATGATGCGCGCCATAATTGATAGGACCGGATCATTTTTGCATATTTAATTAACGTTAATTGGATTTACTGTGTACAATTGAATGCATTTTAATTTGCTTTGGCTTTATTTTTCAGCACACGGGGAGCGAATCGAGCAGTCCAGGTACGTTTATGTCTTTAATTTTTATTATATTGGAAACGGGGTCATATGGGAGGGATTCGCAGGGACCGAGGGAGTCAACCCGAGTTTGATTGGCCGCACGGCACACATCATCAGTATATGAAGTGCTTGGGCTGAAGTCGAAATGACAACGAAAAAAACAACTTTTCTTTTAATTGCGCTTATGTATAAATCTAAATCGCTGTATTACTGCAAGATAAACGGTCCAGTTACTGAATTAGAATTGTTTATAATATAAAGTCCGTGTTTCAAATAAAGTAAAGCCTAGAAGTAAAACTAGTAAAAAGTGGGGTAGGGTGGAAGTTGACCGGCCAAACAAATGAAATGGCCACATGGGCTCACTTAATCACCAGATAATTTGTGTGATATAGTCTAAGCTTCATTATGTTAGGCCATGAAAAAGTGTTGCCTTGCATATTGCTGTATGGGCCAAATTATTAAAAATCAATCCCTGAAATCAGTCATACTCAATACCTCACCATGGCATAGGTGAACCTCACAGAGCTTTAACCAAAAAACAAAACCAAAAAAATCTTATGGATCTTTTATTTTTTTTAACTCTGTGGCCAGGGGCTGTGAAGACACTTCAAGACAGTATTGGTCTTTAACCCTATTCATACCAGGTAAAAGGGGGAGATTAGCACCCATGCCCAAGCAATTTTTAGTTTACTGACTTGAAAAGTAAGTGACCCAAAAGAAAGAAAGAAAAACCTACTGGTTGTGTTGAAGTTGGGAATATAATTATGTGGCAGAGGTTGTGTTATATAATAACAAAAAAAACACCCATCTGAAAAGTGAAATTTTCTCTATAATATTAATAACTAGTTTAATAAGTACACAAAAACAGAAACCGGTAATGCACTTGACAAGACCCACCCCCACCCCCACCCCCCTCCTCAGTCTTCCTAAACTTCGACCTGTCCCACTTGAAGCTGATCATTGTGGGTCAGCAGCCAACTCTTAAGTTTTTTCTTCCGTTTCATTTTTGATCAAAGTTTAGCCTTCATAACTTGGTATGAACTCATCAGAACTTAAAAAAAAAATTTTTAAAAATTCTTTTATATTGAGGATAATAGAATAAGCACTCATGTGCTTTTTTACATTCAGTCCCTGTGTGTATCAGGGTTCGCGATAACCGGTAATTGTCGGTATTTTACCGATTGTAAACAGGGTATACCGAAAATTTTCGAAGCAGCCGGTACCGCGTACCGATTCTGTTTGCCTGTGACCGATTAGATTTCCGTAAAAAAAAAAGAAGTCTGAAGTGACATTTTCTGACAGTCTTTGTCATGCGCCTGTACTGTGCTTATGCACCTACCCCTTCCTACCCCTTCCCACGAACATCTTTGGCGCCAGCCTCATTTAATTAGCCTAGCACGCAGAACAGCAAGCTTTACTATGAAAGAATAGAGCTTCGCGCTCTTCTCGGTATGACAGTAACTTCCATTCACAATGAGTAAATGGGGCCTAGATTTTTTTATTCTTTATTCTTTTATTCTTTTATATCGAGGATAATGGAATAAGCACTCCTGTGCTTTTTTACATCCAGTCCCCATGTGTATGGAGTTTTGGAAATGTCATCTGTTCCCACCAGCACACATGGCCTGCTCTTAGGAAAAGCGGACGGTCTTTGACTATGAATTTGCGCGTTGCTTTGAGAGAGAAGAGTCGAAAACAAAATCTAATTTGAACGGAAGATCTAGATGAGCACTAAGCATAGAAACAAGAAAGAAGAATATGTCTCACGAATGATGCCATGCAAAACAACAGACTGACACAGACAGTGGCACAGGCGCTAGAAAAAAAACCCTATTTCCTGCGTGGCTTCGTGCCCAAGAAGGGAGTGGCAGCAGCACGGCAGTCAAAGTCTGAGAGATTTGCGTTCAATTTATATTTAGTTTTGCTGCCGAACAATCCCCCCCCTTCCCCACCCCCTCACTGAATAGTTTCGTTTTGTTCACAGTAGGGTACTGGATTTTATTTTCTGGGGACCGATTTTGGGGGAGCTGGTCAAGATATCTCTGAAATGGCAACTGGCAGTACGGTTTTAAAAAATCCTAGCGCGAACCCTGTGTATGCAGTTTTGTAAATCTTGTCATCTGTTCCCACCAGCTCACAATGGCCTGCTCTTCCGAAAAAGCGGAACAGGATTTAACGTGTGCACAAGATGTTCTGCACGCGTTCACACACGGGGCCTCAGTTTATAGTCTCATCCGAAGGACTTTTGAGGGAGAGTGGAGTCATCACTGATGTTAATTCCAGGGGAAAAAATCCCCTCGAACGGGAATGGAACTCGGGTTGTCAAATTGCAGGAGGGTGTGGTTTGGCCTCCTCACTCTTCACAGCTCTGTAACCAAGACTATCCTATATGGGACACTGGAGGGCGGAAGATGCAGAAACAGATCAATGAAGAACTGGATGCAGAACATTAAATAATGGTTGGACCAGCCTTGATGTTCTGCTGTGAAAGGCTGAAGTTTGATCAGCCTGAAGAAAACGGTTGACCAAAGCATTGGTCATGTTCCTCCAATGATCATCTTGGTCAAGGGACTGATTGATGGATGATGTAGAAAGGAGTGCCAAGTAGTCTTTTCAGTTTGCTGGAATGACCCAGAGAGTTTTGGGGCAGCAGTTGGGTATACTCAAAATGTGGTCCCTCTGTTTCTGATTGTTGTAAAGGTTCTCCTTGGCAGAACTTGGTGGGACGGGATAGCCTAGAGGTCAGAACATTGCGCTCGCAATTTGACAACCCAGGTTTGATTCCCGGTCAAGGGGATTTTTCCCCTGGAGTTACCATCAGTGCTGACTCAACCCTCCCCAAAAGTCTGGATGAGACTATAAACCGAGGCCCCGTGTGCGAACACACACAGATCACCGTGCGCACACGTTAAATCCTGTTCCGCTTTTCGTAAGAGTAGGCGGCTAGGCCATTATGTGCCGGTGGGAACAGATGACAAGATTAACAAAAAACAGCATACACATGGGGACCAGATGTAAAAAAGCATATGAGTGCTTATTCCATTATTCTTGAAATAAAAGAATAAATAAAACAATAAATAAAAACTAGATGTTGATCAAGACATGGCTGATCCTAGTGGCACCTGCTGGCCATTCCAGCCATTGTGTCTGGTCCCGCAGCATTTGTCTTTCCAGTCCTGTCGGAGATTTCTTTTTCTCTCAGCCCTTAGATTGAATAGGGTTGATGATTCCATTAGAATTTTCTTTGGTTGCTCTGTCCAAGTTCCCAGGCACTTCACATCCAAATTATACACCTATTGCCCACCATGCCTCCAATGCTTTGGTTCTGCTCCTGGCTGATATCATAGTAAAGTATATAAGGCCAAAAATAATGTTTTTACCGAGTTTTGTTTGGCTGGTATATTTTACTTTATCAGTGGGTAATGTACTCTAGTAAGAATACTAGCCAAACATAGATTTATCATGATTTATTTTGTTGTTGGTAAAAGATGGCCCAGAAAGCCTTTCTTTTAAAAAAAAAAAATTCAAGTTGAAGTCCACAGTTTAGTGGGTATTGTCCGGAGCTTAGACTGATGCTTTCTCTCCATCTAATACCCCCCTTCACCACCTCCCTACTCTCGTCTTTCGTCTCTCGTCTCTGTCTCTCGTCTCTCTCTCTCCTCTTCTCTTCCTCCCTCTCTTGTCTCTCTCTGTCTCTCCTGTCTCTCCCTGTCTCTCTCTCCCTCTCTCTCCCTCTCTCCTCTCTCTCTCTCTCTCTCTCTCTCTCTCTCTCTCTCTCTCTCTCTCTCTCTCTCTCTCTCTCTCTCTCTCTCTCTTACTCTTTTATCATTTTTTTCATCTTTGCTTTTAAATACTTTAATGGAGACAAGTTATATCATTGCAAGAAAAGTACAGTCACAAATGTTTTTTTCTTTTTGTCTTTCAGACACTGATCGTGACTTCGATCCCACCGCAGAAATGCTGGTGAATTCCTATGACGATGAGCGGACAATGGAGGAGGAGGAGAACCTCAGTGACAACAGCTGTAGCAATGAACTGGATGATCTGCAGAAGGTAAGGGCAACAGTTCTGTCTTTCTTTTTTCCTAACAAAACTGGAGCTTTTGTTATACTTTTTTCCCTTATATTTTGTCGAACCTGGTTTGAGGTTTTGTGTGCAGTTGTGATTCCTGCTAAGCTCTCTTCTTCAATATAAACACTCTGATGTCAAATGTTGAATGCCAGTAGAATGTCAAGGAATATTCTTATAACCGTGCGCAAGGTTTTTAACAGGAAGGTTGCAAGTTCAAGCCTCATAAGAATCGTAGGTTTGGGTTTTTTTAAGGTTGGTTTTTTTTGTTTTTTTTTTAGACTTCGCCTGGCTCATACTCAAAGTAAGTTTGCTATGGGCACAATGGGAAGACTGGGGCCACACCATACTTACCACATCTGGCTGTAGAACACATCAAATACAGCTAATAAGAAACCAGACAGTGACAGATTTTGCTTTTAATAAGTCAGCTAGGGAGGGGGGTGGGTCTGTGGATTTGAGTCCTTTGGGGACTCTGTACGCAAAGCTTTATTTTTAGGCTGCAGCTAGCTCCTGCCAAAGAAAAAAACCACTGAGCATTGTATGCACCATACTCTTTATGCATTGAGAAATAGATCAGCCAGCCTGACCCAACATTGCTAGTGTTGAAATATCATTTTGGTATAATTGATATCAGGATTCATTATGAAAAGGCATGTGCAAAGTACAGTACAGCCGTATGGTCTTTAACCTGAAAGACCTCCATCGTATTGCCTGATCAATTCAAACAAAAGCTCTGTTTTGCAGCATGTCTTGCTCTCTTTGTGGAAGACTTTATTTCTACCTCAAAGTCCCTCTCAGTCTAGCTAGTACTACAGCTAAACCAGTATTGCTGCGTGTGAAAAAAAATGTGGATTTTCTCATTTGAAACATTAGAAAACAATGTGTTTGGCTGTCATTGATAAAAGTTTAACTCTGTCTTTGTCACCAGGAGGGCAATATGCCCCTGGAAGCGCTACTGGCCATGTATGGGCACAACCAGGGCGCCTCCAACAGCGGTGGGGAAACCTCTGGGGAGCCTTCACAGGACCGCAGGGATGAGGATGGAGATCGGTCCATCATGAGTGCGGAGTCTGGGGACAACGAGGATCAGGACAGCGCTCGCTCCAGCAGCGAGTCTGAGATCCTGGAGAACCAGGACCTGACTCTGGACAAGGACGAGATCGCCCGGGACCTGCTGGCTAACAACAATCCCGCTGACGATCGAGAAACCTCCATCAACGATCTGTTGCACACCGTTTCCCATACGTCACGCTTGTTGAGATGTGAGTCGCAGTTGTTGTGTGTTGGTGACGGTTGGTGAGATGTGGTTGCATGCCTACTGTTGTAGGTCTGCCAAACTGAAAACTATTATGTTTTATTAAATCACTCTTCAACATGGCTTGTGTTAGAATAATGTTAGATTACACATAATGCTGCTCAGCCATCATAGAAAACAACTTATTCATTGGTCTGGTAAAAGGTGTTTTGCTTGGTCTTTATTGTAAAAACAGGATCAGCATATTCATTATGAAGGAGCTGTAACCCGAAATGTGAAAGTGATGTTTCAAAATTGAAAACTCTTCTGATTAAGGTAAGAATCAAAAGAGGGTTGAAACTTGGAGTAAGATGGTCATACAGAAGTAAATTTGAAAGCTGATTATGTGTAATTGATATCTTATACAGAAGTGATTAGTTAATACAAAACTCTAACCTGATTAGTAAAACATCTAACCTGTGTCTAAAAGTTCAGTTTGGGGAGGGGGGCGGGGGTTGCTTACATCTTCAGGATTTTAAAGGGTCTGATCAGCCAATATTGATAGCATTTTCAATGTGTTATTTCACAAGGGCACAATCCAACATCACTCAATCAAGAGTGCTATATTTAGCACGCCCTTTCCTTTCATTTAGTCCAAATGTGGCCATTTCCTGTTATATAATTAGCACCATCTGGGCTGCACTGGGATGGATTAATTAGCAGCAAAGAGGAGCTGAAAGTGGGGGGGAAAACTGACAGCTGTGATTTAGTACATCTTTGATTATTTTTTCCCCTATGACAGCCAACAGTCAGCCAGGCAGCGAGGCGACATCAGACTCTGAAGCTGACATAGATTACATGCCGGAGGAGGACCGGGAGAGCAAGAAGATGATCCAGGTGGGCCACGACTACCAGGCAGTGGTCCCTGAAGGCTTCAACCACTACGGGGATGCTCCCGCTTATGAGAATGAAGACCGACTCCTGTGGAACCCTTCCAAAATCGACGCAGACAAATGTAAGCTGTGTGGAAAACATGCATTGTTGCTTGAGAGTTTCTTTGTGTGTTGTCTTTTTATGCAGGTGTTTCTCAGTGTATGTGCATGTAATCAATTTTGATGCTTTTGTTTAACCATGTAATGATGAAAACAATTTGTAGCCTTTTTGGGGGGGGGGGGGGTTTGTTGCTGTCGTTTTTTTAGACTGCAAAATGTTGTAGTGTTTTTGCTTTGCAGAGGTATCATTTTGTTTATCAACTTTTTCAAGGAAAACTGGTGATACAAAAACTTGTTGCAGAAGTCTGAACTGTGTTTTACTCTAGTTATCTCGTGGTTTTCAGTCTTATAATGATGTAAGATTGATCATTTTTTTGTTTTTGAAAGCCTTCATGTTGTCTGTTCTCAACGGCACATGCAAATGTAGAAAGCACAGTTGTTGAGTTGTTTGGGTTTTAACTCTCTTTTTTTAGCTGCATTGTGTTAAAAGTTATTGTCTTAGAAGTACAGTTATGTCTTTTTGTGTGCTTGATAATTTGGGAAGTTAGGGATAAAATTCTGATATGATCCTGTATTACATGTGATATGAACAAGAGTGTTGGGATCTAGATGTATAAAGCAGTTATGTGATCAGAACAATGGCTGCTTTGACAACTCAAGCAGCTTTATGATATGTCCCACAACAGCAAATGTGTGTGTGTGTGTGTGTGTGTGTGTGTGTGTGTGTGTGCGTGTGTGTGTGTGTGTGTGTGTGTGTGTGATTATCTAATGGCAATCTTCTGTAAAGTGTGCTGTAATTTTAATACCCACTTACCTTTCCCTGGTTGCATCCACTCATGTCATTGGTCAAATGTGTGAAACGGAAAAAATTTGAATAGTGCTGAAATTATGTCAAGTGGTTGTCAGTTAGTAGACATCAGTAAGAACAAATGGGAGTTGATAACCCAAAACAACCAGTTCAGGATTTCTTATGTTTCTGCATTAGACCAGTTGAGTTGTGAACTATGATACAGTAAAACTATTTGATAACCCACTATTTTGGTTCCAGTGGAGGCGTACCTTCGAGAAGTGAAGATGCAGAGCCTGGCCAACGCAGCTGGAATAGCCTCCATCCCCACAGGGAACCATGTAGCAGACGACGAGCAGGCGCTGTACCTGCTTCACCAGTGTGACCACAACGTGGAGGAAGCGCTGCGGCGACGCAAGATGCAGAACATCCTGCCCTCTGACCCCATGAGCCTGTGGTCCGAGGAGGAGTGTCAGAATTTTGAAATGGGCCTGAGAGTGCACGGGAAAAACTTTCACCAGATCCAGCAGACCAAGGTTCGAACCCGCAGTGTGGGAGAACTGGTGCAGTTCTACTACATGTGGAAAAAGTCGGAACGGCACGATCATTTTGCCAGCAAGAACCGCCTGGAGAAAAGAAAGTATCACCTGCATCCTGGTGTCACGTAAGTTCTTCTTCTTTTCATTGGTTTAATGTCCATTCACTGCAAGGTGATTTAGACAATGGTACATTCACTTAATGTACTGAAAAGGGGATGAGGGGAAAGGATGAAGAATGTAATGGATGGTGATAAGTTTATAAGTAGGGATATATATATACATGGGTCACTCTTCTGAAACCTATGCAGGAGAGGGGTGTCATATTCATAGCCAAATAAAAATTGTTCTAATTTGTTTTGGGGTGTGTAACTTGACATATTTAATCAAAAGTGGTACAACTATCAGCACAATCAAGAACTATGTGCTACAACTAGGAATTACATCCATAAACTGATTTGTTTCTTGAAAAATCCACCATTTACAATCTCAATTTTGTTACATTGCCGTAGGAGTGGTTTGCATTTGCTAAAATTCTAACTTCAGGTACCAATTAGATAGAACAGCTGCACTGAAAACTAAAGATGACCAAACATGCAAACAATTATATTGCATTTTATACCTTATTTGGATTCTAACACACGACTTTTTAAATTAAAAAAAAAAAAATGTTCGCGCGTAACCGCGGTGTCGCATTCATGACCTGCCTTGTGCAATGAAACTTCTAGTCTTATCAAGTGTGAGCAGCCTACTTTCCATTTGTTCTCAAAATAAAACTTATTCTTATGAATTATGGATGTTTAACAGACTTGTAAGTCGGAAAGTTTTTATACAATAAGCACTCCAACAAAAATTATGTCAGTGGTGTCTCAAAAATCGCGTTACAACCGAGACGATCAAAAGGATTATATTTTCTCAAATTCAATCCCTGAGGCTGTTTAGTGGAAGAATATTAAGGAATCCAATGCATAACATCATTTTCTCTCCCCTTCTAGATGAGACTATGCGCTGATTGGTTCTGCCATGTTAAAATGAAATCTTTTTCTGCATATAAAATAAAAAATATTTCCTTCTTATGGTGTCATCTGTTATGCTCGAACGTTTTCAACTCATTGGATAAAGTATTGTTTTTTTAAAGTTCTCAGAGAGTAATCAATTTACTTTTGATTTTACCTGATCAAGCAATCATAAATCTCTTAAAAACAACTGAAAACAGCATCAAATAAAGATTTTGATTTTTCCCAAACCATGTAACAAAATTGTACAGGTTTCAGAAGAGTGACCCACATACATGTGGGTGGTATTACTGTCTTTGCTTTTATTCTTGTTATCTGACAATCAGGATGAGGGGGGGGGGGGGGGTGTCTATTTTTTTATAATTTGCTTCAATGGCATGGAGGTACTATGTACCATAGGTTTTCTAAAGTCTTATTCACATTGCCTGCCAAGTTTAGTGTAAGTAAATGCCACGCTTGGTTTGATTTCAGGTGTGACTCATGTGTGACCCAGTTTTGCATCTGAGTCACAGCTGTTGTCACCTCCCTTTATTCTTCTCAGGGTTTAAAAAAAATACTTGTTTGATACTATCTATGATGAGTTTGATTTTTTTTTTTTAGGGGGTGGGGATGGGGGGACAGAAGAAAGCCCAAACATAAGTGATTGGAATAAATATGTCACAGGGATCAAAACAGGGTTTGGACTAAGTTTACATCAGCATTTTCATTACCAGAAAAAATGATAACAGAGCCAAAACAACCAATCGCTTGATGTTAACTTCATACGCAGGCCATTTTGGTTAAAGATGGAGTTGACCATTTTGATTTTGGAGGGAAGTATGTTTGAATGCTGTAATATAGATTTTGAAGCCTTCAGCTCTTTTGAGGCAGCAGTGTTAAGTGTGGCAGTAGTGAACAGCATGAGTTTGAATATGAAGGTCTTTTTAGACTTATGTTATTAAGCCTTTACTGTATTGGAAAAGCTGCCTGAATCACTAAGACATACTGAATCAGGAAGCTCTTGGTAAAACAAAGTTTAAAAAAAATTATGAAATAATGACCCTTTTATGAAATTGTGACCTTCTGTTGGAAGGAAGTAGCATACAGGATAGGGATTAGTTGTGGGGTGTGCATTGTGGGAGGTGGGGTTAGTTAAAGTCTGTCCCGACCCTAAGGCTCATCAGGCTGGTGCTTATCCCGGTTTCTGTGGCGTTAAGCGACTGAGAATCATAGACTCCCCCCTGGATAGGACGCCAGTCTATTGCAGGGTTAACCCCCAACACAAGGTTGGTACCCCTTTTACACCTGGGTGGGGTGAGAAAATAGCCGTAAAGTGCCTTTTCCAAGGGCACAACGCCATAGCCGAAAGCTGGGATTGAACCTGCAACCTTTAGATTACGAGTCCAACACCCTAACCACTAGACTACAGCGGCAGCTTGGGGGAGGGGTGTTGGGGGGGTAATTTTGTGACAGTCTGGGCAATGCAATGTTCTGATGGGAGGTGAATCGGGAGGGAAGTCTTGGGAGAGTAAGAATATTCCTATTTAAAGCACAATCAGCAGATCTTCTGAAGATAGTACATAAGTATTTATCATTATCTAAAGCGTTGCAGAAAGAACTTGCAGCTAAACCCCCAACACTGTCATTACAGCGACTACATGGACCGGTTCCTGGACGAGCAGGAGAGCGGGGCTCTGCCGGGGACGCTGCCGGGGCGCGACCGCTCGGCCAGCCCCATCAACTCGCTGATGTACGGCGACCACAAGCGCTCGCTGCCCCACCTGCGGCAGGACCTGGACGAGGTGTCCTCCACCACCACGGTGGGCTCCCCCGACCTGGCCGCCTACACCACCGCCTCCACCACCACCCTGCACGCCTCGGCCGCCTCGGGGGACCTGCACCCCATCCACTCCAGCGAGGTGGGCAGCAGTGCGGCCTCCACCTGCCTCCTGACCCACGGCAGCAAGACGGCGCTGGGGGCCGACCCCTCCCTGGACCGGTCGGGCAGTGTGGGCCTGCGCGGCAGTGACTTGAACGGCAACAACGAAGACTCGGAGGTGGCGGAGCCCCCCTGTAAAAAGGTGAAGGTGGACAGCGGCGGGGAGGGCGGTGTAGGGTCAGAACAGCAGGCGGACAGTAGCTCCTCCTCTATACCCTCCTCCACCACCCGCCCCTCAGCGGACTCGTTCGCAGCCTCCAACCTCCCCACCCTAGACAGTGTGGGCTCCACGCTGAAGAGCGCGTCGGAACTGTCGGCGTCGGCTGAAGCGTGGGGCCAGTCAGCCGCGGAGTCTGTGGGCATGTGATAACGGGAGTGGTGCCACCAGGGTGTTTTCACGGCAAGTGTCTGTCCGCTCTGCCCTCTTTCTCCTCTGAAGAAGACAAGATAATGACTGATCGATTTGTTAGGGTAGGGTCTGACGTTCTCCACCTGAGTTGTAGACGGTCCATAACGTGACTCGCTTTAGATCTTCTGTTCTTCTCTCTGGTTCGTGCACTTCTCCTTCTTTGCACACTCACTTCTGTCCTTTGCTTTTGCCTCTTTTTTTTTTCAGCCCTACCTGCCTACTTCACGTCATGTAGTGTGTTGATAAGGAGGCAGGTCCTATAGATATAACCTGTGATGTGGTCCTTACTAGACTTCCTCCTCTGCTCACACAAGGACCAGGAAAAGAATATCACAGTTTGTGCTTTTATTGTCGCAGATGAGAAGGTACAGACAGTTATGTGTGCATTTATGACTGATTCCCACCCTTTACTTGGTTTTCTTTTTCTCTCCTAAGAGCTTTCACTTTCTGTCTCACTGGCTTTTTGTATTGTTTTATTTATTTTTTAATTTTCTTTTTTCTTTTCTTTTTTTTATTTCTTTTATATCGAGGAAAATGGGATAAGCACTCATGTGCTCTTTTTCATCCAGTCCCCGTGTGTATGCAGTTGTGTAAATATTGTAATCTGTTCCCACCGGCACACAATGGCCTACTCTTACGAAAAGCGGAACAGGATTTAACGTGTGCGAAAGATGTTCTGCGTGCATTTCCACACTGGGCCTCGGTTTACAGTGTCATCTGAAAGACTTTTGGGGAGAGCGGAGTCAGCACTGATGTTAACTCCAGGGGAAAAATCCCCTCCAACGGGAATCGAACTCAGGTTGTCAAATTGCCAGCGCAATGTTCTGACCACTAGGCTATCCCATCCCATTGTTGGAACTTGTTTCAGAGTGAAAGCAAACTGTTTTAAGAGTCTGTCTGGTTGTTGCCGTGACTAAAAGAACCTTATTCAAATGACTGAATAGAACTTTTTTAGTGAATGATAAAACCTTGTTCAGTGACTAATGGAACCTTATTCAGTGACTGAATAGAACCTTGTTCAGTGACTGAGAGAACCTTATTCAAGTTGACTTATTGTGGGCAGCATGCAGAAGTTGAGCTCTGCAGACATTTTGTGGAAAATAGTTATTTCATTTAAAAAAGAAAAGAAAAAAGTCCAACATAGTTTAGGCACATCTTCTCAACTACATGTATGATTCTGTTGAAGTTCACCGTTCATTTGAGTAAAAGAAGTCATGAAATCAGCCTTTGAATATTTGTTCAGGGTGTTTTCCAAGAGTGGAGGGTCATTTAGAACATGACAGCTACAGAAGTCTTCATTAGTATGTTTTATATCTGTGAAAGTCTTATGTAAGAGATTCTACCTAAGTTTTTAAGAAAGAAGTCTGAAATATGTCATATAAAGATCACAAAAACGGGTTTTCCTTCATTTTTTTTTTTAATCATTATCAAAGGTTGAAAAGTTCCTGTAAAATTGATAGTTTATCAAATGGATCTGCTGTGTTTTTTTCCTGGTAATAATTTCTTTGAGACATTGGCATTGCCTGTGTTTTGTTTTCATACTGGGAAAAAGTAGTTAACAATTTATTAAAATCTGGAATTGGAAGTAAAATAGAACAATTTTGGGAAGTTTTGGGGAAATGTTTCCCTGTGCTTCAGGGCACAAGAATTGTTTGTGCTTACAAGTCTGAGAATGTGTCTCAAATATAATGGTGCCGAAGACTAGGAACGTGCAGACTCTGGGCACATGGAAGATTAAGAAAACTGAGCATTATCCAGTCCTGTGAGGCCTCATACTGGGAGAAGACTGCCTTGCATCAATGAATTCTGCAACTTTGGTAGGATTTCATGAAGAAAAAACAAACAAAAAACCCTGGCATATTCATGTGGAGTTGTGTATTGGCTGTGCACTTGCGGGTGGTGTGTGTATGTGTGTGTGTGCGTGCGTGTGTGAGAAAAGCTGTGTGAAGCTATGTATAAACACTGATCTTTGATCATGATAAAACCAGAGCAGTGTGTCTATAGATCTGTATACATGTCTATGTTGACGGACATTGGAAGTGTTAGGGTTTGTATTGGAAGAGTACTTCTTCTTTGTTTTGTAGTATGTTTGTTTTGCATACAATTGATTTGATTGCCTATGAGATGGGTATTATATGGACAACTTGTCAGTTGTTTTGAGAGTAGACACTGCCTCTGTCGGTATTCTTTCAGCTTCTCTTGCGAGAGAGAAAATAAAGTTTATGAATTTTCATTCCTGTTGGTAAACATGTGTCAACAGATCAGAAATAAAATGTCCATAAGTTGGGCAAAAACAACAGAAAAACAAAATTGTGGGTGTTTTGTCTTGTTTTTTTGTGTTCAACAATGATTGTTTGAATGTTTGTGTTTTGTCTTGTTTTTTGTGTTCGACAATGATTGTTTGAAAGTTTGTGTGTTGTCTTGTTTTTTTGTGTTCAACAATGATTGTTTGAATGTTAGTTTGTCTCTTATGGTTATTAATCATTTTGTTTTGTTTTCAAAATCAGAGTCTGAATAGAAAAGTTAGAATTCTCATTTCATTTCATTGGAAGTAGATGTGTCATTGTCATGTAGGTTGTTAAGTTTTGGAAGCTCAACTTTTTTTCTGAAATTAGCCATGTTTTGTTACTGCGATGTGGTGTAGTCTGCCTTGAATGAAGGCCTTGAAATGAGGACAATTCAGGAGTGTGCTGCACTGCTTTGGCGTCCATCAAGAACTTGTGTTTTTTCTAGAAGAATCAGTGAACTTTTCTGGTTGGTTTATTCAGTGTGCTTCAGAATCACAGTAACACAGGAAATGTATTGCCTGGATGAAGGAAAACTCCAAAACGAAAACTGGTTTTGATTTCTGTGTGGCATTGGTGTTTCTGTTTATTTTTTCTCCCTTTTTTATTTAAGTTTTGAAGAAAAGAAAAGTAAAGACAGAAAAGCAAATTAATATCAGGTTATCAGTATTTTCAGCTGAATTTTTAAATGAAATTACGACATGGATATTGTATTATACTGGTTTTTGTGTTTGTATGTTGATAGGCTTTTGATTTCGTTGTTCTGTGTTAATTACATGAATTTCTGTGAAGTGAGTGCTGTATGAAAGCCAAGTTAGTATGCTTTTACATTCTACGCAAGAAGAAAACGGAAGCGTTTCATTCAGTGCTTTCTCTTGACATGTAGGGCAGACAAAATGCACAGGGGACTGATATCCTTGCATGGAATCCATTCTCTGGCAGTGCAGTATGACTCGACATGCAGCACGTCAGATATATCTACTAAATCATTCATTTCCAACCTGCGGACATGGCGCAGTGGCTAGCATGTTGGGTTACTGGGAAGGTTGCCAGTTTGAATCCAGCCAGTCAGGGATTTTTCTGACTCTGGCCAGTTTCTACCCAAAGTGAGTTTGCTATGAGCTCATTGGGAAAACTGGGACCACAAAATCACGCTTCATCCACTTCATGGATCTGGGCTTGGTCAACTCTGGGAAATATCATAAATGGAAGTACACAATACAGCCCTGTCAAATAGTCTAAAAGCATACATGTGCACTTCCATAGCATCTTCATCACATCATACTCATTATCATTGATCACCATGCCAAAGAAAGAAAAAAGAATGCCTTTGTTTCGGTGGCCCCGGTTGCTCTGGTCTCCTGGTGATGTCCAGTTCGGTTTCCTGTACCATCTGTTTTTGTGTGAAGTTATTGTCAAAGCTTCTGGGGTTGGAGGTTCACAGGAGATGGTTGTTGGAGGGACCTTGTTGGGGGCAATACCCTTGGTGGGCATCTCACTTACCTTGCTCTGTGACTAAGCCATTATTGTCATCAGTAGGTTTATTAGAAGGTGTCCTGTGTGTCAGTTCAGAGCAGGCACCACTCACCACCACCAAAGTGATCCAGCAGCAGTGCAGGGTCCCTGTGGCTGGTGGCCCCAGGACAGTCCAACATTGATGGGCTCCCTGTGGACCTTGAGGATGCAGCAGGACTGTGTATTGCATGGCTGAGTTGGGGAGGCCAAGTTGAGTGGTATGAGGACCGTGGGACAAGGACGGAAGATATGGCAGCCAACAAAAATCAGTCGTGTCCATTCAGTTTTGTATGTCTTGGTATGTACACAGATTTTTCAGATGATTCTTTTTTTTTGTTGTTGTTGTTCTTTTTTTTATGTTCCTCAACTTGAGCTCTGATGTTCACTAATGGTGAGACTTTGCATATGTGACTCTATCTACACACCACAAAGGTTGTTTCAGAAGAAATAAACTGGATAATGGTCTAGAACATAATGCTTATACCAAGTGATATACTATCCACGCAAAAAGGTGTGTAATGCCACTGTTCCCTAGAAAAGTTAAGGCTGAAATGTCATAAAAGACTAGAAATACTCTTCAATTTTTTTTTTTAAAGAAAAAAAGGTAAAAGTCAAACAGAAAACATGGATGAATGATTAGAGGATGTTTTTCCCCCCCAGTATCTTATTAATTTTATTATCATGTCCACAAAAAGGATGCGGGGAATAGCTGGGGTTTGAAATGTGCTTTTTGGAATAGACCGCAAAGAGGGCAGTGTGAACACTGGGTTGTTCCGTATACCAACAGGTCTATAAATAATGAATGATTAAACCAACTTGTGAATGATATTGATGAATGAATGAAATTTGAATACTGGAAACGTCAGCCAGTGTTTTTGAGTTTCAGTTTGGGTAATTTTTGTTTCGCTTTGGGTTAAGCCTGCAGATTGTATTGTTGAGTGTCAGCATCGTGAAGAGAAGAAATGAAGCTGTGGAAGATTGTGTCACTTTGTTGCTGTATTTTTTCCCTTTGTACATGTCAGTGTGTATAGCATCTTCTGTGTTCAGAATCTCAGGTCACAAGTTGGAATTGCGTACAATGAACCTGTATTATACACTTTTCCTGTCTGTCAGTCAGTCTGATTTTGCCCTTCATTTCTCTGCTTAGTTGCTGTGGATGGTTGTCTGCCTTTAGCTCGTGTTTTTATTTCCTAAGCTTGTTTTTGTACTTTATCAGTATTCATCATTAAGACTGTAGAAAGGTAAGGGGGTCTTCATTTAATCTGTGCGTAGTTTTTGTCCAAAATTCAGTGCTTTGCAATAAGAAAACCTGTGGAATAATAGTTGGCTTTAGAAATCAGATTGGTGACAGAATTGTGTTCAAATCACTTCAGTCATCAATATTTTTTGTGGTGAATCTGAATGTGGTCAGAAATGTTGAGTTGTTAAGTGTATTTGTTCGTACATAATATCGATTATTTTGGTGGTTTTTTGCAGTGTCTGTTTCAAGCTCATATTCATTTTTAGGTGCATCGGTTTCCAAACTCTCTGAGATTATTAATTGGATGGGATTGAGAGTGATTCAAATGGCAAACTGCATTTTGTGAGATTATTACCTCTGACATCCTTCACCCCTTGTCCTTGCACTCTCTTCTGAATTCATCATTAGGGGAAGCGGACACGATATTGCCTCAATTGA
Source organism: Stramonita haemastoma (assembly GCA_030674155.1). Classification (NCBI taxonomy): domain Eukaryota; kingdom Metazoa; phylum Mollusca; class Gastropoda; order Neogastropoda; family Muricidae; genus Stramonita; species Stramonita haemastoma. The sequence goes on along the minus strand of CM060323.1, from coordinate 33,042,076 downwards.
TGGCATATTGTAGTGTAGAGATTTGAAACTGATGGATGGAATGTGCACATTTTCATCACTGAACTTGATTCATTCCTTATTGTGGTGTTTGGGAAATCAGTGCCTCAACCAGCCAAGAGAAGTGCACAGCCTGGTTACTTTCAGATTCTACTGATTTTGTAGTTGAGTCTTACCTTACAAGGGCCAGCATTGAGGTTAAGGGTTATATACATTACCTGTTAGTATATAATCATTGGTATAGAAGCTTTTCTGCTAAATTTTTGCCCTTTAAAAAAAACAAATTAATTTCGGCTGTGCTAAAATGTTCACAAGGTAGTTTGTTTGTTTTTTTTGGCTTCATGGGTGCTGGGAGGGGCTGACAATTATGAACTCCGAAATCAGCTGTCTTTAGATTAATTCATCATTTTGCAAGTGAATTGACATATTCAGTGAAACCTGGAAATAAGTATGAAGACTCAAAATGGTCAATATCTAATATGGGGTCTGTCATGAATTTGTTTAGCCTTGGCAATATGGAGACGAGTGTATGGTTTATGAAACAAATAGGGCACTGTTGATCACCTGCTCATTGATTAGACACTTCAATGTTACCACCTCTCTACCACATACTTTCTCAAGAGTTATACCACAACATCCTCTTTCCTTAGCCTGCTTCACTGCACAGTTTTAGCATTTCTTCCAGAGGACCTGCCAGAAAACTCTTAGTTTTGTGAACTTTTTTTTGCTGCCTAGGGATCATAAGACAGGCTTTTTATTCTTTTCTTTTTTTGAATGTTGTCTTCCCTTTGTGTCTCCAAACATCACCTCCAAGCTAGATCCCAGGGACTGGTTGCTTTTTTACCTTCTCTTTATGTAGGATTTCAAATCCAGAATCGGTTTGAAATTTTTTTTATAAGGGAATACAGAAGAGAGTGTGTGCAGCATTTGAGGATCTGTTTGGATATTCTTTAGTACTGCAGAGGTTGGGCAAAGCTTCCGTTACAAGGAAGGCATTCAGTTCCACATTTAACAACAGTTCCCAATACATAAAACTCTGTATTGTATAAGGTGTGCATCAAAATGAGACATACATGTGTGCATAGACTTGCTACAGAAAGCAGTGGACCGCAGGGAGTAGAGGGAGCTGGTTGCAAAATCTTCATTGGTGCCCTCACAGGACTATAGGATAAGTGAAGGTGAATACCAGCAAGTTTTGACAGTTGTTGTTGATGGACTTGTGTTTTTGCAGGTTTTGGTTTGGTTTGCTCTCAACAGAGCTGTGGTATGTTATCTTTAGTTTAGAAGGATTTGTTTCTGCTGTTTGTCTTTCTGTGGACTTGCTAACAAATCAGAAATCATCAAGCACTTGGAGGCGTGAATGAGAGGGTCAAGTCAGTAGACAGCTCTATCGGTATGTGCAAATATAAACTCCTCTCTCTCTCTCTCTCTCTCTCTCTCTCTCTCTCTCTCTCTCTCTCTCTCTCTCTCTCTCTCTCTCTCTCTCTCCCCCACCCACACACACACACACACACACACACACACACACACACACACACACCACTCATTCACTCACTCACCTCACTCACTCACTCACTCACATACTCTGTCATGTTCTCTTGCTCACTCACTCACTCTATTCATTGTATAGCTTTTGGTAAGTTTCTGCCTAGGCCTCATGCTTGCACCCTATAGACCTCTCACCAACAGATATGAGCCAGTCTGTGAAAAGTATTGAAAAACTGCCAGGTTGGATTTTACTTGCATAGAAAACGGGGAAATTTAGAGTCCTGAGTTGAATTAGTTGGCCAACCTTGTCACAGAAATAAACTATAAAAAAAAAAAAAAAAAAAAAAGTAACTGTTATGGAGCGGTAAATGGCATGTTTGTTTTGTTTGAATGCGTTGTGATCCAAGACTTCTTGGATGTCTTTTATGTGTGTATATATAGATCAGAGGGCAAGTGCATATATATTATGTGCACTCTTGTATGGGTATGTGTGTATTTCGATATTTGTATGTACATTACTTTTCAGTTGTTGTCTTGTTCAACAATTGTTTTTCTTATTGATAATTCTTTTTAAAGCATTATTTTTATTGTTTATTTAGCCATCATAATTTTTTGCCCTAAACTATCTTGAATAATTATGTAAAGTATAAAGAGGTTTTTTTTCTGTGAAGTTGTGGATTTCCTTGAAATAGAGGAAGAAACAAGGAAAAAATCCCCTTTGAAACATTTATATATATTATAGGAACAGAAAAAGAGGCAGTAGCTTGTATACACAGAACAGTCTGTTAACACTAGCCGACAGTGTGTGAGACTGTGTGTATTTTTTCCTTTTTTTTTTTACAAGAGCAGGCAGCAACTCTCTAGTGTGCCTTGTAAAAGGTGAAAACTTGGAGACACAAGAAGCAGCAGGAAAGACATAACAGAGAAAGGGAGGTGTAGCACTGAGGCTGTAGCCAAGTGGTTCAGACATCATTCCTGTCGGTCCATCAAGTTGTGAGTTCAAATCTTGGCAGCGGCATCAGGTGAATTAAAGGTGGGGACTTTTACACGATTTCCCAGGTCAGTGTTAAGTGTAGACCTGCCAGTGCCTTCGTTCCCTTAGTCAAGTTAGTGTATACACATGCAGATCAACTAAGCATATTAAAGCTTCTGTAATTCCTGCTATGTTTAGTTGGTTACAGAAACATGAACATAACTCAGTCTGTTCATACAAAATTATGAGCTGCTCGGAAGTGGGAATGAGTCTTTTAAGAGCAGTGAGCAGACCGTCTGCAGAGTTACAAGCACAGGAGAAGACCAGGCACATTGTACCTCAGCTTGATGTTGTCTTTTGTTCCAGATTTCTCCAAAAGTGACTATTCCATGTAATCTAGTGAACTGCTCTCCTTTACTGTGTAGCAGCTATTCCCAAGAAACTTGGTGCACGGGTATAAACAGTGGCTCATACGTGCATTGCAATCTTACAGATATTGTCTATCTGAAGTGGTTCTAAGGTTTCAGTATTTGAAGGTCAGATGTTGACTTTTTTGTCGGTTTTTTTGCAAAAATTTGGTTTGGGGTTATATCTCTTAAGATTTGAAGTTTTTGTACTCTCAAATGATGCACGTATTAAAAAAATTTTGTGCAGTGCAATGCCCTAACTGTTGTTTAAAGTTGTTCAAAATTGAGCTTTAGTTTTATGTTTGCAATTTCTAAGGAAGGAACAGACACACATTTTTCATCATAAAATTAAGGAGAAGCAATAGAGAAATCACTTCTGTATGGCATAGAATTTGGGTACTTTGTGCACAGGTTACACTTGCATTTTCTGTCTGTTTTTAAGTTCAGAACTGTAGCAGCAGTAGAAGTGGAGATTTTAAAAAACACCAACAATGTGCCCTAAGTCCCCCCTGTTATCAGTGATAACCTGTTTAATGCTGTTTTGGTGTCTACTTTTTTGGTTTTCTTTTTTATTTATTAAAACATACATGCATAGACTAAAACCTTTGCCACAGGTATGTATGTATGTATGTATTCCAGCAGCATTCATGTGGTCTTTTGAGATCCTGAAATATGGTTTGACTTTCTGTCAAAATTTGGGTCCTTTTTTTCTTCTCTTTTTTGTGTTGAAAAAAACAAAAGAAAAGTGTAATTTTTTATTTAAAAAAAAAAAGGGGGGGGGGGGGGGGGGGTTGGCGTAAAGGAGGGTGGGTGGAAAAAAAGTGGTGAAATTCAAGCACAGTTTGTGGGGTTATGGTTTGCTTTTTTTTTTTTTTCGTTATTATTTCTCCAGCAATCCCTTCGTCCCAACCCCTATCTCACCCCACCCCCCCTTTTTTTTTTTCTCTTTTGTCTTTTCAGTTCAATTACTTTTTAGTGGAAAACATTGGAAAAAAAAAAATGTTGCCTAAAAACCTGCTTTTCAATACAGTATATGACTAGAAGATATCTGCACCAACTCTTCTCTTGTAGATGTCAATATCCTTGTTTCTGTTCAACAGTCAGTTTGAAGACAGATCTATGTTTTAGCACGTCTTGAGTATCCAGGAGCAACTGACGGACGTAAGTTTGGCATTAGGGGAAATAGGTGGACGCTCATGAGTCCGAATGTTTGAGAGTTTGGTTTTGTTTTTCTCTTGTCTTGGTGTACTCTGGAAGTATTTATATATTGGATTACAAGCAGATGTGGGTTGGATGATGAAGAAATGAACAGTTTTCGAGAATGAGTGTATCTGTTCACTGTTCTTGAGGATTCTAGTGTAACTCTGTACTAAAATGTGTCTGACTCAGTTTCTGAGGGTGGTTTTTTTTGTGTCTGAACTTGTACAGGTTTTTTTTTGGGGGGGGGGGGGGGGGGGGGGGGGGTCTTGGGATATCGAATGAAATAATGGTTCATGTTATGTTCATAGCATGTGCTGCTGCTAGAAACCCTGTGAAAATTTCATGTACATATTACATATACTTGTAAAAAAAAAAAAAAAAAAGAAGAAGAAGAATGAATTGATGGTATGAACGAGCATGTGAAGATGTGTGTATGATTCTTGTCGTCACAGAATGTCACAAAGATCTGTCATCTTTACTCAAAATAAATAGTCACCGAGGACATGTTTCACAAGTTTGTTTTTTTTTATCAGCAAAAATATCCAGTTAAATAATTCAAAAAAAAAAAATTCCACACACACAACCTTGCTTTCCAGAATCCCAAACCCCAACAGGTTGTATTTGTATTATACACAAATCATACATTAATCCCAGAGAAATGACAAAAAAGGCACAACAACAATCCCAGTTAAGCTACAAATGCATACATTCTCTCTCTCTCTCTCTCTCTCTTCTCTCTCTCTCTCTCTCTCTCTCTCTCTCTCCTCTCTCTCTCTCTCTCTCCTCTCTCATATACAGAGAATGCCTGATCTCATTTTGGTCACTCGGTCTCACCAGTATGTAATATACATACTAGAATATGATAGGTTTTTCTGTCTTTGTCACTTTCAGATCATTGTCTTTAATATCATGAGGCATGATATAATCATGGCGTGCAAATTAACCTAGTGTTGGAATTGTATTTCTTTTTTTTCTTTTTTTTTTTTTTTTTCCATTTCTTGGTCAGAGCTCTGAGGTTCACCAATGGCAAGGTTTTGCGTATGCAACCGGATTTGTTCACCATTAAGGTAGCCACATCTCGACTTCGGGAAGATTTGTATTTCTGATCCTAGCTGTCTTAAGATTGCATTTAGCCCAAACCTGGACAACATAACTGCAATATATATAATACTATTTCAAGTTCGCACCATCCCTCACAAAACACCACAAAGTGCCCTTGTTTTGTTCATAGATATAATAAGTTACTGTGTGGTTCAGACACAAGACTGCCTGATGACCATGGGTGTCACAGCTTTGGTGTAGAGAACAGACCCGTCAGTTAAACTTTGATGGCTCCGCTGCTGGGAGAGAATCAGGCTTGGCAATGAAGGTTGCGTAAGAGTACAGGAGACCACCAGTCACACTGTGGGAAAAATACAAAACGGGCAGGGGTGTTTATGTCACAGAATCTTCTCTAAAACAAAAAAAAACAAAAAAAACAAGAAGTGAAAAACAACCGAACATTAATTCTCAAAAGAAAAATAACTTCTGAATTTTTGTGATTAGTTTTAAAGTTTCCCTTATAGTTATTGCTCGCTGCGAAACACGTATCACTATGTACACAAAGACGTTAGAATTGAAGGCTCTCTCTCTCTCTCTCTCTCTCTCTCTCTCTCTCTCTCTCTCTCTCTCTCTCTCTCTCTCTCCTCTGTCTTTCTCTTCTCTTCTCTCTCTCTCTCACACACACACACACCACACCAACACGTTACAAACACTCACATGTATGTATATATATATATATTATATTTTTTTTTGGTTTTTTTTTTTTTTTTTTTTAAGCACATCAAAATACTCACCTTAAGTTGATGCCAACAAAATTCAGGAAAGAGTATATATAAATCTCCACCGATGACCATGCCTGTGTAGATGACTACCAAGTTCTGGAACAGATGGAAGTGTATTTATTTATTTATAAAGTAAGGGTCACATCATTCGTTGTAACCAGTCCCCACAAAATACTGTTTCTTAAATCACAATTATTCCATTCTGCAACGTCACTAACATGACAAGATTCAAGACAATTCTTTTTTAAGTAAGGGTCACATTATTCGTCGTAACCAGTCCCCACAAAATCCTGTTTTCTAAACAAGTTATATTCTATTCTGCAACGTAACTGACCTGACACCAGATTCAAGACTGGATTAGCCTGTGGCTCCCACTGGGGCATGTAACAATATTAAGATGCATTTTAAAACAAAAAATGTTTTAACACAGCATGTGATAGAAAAATGTACATGTAGTCAGCATTTTTCTCAGTTTTTTTTTTTAAAATAATTTTTTCTTCAATTTTAACAAGGTCTTGAAAAAAAATTAGTGCAAGTCCTTTTTTTTCTTTATGT
>CM060323.1:33025633-33033133 GCA_030674155.1 Stramonita haemastoma | reverse complement strand
TGTTGTATAATGCTTATACAAATTCATATTCAACTTTATTTGTGTTGATATAGTTTATCCCCTTCGAAAGGGGCCTAGGCCTAAAATAATCTAAATAAAACATTTCGCATTCTCTCTCTCTCTCTCTCTCTCTCTCTCTCTCTCTCTCTCTCTCTCTCTCTCTCTCTCTCTCTCTCTCTCTCTCTCTCTCTCTCTCTCTCTCTTCTTCCACACACACCACACACACACACACACACACACACACACACACACACACACACAACACTCAGAAAAGAGCCTGATTTTCTGTGACTGCCTTTGCTCTTTACCTTGTCATCCAATCTAGCAGCCCTGGCAGCTCAGATCACTCTATAATCTAACCTTGTGGAGGTCCCCGGTAATGTAGGCAGTCAGGAAACAACGCGGGCACCAATCAGCAGGCTGTTGTAGAAACATCAGTCCGTGCGTGTTCAGCGCCTGTTTAGTCATGGAAACAATGCACAGCAGAGGTTAAAGTGAACCACAGAAAATATAGAAAATTATATAGTTTTTTTTTTTTTTTTAAAGCAAACCTTTTCCCGCTTATAATTTTATCAGTGGCATTTTTTGGTTCCCCAATCATGAGTTTTTCTCTGGAAAGCATTGTTCTGTGTGAATTATCCCCAGTATGTCTGTCAAGCCTTCGAGGTTGCCCCACGGTTGCACCAGACTACGGAATAGATAAGTAGGTAGGTATGTAGGTAGATAGATGAAAAATAGATAAGTAGGTAGTGTAGGGGTAGATAAGTAGGTAGGTTAGGTGGATAGATAGATAAGTAGGTAGGTAGATAAGTAGGTAGGTAGGTGGACAGATAGAACAATAGATAAGTAGGTAGGTAGAAAAATAGATAGGTAGGTAGATAGATGTCTGCACTTCCTTTAACTTCTGTAAGTCTGAAGTCGTTATGGCATTGCACTGATTAATTTTTTCAGGCAGCATATCCACTCTAGGTGAGTTGAACCTCGCAATACCCATCTCTCTATCCCCTCGCTGAGCATGAGTAATGGATCTTTAACGTGAATATTTGATCTCCTGCATGTGTGTAGGCTATCCGAAGGGAATTAAGACACAATGGCCTAGGTCTGCACTTGAAGTGTGACCTGGGACGATCGAAAGTATCTCCCACCCTAACTCACACAGACGTGGCCGAGATTCGAACCCACGACTTCATGACCTGTGGGATTGAAGTCGAAAGTCTTAACAACTCGGCTATCGCAGTCCGTTAACACGGAGGAAAATCACCCCTGATGGACACTTCAACGTGTCAATTGAATCTGTGGCTGTAGTATTCTGTCAAATCACGAGTTCAATGCTCTTTCTAACCACTGTGCCATCCTGCCCCCGATATTCCAAATGTTTTATCACCACATACATTCAAATTTTGGAAATGTAGTATCTAAAACCAAAATATAAAATATACAAAGGGTAGAAAAGTCCACAAATGGGAACACACACACCATACACACACTCACACACACACACACACACACACACACACACACACACACACACACACATCACACACACACACACGCACGCACGCACGCACGCACCACCACAGCACCGCACACACACACACACTACCACGCCACACTGACATACATCAACACACACACACCAAACGCTTGGCTTACATTGTTGTTGAGCTTCTGTTTGGAGAACACTCCACTGAGAGCAGAGCAGATGTTTGTGGCCAAGATCAACAGGTAGCCCTCCAGATCAAAGCCCAGATCATCGCTATAAATGAATAATACAGAGTGATCATGTTGTTGTTATTGTTGTTTTTAACACAGTGCTTCAATGTGAAAATAATCGTATTAAAAAAATCGTGTTTGAAAAATAAACAATCAATCAATGAATGCCTTAAAGCGGAACTTCTACACAGTGGCTAGCTTCTCTCGTCAACTCATCTCATCTCTCTCTCTACACTTCTCATCCTGCTCCTCCGTCTTCAATGTTCTCTCACTCCTCTATCTCCTATCTTTTCCTTGGGAAATAGCTAGTGGTCAGAACATGCACTGGCAATTTGACCACTACGGTCGAATCTGGTCGAGACATTTTCTCCTGGAGTAACACATCACATCACTCCCCCACAACAGTCCTTCGGAGAGACTTAAAACCAGCCCCGTTGCGAACGCACGCAAACACTCGCGCACACCGTAAAACCTGTTACCTTGTTGTAAGAGTAGCCATCGTGTGCCGTGGGACAGTAACAGATATTATAAAATAAAATACACAGCATACAACGGTCTGATGTAAAAAAAAAAATTCTTATTCTGAATATCTATCAAAAATAAAAAAAAACAAAACAATCTCTCTCTCTCCCCAGTGTGGGAGTAGCTTTCCCTTGCCTAGCAGCCAGCAAGACCCAACACCTCTGAGCTCCTTAAGAAATTTCTCAAATTCTTCATAACAGTTTTGTTCAAAATGGCCTGTCGAGGACTTCCATCAACTTTACAGAGCATGTTGAATGCTCTGCTGAGGGAAATGACCGTGTTTTCTATAAAATTGATGGTAGGGGCAGTCAAACTGTCGTTGTTCTGAGATTTACAACTTCATTCAGCCATCTGATGACACATTTGGTAATGCTACCTACAGGAAAAAATGTATTTTGCAACAGACCCGAGATAAACGACGGGCGGAAATGTTCCGCAAAAATCGTGAAAAGCAAGCACGTGAACATCTCCCTCGAACCTGTTTATGCCAACCCCGCCTAGCCTGTGTTACAAGACAGATCGTGAGAAGGAAGATTTCTGAAGTGGGTCTGACTCGAACATATTTATGTGTGCCATGCCAGTCTTCCTTGTCCTGTGTCTCCTAGCCAGCCAGTGGGCATCGATATGCCGCAGTGTGTTACAGATACACCGACAGTGACACTGGAGTGTAACGAAAATACCTGTGACACGTATGGTAAAGCAGAAGTAAGTACAAAGAGTTGTGTGAGAGAGATAAAGTGGATGGTGAGGATCTAGAAAGAGGTGAACATAGTCTGGTTCTGAATGTGCAGAGAGTGTGGCAGAATATTCAGGTGAATCTATTGAAGGGCAGATTTGTGAGACCAAAGAAAGAACACTTAAGGGATATTTTGGACCAGTTAAAAGAGTTTGATAACCAGTTCAGAAATAGAGCAGACAGTATTTCCAATACACTAAAAGAAATGACATCAACTGGCCAAACTGCTAAAGAACAATCTGTTTGTAGAGATGTGACGTAGTTATTCCAATGATTCTTGCATTCCAATGATACATGCCTAAAGTTGTTTCAGGAGAGACTGGCCAGTGAAGAGATACTGATTTGTATCTCAGAAAAAACAACAACTATTCATACTTTGTAATTATGGCAAACCCATGTTGTGGATTTCCATGCCATGTTGTTCATTTGGGCTCTCATTGACTGAATTCCTTTTTAAGTTATGTGTTTTGTGCCCAGTCCCCATCCCTCTGTCCCCTTGTGAATGGGCGTAAAACTTATCACAATAAACTATTGTCATTGTCATTGTCACTGCCTCTCTCCGAGGCCCCATGTGCAAACGCACGCAGAACATTTTGCGCACACGTTAAATCCTGTTCCGCTTTTCGTAAGAGTAGGCCATCGTGTGCCGGTGGGAACAGATGACACGATTTACAAAAGCTACATACACACGGGGACTGGATGTAAAAAAGCACATGAGTGCTTATTCCATTATCCTCGATATAAAAGAATAAATCAAATCAAATCAAATCTCAACTCTCTCTCTCTCTCCTCTCTCTCTCTCTCTCTCTCCTCTCTCTCTCTCTCTCTCTCTCTCTCTCTCTCTCTCTCTCTCCTCTCTCCCTCTCCTCTCAGGCATGGAATTTCTTTGTTTTTCGGCGGAATCCCCCTCCTCCCTTATTCCCCCTCCCCCATATCCCCCTTCCTCCCTCTCCTGAGCCCTTCCCTCCTATTCCTCCCCTTCCCTACCCCCCCCCTCCCACTCCTACCCCCCCCTTCCACCTACCTCCCCTCCCCCCTCCCCCTTCCCACCTATCCCTCCTCCTCCCCCTCCGTCCCCCGAACCTATCCCCACCCCTATTCCTCACACTCCCCTATTCCCACCCTATTATATTCCTCACCCACCCTTATTCCCACCCCACCCCCCACTCTCCCCTATCCCCCCCCCCTGCCCCCCCCTCCCTTTATTCCCGCCCTTACCCTCCACAATTAAATCCCCTATTCCCATCCCTACCCCCCTCCTCCCCATCCCTGTCCCCCTCCTTCCTCTACCTATCCTCCTCCTCCTCCCCTTCCTCCCCCTATCTGCCCTCCACCCATCCCTCTCCTTCTCCCTCTCTTTATTCCTGCCTTGTTCCTTTTTAATTTTCTCCATGCCACCTCCTCCTTGTCTATTTTCTTTCTTCTTGGTCCATTCTCTTGCCTTGTGTTTATTCCCCCAAAGACTTTAAAAAAAAAAAAAAAGATAACAATAATTCTCTACCGTGCCGAAGTCAGATGTGCTGGGTCTGACTTGGCAGGTGTTTAACGGCAGCGCGACGCATTTCGCTCATATTTATGACAGAAACAATAGTTGCTGCTGTGTGAGTCTTTGACAAAGAAAAAGGAAGACCCCCTCCCCCCCCCAAAAAAAAAAAAAAATTAACACATTTTTAAAAGTCTGCATTGGTTTTATCGTGTTTCACTGTGAAAAAGAAAACCATACCAAAACATATCAACGAAAAGGTTTCTGATTATAAATTGATAATGTTCCCATCATCGTTTTTTTAATTTGGTTTTGTTTTGGGTTTTTTGGGGGGGTGAGGTTGAGAGTGTGTGTGTGTGTTGTGTGTGTGTGTGTGTGTGTGTGGTGTGTGTGTGTGTGTGGTGCGTGCGTGCGTGCGTGCGGGGTGTGCGTGCGTGCGTGCGTGCGTGCGTGCGTGTTTTTGTATGTGTGTGTGTTTTAACTCTATTTTGGTTTGCACATTTCAAGTAAACTCTCGAGCTCAAAGTCTCCAAATCACAACCCGAGATACATTTTCGTCTTTTTGCTTGGCGCTTGAAGCTTTGGCCTTTGCCTTTTCTTTTCCGTGTCTTTGATCAGCCGATGGGCCAACCCCCCGACCAGCTATCGTTCTGCCCTGATAGTCATCTGCCAGTCGCTTCGCTTCATCGATAAACTTCTGTAGCCTATAGGCCTACCACTGTGATGATTGCAATCTTGAGAGAGCAATCACAGAAGAGACAATCCTAGCTGAAAGTCACGGTGTGTCCACGTGGTGATCTTTTCAGGCTGTGATTTTTGAGTTGTGCTATTGATGATAGCGTTTAGAGTCTATCCCCACCAACAGTTAGGTTGTAGATCAACCGATGGATTGGTGATTTAGTGGTTGGTGGTGTTGAGGGAGAAAGTCCCAGGTTCGAATCCCGTTTAAGGCTGATTTTTTTTTCTCCTAGATCCATGAAACCTTGATTGAATGTTTGGGGTGCTAGTTTTTTTCCGGATGAGACTATAAACCGATTTCCCGTGTGCGAACGCACATAGAACATCTTGCATGCACACACGTTAAATCCTGTTCCGCTTTTCGTAAGAGTAGGCCATTGTGTGCCGGTTGAGAAAAGATGATAAGATTTACAAAACTGCATACACACGGTGACTGGATGTTAAAAAAAAAAGCACATGAGTGCTTATTCCATTATCCTCGATATAAAAGAATAAATAGATAATAAATAAATAAATAAATAGATAAAAAAATAAATAGATAAATAAACTCACCTGGCAGCTATGAAGGCTCCCACGATCATGAGGAGGACGGTGAACTGAACGAAAGCGGAGGCCTTGACACTGACAGGAGAGAACAGAACACAGACGATCAATGGAAATGACCATGGAAAAGATAATGGAACAGCAACAACAATCATGATGATCACAAGGATGAAGTTAACGTAACAGCATTTATTTTTTTTTTATTGTTTTATATCGAGGATAACAGAATAAGCAATCATGTGCTTTTTTTCATCCGGTCCCCCTGTGTATGCAGTTTTGTAAATATTGTCATCTGTTCCCACCGGCACACGATGGCCTACTCTTACGAAAAGCGGCGCAGGATTTAACGTGTGCGCAAGATGTTCTGCGTGCGTTCGCACACGGGGCCTCGGTTTACAGTCTCATCCGAAGGACTTTTGGGGAGAGTGGAGTCAGCACTGATGTTAACTCCAGGAGAAAAATCTCCTCGACCGGACTCGAACCCGGGTCGTCAAATTGCCAGCATCACCGCAGTAGCAGTAGGCCTATACCAATCACAGCTGCAGCAGCAGCAGCAATATATCTGTGTAGCCTACAGCAGCGAAGATAGCCCACATCATTTTAGTCACCACTCTATTGGGCGGCGACTAAACCATCTCAAGGGCCCTCGTGTTAAGTCGAAAAGCAGAATATGCACTTGGTCTTTTTCGTTCCTCGGCTACAGCTCCGAGGTTCACTAATAGTAAAACATTTTGCGTAGGCTATGCGACCGTTTTTGCCCGCTAGTAATGTTTGTCCGTCGTGTTCGACGATGACCTCCAAAACAGCAGAGGAGGCAGCTGCTGTTTTAGGAACTGGGCAGAAATTTGATTATAGTGGACATGCCTTGCCCACAGCACATCCCCACTCTTTCGGCCAAGAAGGCATAAGGACAGTCAGCGTTGGAGATGTTCTTCCAAGGCCAACTAGCCTCCAGGGTGGCAGCACATAAGCCTCCTAATGCAAGTCAAGCCACCTAGTCAGTCATCGTCGATCACTAAAGACTAAGCTGTATAGTGAAATTCCCGGGGGTATATGCACATGTAGACTGATTCATTTTGTTGTTGCTGTTGTTGTTACTTTTGTGTTTTATGCGTACCCCAGCTTAAGAACCCTGAGGGGGAGAGGGGGTGTTCACCCAGAATATGCATCTTGACTCTCTCGCTTGACTGACTCAAGCGCGCACCACACACACACGACACCGCATACACACACACACACACACACACACAAACACACACACACACACACACACACACACACCATTCCCTATTTACGCACACCACCATACACACACTCACAGTGCACACCTAACACAACACTACATACTTCCTCATGGTGTAACACCATCACACCACGCAACACACACACTCACGTGCGCGTGCGCACGCTCGTATACACACAATACACACACACACATGCACCACGCACGCACGCACGTAACACACACACACACACACACACACACACACACACACACACACAATACACACACACCACACACGCGAGGCTCGTATCACACACACACACAACATGCACGCACGCACGCACGCACATACACCACACAACACACACACACACACACACACACACACACACACACACAAAAGCACTTACCCCAAAATGAAGTATTCCCCCATCATAATGAAGAGATTTCCAAACCGCCGTAACACGACATACATGGGGAGACTGAAAACACACCACAAGTATACTTCACATCATGTGCACTTCTGTAGATTCTTGCAGG
>CM060323.1:33003133-33008133 GCA_030674155.1 Stramonita haemastoma | reverse complement strand
CTCTCTCTCACACACACACACACAAACACAACACACACACACACATATTTTTTCCGCATTAGTGACACAGTGATTGAGTCATATATCTCGTTGACAACAGGCGGCGTCTGATATATATATATATATATATATATATATATATATATATATATATATATATATATATATATATATATATATACTATATATATGTATTATATATATATATATATATATATATATATATAATATACATATATGTGCGTGTGTGTATGATAATTATCCTAAACAAATACTGTGTGTTCGTGCACATCTGCACACTAGACCTGTCAGCTACATGTAGACCCTATAAGTATAAAACACGCAGCAGCGCCTGTATTCGTAATTGTGTGTGTGTAGAGACGCCGGTGTTTCACAATGTTATAATCAGAGGGAATAATTACTAGACTCTTACATACCACCATAGCAGTTTTAAATTCAGCCGTCATTAGATTACTTATCAGTTTTATGTTGATGATACTCAAATTCAAAGTAGTGATACTCCTGAAAATCTGCCTTCCCTCTTAACAAATATGTCCAACTGTCTTCAAGATACTCAAAACTGGATAATTCAAAACAAGTTACAGCTGAACGCTAATAAAACTGAAGCCATGCTTGTAGGGACCAAACATAAACTCTCATCCATCACAACAACTTTAATAGATTTTGGCAGTACCTCAGTTCCTCTGTCCACCTCTGTGAAATATCTAGGCGTTGTTATTGATAACACACTTTCAATGCAAAAATTCATCAGCCATACCTGTTAGTCCTGCAACTATCAGTTATGGCGTATACAAGTATTTGTCTACTGACCCAACATCCAAGCTTGTAACATCTCTAATTCTTTCTCGACTGGACTACTGTAAGCCACTGTTGGCTGGTTTACCAGCATCATCTATCCACTCCCTCCAACGTATTCAAAACTCTGCAGCTCGACCTGTCCTAAGAAAGAAGAAATCCGAACATATAACTCCTCTCTTGCGGTCTCTTCACTGGCTACCTGTTGCCCAAAGAGTGAAATACAAGATCAATACCCTCTGCTACAAATGTCTACACAAGACTGCACCTTCCTATCTCTGTGACTGTCTCCACCTGTACACTCCTTCTCGATCCCTCCGTTCTTCTGCAGATACTATGTGCTTAAAAATACCAAGGTTCAAGCAGTCCAGTGTTGGCCCTCGTTCTTTCACTATTTCTGGTCCATCTATCTGGAATGACCTCCCTCTGTCCCTTCCCAAAAACCCTTTGTTTGACACTTTCAAATCCAATCTAAAGACACTCTTATTTCCTACCTAGGATCTTCCTCCATCATCACACCTCACATAATTATGTCCCTATTTTCAGTCAGTCTCTTCCATCTCCATCACTATGCATTATCGTGTGTGTGTGTGTGTGTGTGTGTGTGTGTGTGTGTGTGTGTGTGTGTGTGTGTGTGTGTGTGTGTGTGTGTGTGTGTGTGTGTGTGTGTGTAGGGTGTGTAGGGGTGTGTAGGGGTGTGTGGGTGTGTGTAAGTTTATAATATGTGTGTGTTTTGTTTGCGTTTGCGTAAATATATAATTTTTTAATTCATTTGTGAATAGTTGCATCCGTGTGACTGATTTGAATGCAAGCCTTCGATTTGTTTGCTTTACAAGATTTAGGCTATATAAATTCCATGTATTATTATTAGTAGTAGTTATTTTCCTGTGACACACAGGTAAAGTAAACGGTAAAGGTGTCCCACAACCTAGGCGGTCGTAGGCGAGCGAGGCATCAGAGATCTCAGCTTCTGTCAGGGCCAGCATGTTGAGGGCGGCGCCCATCTCCTCTCCCTCGCTGCTTTACCTTCCCTGACCCTAAAGAGGGCAGGTACCCATTTACAGCTGGATGAACTGGTGGGGGGGGGGGGGGGGGGGCTGTACTGAAGCCAAGGCGCTTAAACGGTCACCCATCCAACTGGTAACCACGCTCAACGCTGCTTAACTTGACTCGGGGAAAGCTAGCGCTCTGACCACTGAGCTGTCCCGCCCCCAATACGCAGGTACGCCTGTACTATTAATTTTGAGTGCAGACACACCAGTATTGAACAGCGCTACAGACAGGGTGAGTAATTATTGGACCCTTACATGCTATCGTAGCAGTTACTTCCCTTTGACATGCTTCAGTGCTGAATGACTGCATGCAGAGCATACACACACGCGCGCGCTCGTGCCGGCGGCGCATACACACAATAAAAATTTTGACTTTTACTCTGACGTTGACACACACGCATGCACACAAATTCACACACACACACACACACACACACCACACACACACACACACACACACACACACCACACACACACACACACAGGGGGGACGGATAGCCTAGTGGTCAGAACATTGCGCTGGCAATTTGACGACCCGGGTTCGAGTCTGGTCGAGGAAATTTTCTTCCTGGAGTTAACATCAGTGCCGACTCCACTCTCCCCAAAAGTCCTTCGGATGAGACTTTAAACCGAGGCCCCGTGTGCGAACGCACGCAGAACATCTTGCGCACACGTTAAATCTTGTTCGCTTTTCGTAAGAGTAGGCCATCGTGTGCCGGTGGGAACAGATGACAAGATTTACAAAACTGCATACACACGGGACCGGATGAAAAAAAGCACATGCTCGCTTTTTCTGTTATCCTCGATATAAAAGAATAAATAAATAAATAAAATAAATAAAACACACACACACAAGCACAAAACAAACACACGAACACAAACGCACATTACATGCACATGTATGCGCGCGTGCAAACACACACACACATGCATCACACACTTGCGCAATCGTACACACACACATGCATCACACACTTGCGCAATCGTACGCATGCACGCACGCACGCATATACACACACACACGCACATACACACACACACATTCTGTATCTGTCTGTTTGTCTGTCTGTCTCTGACTCTAATCACTAGTGAACAGATGTAAAATCAAAGGCAACAACACCACACACACACACACACACAGAGTCACACACACACACACACACACACACACACACACACACACACACAGGCCACACAATCTATTTATAACGTGAGAACCAGTTGACAATCTTTTCACTTCAACACACCCATAGACACACCCTCTAAACACACTCTTACCCTTAGCCTACCACTACACTAGAGAAATGGGGAAAAAAAATCCCACCCACCCACCCATCCATCCACCTCCGCCTATTCGGTTGTCGCTTCGCTTGCAGATAAGAGGTTTTTTTTTTAAATCAAAAAAGGGAGGGGGAGGATGGTATTACTAGAAGTGACTCCCCCACCCCCACCCCACCTTCACCCTCCATTCTCACTTATACGGTAGTTTACAGGAAGCAAATCTCATCTATATATAGACCTCCCGTCTTCAAATGGCTTGATCTGGGTGTGTTTCGATTGAATTACTTCTCGAACGAGTGTCTTCGGTTTTATGAGCTTTACCAGATATTTTTTTGGGGGGTAGTAGGCCACAAGACTTTTTGTGTGTGTGTGTGTGTTGCGTTTTTGGAGTTATCACTGCTATGTGTGAAGGGACTCCGAGACAGAGGAATTTTTGGTACTACCCACAGAAGAAAAATTTAGACTAAAATTGTAAAATGTGATTTAGGTAGGCAACGACCTGAAAAAAAAAATGTCAAACATAAGTTTGAAACGTTTTGTGTGTTCAAAATTCGAGAATTGAGTTTCTTTGAGTTCTGTAGTGGCATAATATATTTTTATTTTGTGTGTTACGGGTTCATATTTGTTTTTTGGATCAAACTGACTAATGTGGTAGTTGGTTTGTTATTATAGACTTCATCTTTATTTCTTTGGTTCGATAGTATGTGTAGTTGACTCACTTCAGACAGTATAGAATGGCTAGAATGCTTCGTGCATAGTGTTGTTGTGAGAGAGAGAGAGAGAGTTTCTTACAGGGAAGGAGCTTAGTTAGTTTTGCTGGGGCAAAACGTTTGAGAAGTGGACTTGAAGTATGCGTCTATACATTTCTCTTCTAGTTTTCTTCCTTCTTGTTCGAGGTGAGTTTGCTGCGGGCTGGTGCAGTATGTATGTATGTATGTATGTATGTATGTATGTATGTATGTATGTATATATATATATATATATATATATATATATATATAGAGAGAGAGAGAGAGAGAGAGAGAGAGAGAGAGAGAGAGAGAGAGAGAGAGATTGTGGGTTTTTCTCTGATACACACACACACACACACACACACAACACACACACACACACACACACACCACACACGCAAACACATACACTCACAGAGGCACACGCAGAAATGTGTTGTCCCTCATGTACAGATTTTAAACAAAATGCCTTCAAGACAAAATACTTATAGGAGGTACACTGTATATGGGGTCATAAGATAACGAATAGTCATGTTCTTCACTGTGGATACCTAAAACCATTTTTTACCTGTTGTGCCAAATCTATCACTGGATCAGTTGTTGTCTGAACCATCGCGATTGTTGGACATTGTGTTAGCGCTAATAAGAATTCCTATAATTCAGTGTTTGTAGTTTGTTAAAGTTAGTTTATATTTTAACTTTGTTATCTGGCATTGGTTTCAGCTGTTGTTCAATTTGATGTGTTCGAGGATTTGTTGTTTGTTGTTGTTGTTGTTGTTGTTGTTGTTGTTGTTTTTTTGTCTAAAATCACTTAATGTGAATAGACAAACTGAAGAACACACACACACACACACACACACACACACACACACACACACACACACACACACACACACACACACACACCACACACACACAAACAACACAAACAAACAAACAAACAAACACGTATGGACACATATACACACACTTTCTCATTTCAGAGCTCTCTCACACACACACACACACACAACATACATACACACACACACACACACACACACACACACACACACACACACACACACACACACACACACACACACACACACACACACTATATTATATATATATATAACAA
>CM060323.1:32990633-32993133 GCA_030674155.1 Stramonita haemastoma | reverse complement strand
AGACGTATCGCCACAGGACCAGAGAGGAAATGGACTCCAGACACTGGCGTACGGCATACAGCAGCCCAGAAGAGTCCGTTCCATCCAGAGACAGACCAGGGCAGAGGGAACAACATCCAGCCTCCCACTGGGAAAGAAGTTGGGGACAGTCAAACAATACCCATGAGACGTTTTGGAGGTCTCAATCCCGCCAGACGTCAGGGTCCACCTCCTTTGAAACTCCTGGGCCTTACATGGAGGAGGTACCCATCGCTCCTGGCACGCGTCTCTACAGTGAGGTGTTGACTGGTGCTGCATTGGTCTCTGAGGGAGCTGCGGAGGAGCCGGGCCCATCTCCTTCCCCCACCCGGAGGAAGGCTGCGGAGGTCACCAGCGTCCAGAGGCCGAGTCCAGCGCAGGAGGCAGTGGAGCAGGTCGGCCCTCAGCGCCAGGAGACAGTGTGTGAGCAGCGCAGAACCCGGCCCTGTCCCACTGTCTGGGGCCCTGCCGGCTCCGAGCCTGCTCTCTCTTCAGCACCAGGGGCTGGGGAGCGTCGGGAGAGGGGTGTGGTGCCTGAGGACGAGCATGCTCTGCAGAGAGGCAGAGACACAGAAACGACATCACCGATGGCAGTTCCCTCCCTTCCCCCCTCCAACCAGGGATTGACACCGACAGCAGTTCCCTCCCTTCCCCCATCCACCCAGGGATTGTTGTTTGGCCCCCATCCTTCCCCGACTAGCTCCAGAGACAGTAACAAGGGTGGAGAAGTGCATGCAACAGAACTGAGTGCGGGTGCACGGCATGGAGCTGAGCAGCAGTCTGGGGATTCCCCAGATCGGCCACAACAAAGCAGTCCACCTGTACTGAACATTGGAGGCCGGCAGAGCAATGGTGCATGCAATTTAAGTGACAACAATTCACAACAAACCTTCACAGACAGACAGACACGCAGAACACAGGCAAGACTGCCAACTACCTGGATGAGTGCTAACCACTGCAAAAACAAAAACAAGAAACAAGCTTCAAAGCCAAGGGTTTCAAAGAAAAAGAAATGACGTCAAGGTCATGACCTCAGGACGATGAGAGATAGGGCTAGTAAGCCCCCACATCAGTGTACAATACTGGCCTGGAATGTGGAAGGCTTGGCCTCAAAACTAAAAGACAGTTCATTTATATCTTTTGTATCACAGTATGATTTTGTTTGTTTCACTGAAACTTTTATGAAAGATTTTTGTTCAGACATGTTCTCTTCTTATACCTCTTTTCATGCTCCAGCACAGAAATTTTCAAAACAAGGAAGAAATAGTGGAGGGGTAATTGTTCTTGTAAAAAATGAATTTATGAACTTTGTTAAAGATGTTTCATTTCCCTATAACAACATGATCACTCTGCAACTGTCTAACAAACTGTTTGGTACGTTGTCTGATGTTTTTATGATATGTACATATCTGAATCCAACTGACAGCCCTTTTTATGACAACAGCGATTTCACAGATGGTGTTTCAATGCTTGAACGTTGTATGCTAGATATTGTTGAAAATAATGATGATGCACAGTTTATTGTATGCGGTGATCTGAATGCACGAACAGCAAACAAACAGCCATGGTATTTTGATGGGGATTCATTTTGCTTTGAGCGAGACGAATCCCTTAGTTTTGCAACTCTTTCCAATACTGATGTGTCCACTGTTCCACTTAGACATTCACAAGATCACAGGCAAAACAGTTACGGAAAAAATTTGCTATGTTTGTGTACAAGTTTTGATCTGTATATATTAAATGGTTCTACTGCAGGTGACAGAAATGGCTCCTTTACATTTATTTCTAATAATGGTAACAGTGTCATAGATTACTTTTTATTTTCTTGTTCGCTTTGTTCAGTTCCTTGTGACATGCATGTCAATGAACGAATTGATTCTAAACATATGCCCATTGTCTGTTTTGCTTTGTGCAATGCCAATATTGAGCAGCCGAGGGATAAAAGTATTTGTTTTGATAAACTTGTATGGTCGCAGGACAAACAAGAAACTTTCCTAAACAATCTTGAGTCGCTTGATAACCTACAGAAGTTAGAAGAAGCCTACCTACTCATTGATTCCAACATTAATAATTCTGTAAATGTGTTCACTAGTATGCTGTCATCTGCTGCTTCCTGCTTTAAGAAAACATTTGGGGAGGGAGAAAGAAAGGGAGTGCATGGTTTGATGGGGAGTGCGTGCATGCGCGAAGGTTTACTCGGTCTGCTCTCCGCATCTATTTACGCACTCAGTCTCCACGGGATAGGGCAACGTACTGTAAAACCCGTAAAAATTACAAGAAACTTTTAGCCTCCAAAGAGAAGGAATACAAAAGAAAAAGTAGAGAGGAACTTGTAAACAGTATGAACGATTCAGTAAAGTTTTGGGGACACATTAAGAAACTCTCAAGAAAAACCTCTGAGATAGGCAATATAGATATGGCACAATGGATAGAACACTTTAAGGGGCTTTTTGGGGAGGAGGGAGGGGAACAGGAAGAAGTA
>CM060323.1:32973133-32980633 GCA_030674155.1 Stramonita haemastoma | reverse complement strand
GACTGACAGTTTTTTGAGTACAAATTATTGTTTTGTTTCCTGAATGCCCGTTTTGGAGCAGGTTTCTTTTTCTTTTGTTTCATTTTTTGGACGGCCAGTTTTGGAGCACGATTTATTGTTTTGTATTGCATTCAGCTGGTTTTGCATGTGTTTAGGCCTAATTTTCTTTCAACGTTCTATCTCTGTGATAACTGAAGCAATGGCTTCTTCGGAACCATGTGAATCAAACTGAAGGTTTCTGGGTTTGGTTCTTACTCCAGCCCTTTTACCACTTTCTTGTTGTTGTTAATGTTATTCTGATTCTGTTAACGTCCCAGCGGAGATGTCTGATTTAGGGACTGTAAGAAGGAGACAGTGTATGTAAGAAATTTGTAAAACCGTTCGATTCACGGTGCAGTTTAAGAAAGCTTAATAGAAATTTTCCCCCCTTTTTGCTTCCAGCATAAAAAGTAGTTTGTGTTGAGATCTAAATCAATGTTTCATCAATATACATGGTGATTGTCTAATTCATGGAAAGAACACTATAAATCACAAGAGATTAAATGATTTTTATTGTGGGTTTTTAAAACTATTTTTGGGCTTTGTTTTCTTAGTTTAGGCCTACGTTTTTCAAAGCTTATCACTTGGCATATGGGCTTTAGCACATACATTACGAATTATTTTGTTTTAGGACATATCATAATTATAGAGACTGAAACCTGAAGAGAGATATTTTCAAGCAAAGTGAATCTACTTTCCAGTCATATTTTCTGCAATTTTTGAATTATTCCTGGTGAGACTTTTCATTTATCTCCATGTCGACGCTTGGACAGTATTTGTTTTTGCTGCCTCATCTTTTTTTCCTGTGGTGTCCCTGTCCTGCTGTTCCCATCCACTCAACATAAGTGCGCTTTTCGGAAGAGTAGGCCATTGTGTGCCAGTGGGAACGGATAGAAACATTTATAAAACTGCATACACACAGGGACTGGATATTAAAAAAAAGTACACGAGTGTTTATTCCATCATCCTCGAAATAAAAGACTACAAAAAACTCAGGTTGCCTTGAGAACATAGCAACAGGGGCAATAGAGTTAAAGACAACTTTGTTGCATTGACAAATGGCCGATGGTGATGAGGATGATAATTATGACAATATAGTGATGATCCTATGAAGCTGCATCTTCCCTGAATGCACTTGACTGCTGGGCCTGTGCGCTACGCTTCCTGTTATTCTATAATACCCCGATGTCTAAAGGGCCTGAGAGATACAGACACCTGCAGTGCTGGTGTCATCAATTCAGCAACACTCAAACAGTAGCATCTGTAGCGTGGAGGATGCCCGACTGTGGGGTTGCTATCTTCCCATTACACACCTTGCAAACTCACTCTGGATAGAACAAACTGATGTTACGAAAACAACAGCAGCAACAACAACAACAACTGACTCTAACAACAACAACAACAACAACTAACTCTAACAACTACAACAACAAAAATAACAACAGACTCTTTCTTACAGAACTTGAACCCGCGACCTTCCATCCAAAGTATTCAATGCACAAACCACTGCACCATAGTGGCTGGTTGCAAAATACATACTCATGAACACACCTAGAGTAAAATGGGTATTGCTTAGACTTAGCAGTTTTTGTTCTCGCTTTTCTAGGTTAGATCAATCTTCGAGAAATAATTTAAAGTGCACAGTTATGGAATGATTCGGGACATGTAGCGCACACCTTAAAAACCGTTCTGCCTTTTGGAAGAGCAGGCCATTGTGTGCCGGTAGGGGCAGATTACGACATTAAAAAAAAAAACCCAGTATGCACACAGGTGTCGTGTTTAGACACCATCCCTGAGGAAAAATCGGGGAGTTGGAGTCCCCAGGCGGTTCGGGGCTGTATATAGCAACGTTCTGGCGGCTCCTGCGACGGTACTGGAACCATTCGTATCGACGATTGCTTTTCCAATGGACCATTCCGGCGATGTAGAGAGGGGGGGGGGGGGGGGGGGGGGGCTGCTGCATGGGTAACAGCTTTGCCCTCCATACTTACTTACCCAGGCTTAGAGCAACTCCGTAGTCTTCCGAGACTGACGGATGGAATGAGGATAGTCTTGGCTTGTGAAGGCGCTCTTCTATAGAAACTGTACGTTTTGCCAGTCTGTTTTCATTAAAAGAGCAGATACCGTAGTCTGAACTGTGATAGTTTATTTCTCGTGGATTTTTCTAGAGGCATCTTTTGGAGGTGGGAAGGATGTACTTCTGATTACTTAAGCGATTAGTCATTGTTGGTTTGTATTTTGTAAAGCGGTTCTATGTGTAGGAAATTTATTGCTGGCTTATTATTGCTATGTTCGTAAAAGCTTAGGTGCTATCATTTTGATCGTCCTTCACCCTCTGTGTTGTGTGGCGTGTGTTTGTGTGTGAGTGTGTGTGTGTATGTGTGGTGTGTGTGTGTGTGCGCAAGAGTGCGTGTGTGTATTTGTGTGTGTGTGTGTGTGCGCGCGCGCGCACGTGTTTCTCTCTCTCTCTCTCTTCTCTCTCTCTCTCTCTCTCTCTCTCTCTCTCTCTCTCTCTCTCTCTCTCTCTCTCTCTCTCTCTCTCTCTCTCTCTCTCTATATATATATATATATGTGTGTGTGTGTGTGTGTGTGTTTGCGCGCGCGTATGTGTGTGTGCGTGCGTGGGGGCGTGCGCGTGTGCGTGTGTGCGTGTGTTCCATTTCTTATTCAAAGTGACAGAGAACGACTTGCTGCAAATAATACTCTTACGATATCTTTGCTTGTTTCACCATCATTTAGTTCTTGTCTGTGGCGCTAGGGCAATTTGCAACATTGCATGGGTACGTGCGTGTACACAGTGTGCATACACACATGCACGCACACACGGACACACACACACAACGCACACACACACACACACACACACACACAAAACACACACACACACACACACACACACACACACACACACACACACACACACACACACAGAGTTGTGATATCTTACGTTGTGTTAATCCACGCACGTTTTTCAAACGACAAGATGTAGCCTACTGTGTTTCAGAGATCCGTTGCAAGTTCAGAAAGCATTTGATTATTAATGTCTTCAATGCGTGTGAAAATGATTGTGTCTAATTGTTAAAGACATAATTTTTTGCGTGAATATCTATCATCTAATTCAATTAAGAGTTGTTTTTTTTTAGTTTACAGTACAACCAGTTCTTGCATGAATATTCTTCATCTAATTTAGTTAAAAGAGGCTTCTTTTTCACTGGTCGTATATTAAAAGATATCACCATAAATATATCTCGGAGCACAAGCCGAGGATTTAAAAAAAAAAAAAAAGATCACTTGTTTCTTGTTGAATCGAGTATTTGCTTTGTTTATGCAAAAACACTACTGCGATATGATTATAGTTACTCTGCGGGTACAGCTGTGGGTATTATTATGGGTGTATTCTTTTTTGTTTTGTTTAGTAAATCTGTTGCTGTATTTTTTTTCTATCGATAATAAACAACATGACATAGGGTGCAGCGTGTAAAATGAGTTGAGTAGGCAAGTGTGATGGATAATGTGTTGTAGTATGTGTGTGTCGAAACGCATTCATCAAATTTTTTTTTTTTTTTTTTTTTAAAATACGTCTTCTATCCCTTCCTCCCTTCCTCCCTCCCACCTCTTCTCTCTCTCTCTCCCTCTCTCTCTCTCTCTCTCTCTCTCTCTCTCTCTCTCTCTCTCTCTCTCTCTCTCTCTCTCTCTCTCTCTCTCTCTCTCTCTCTCTCTCTCTCTCCTCTCTCTCTCTCTCTCTCTCTCTTCTCTCTCTCTTCTTCTCTCTGTTCCTGTCTGTGTCTCTGTCTGTCTGTCTGTCTCTGTCTGTCTGTCTCTGTCTGTCTGTCTGTCTCTGTCTCTGTCTCTCTCTGTCTCTGTTCCTGTCTGTGTTTCTGTCTGTCTGTCTCTGTCTCTGTCTCTTCTCTCTCTCTCTCATGAACAGCACAGTATAGCCTACAAAAAGACACTTACATTATTACCTCCCTGGCCTTCTCCCAATAATTATTGGCAACATTTATAACCCGAGGTGGACGGGATAGCTCAGTGGTCACTGCACTCGCTCACCCCCCTGCCAAGATTAAACAGCTTTGAATAGGGTTGCCTCGCGGATGGGTAACCACGCGAATTGGCTTCAGTACATACAGACAGTCCCCCAGTTCACCCCAGCTGTAAATGGGTACTTAACGCTCTTCAGGGTCAGGGACAGTAAAGCAGCGAGGGAGAGGAGATGGGCGCCGCCCTCAACATGCTGATCCCTGAAGAAGCTGAGGTCTCTTGACACCCCCGATCCTCCACTACGACCGCATAGGTTATGAGACACCTATACTATTTTATAATCTATCGGTGTTTAAAACACACGTTTGGAAAGATAGTCTACAAGTACTTAGTGCCAAAATGACTTGGCTTGGAAGACAGTCTACGTGCACTTAGTGTCAAAAATGATTTGGCACGTCTTCAAAAAAAAACCACAAAAAAAAACCAACAACCAAGCCCTGTGTCTCAAGAATGGGAGACCAAACTAAAACGAGTCATTATGATAACCACCACCGTTTACAGGAGGTTAGAATTCGACGGTCGTGCTCATCTAGCGTGCTACTTAAAGCCGTGTTACAGCCTTCAGTTAATTATTAGGTGTCATGTTTCATGCTGCTATTCTGATAGAAAATTAGTCCTCTCCCACCCCCCACCCCCACCCCCACCCACCCTTTCCCTCTTCCCTTCTTGTCGTTCAGTGGTGGTATGGACTGACCATGAATGGTGTGCTTTTTTTTTTTTTTCTCCATATCCTCAGATTTCTTTTTCCTCAACTGGGAATACCGGGGGGGCCTATCAGTATTAGTAACATCCCCCCCCACCTTCTGGAAATTCTATGCTCGGAATTCCCTCTTTTCTATCCCTCTCTGTGTTTCTGCCTTGTTCTTTTTCTTCTTCTCACCTCTTTTTTGTCCTTTTCTTTTTTGAGGTGACAGCCCCGATATGGCCTGTGCGGTCGGCGGGGCTCTAAGCAACATCATTGGATTGGATTGGATTGGTCTCTTTTTTTTTCCTTCTTGGTCCATTCTCCTGCCTTTTTTTTTTCCAAACTAACAATTCTCTCCCAGGCCGAAATCGGATGCGCTGGGCCTGACTTGTCAGGCGCTTAACGACAGCGCAGCGAATGTTTTCGCTCAATGTCGAGCAACAATAGCTGCTGTCTGAGTGTTAGTCGAAGAAGAAGATTATGTTAGTTTTGAATGCTAGAGAATCTTTTGTTGTTTTTGTTCGTTTTGTTTTCGTTGTTTTCTTCCCCATTCTATTTTTTTCTGTGGTGGGTGGTGGTGGTGGTGTGGTGATGGTGTGTGTGTGTGTGTGTGTGTGTGTGTGTGTGTGTGTGTGTGTGTGTGTGTGTGTGTGTGTGTGTGTTCTGTTTCAGTTTTTGTCTCTCAACTAAATATTTTTAGACAGGGTGGGCGGTTACAGAGGTTGTGTGTGTGTGTGTGTGTGTGTGTGTGTGTGTGTGTGTGTGTGTGTGTGTGTGTGTGTGTGTGTGTGTGTGTGTGTGTGTGTGTGTGTGTGTGTTCTGTTTTTGTCTCTCAACTAAATATTTTTAGACAGGGTGGGCGGTTACAGAGGTTGTGTGTGTATGTGTGTGTGTGTGTGTGTGTGTGTGTGTGTGTGTGTGTGTGTGTGTGTGTGTGTGTGTGTGTGTGTGTGTGTGTGTGTGTGTCGGGGGATGGAATCACGCATAATTTATAACAATGAACACTAACTGGAAATTATTCTAATGATCTACGATCAACAGTTAGGGAAATACAAATATGAAGTATTTATTAAGTACAGATTTACAAAAAGAAACAAACAAATAACCAAACAAGAATAAACCAAAATCCAAACAAAGCCGAAATAAAATAAGCAAACAAAAACATCCACATTTTTAACACTTTTTTTTTTTGAAAGAACAAAACAAACGGCACATATTCATAGCACTAGCTAATCTGTGGAATGTTATTTGCTGCAGAGTAATGTTTACAAAATCTATAATAATCATAATAATGATTATCATGGAGGTAAAGGTGTAGATGTGTGTGTTTGTGCGTGCGTGTATGTGTGTGTATGTGTGTGTGTGTGTGTGTGTGAGCGTGCGTGCGTGTGTACGCGCACGCGCGCACGTGTGGTGTGTGTGTGTGTGTGTGTTTTGTGTGTGTGTGTGTGTGTGTACATATTCGTAGCACTAGCTAACAAGAGCATGTGATCTACTTTAGGATATTGCTTACAAAGTATGTTATAATCATAATAACCATTATCATGGAAAGGTATGTGTGTATATGTATGTGAGTGTGCATGCGTGCGTTGGTGTGCTGTGTGTGCGCGCGCGCGCGCCCGTGCGCGCACTTGCGCGTGCGAGCGTGTGTGTGTTTAACACAAATTTTTCATTTAGCGCAAAGTTAGCTGTCTTTTGTTTCGCCAACATAGCATGTGCAAACGGAATACTAATAATCAGACATGAAAAATGCCTCATTCATCGGTGCATATCGGCACCCCTAATCACTACAGCACCGGCGAAATTGAACCGGCTGCCAACGGGTGAAAGCTTCTATGAGAGAAGGGGGGGAGAAAACCAAATAGTCCAGCCATATTTACACTCTCACTTTTCTGCCTAAGGTAGCTCTTTGTATGGGTATATGTTTTGTTAGAAATGAGGGGGACGGGGTTATTGCTGTTTGGTGGTTGTTTTTTAAGTTTGCTGCTCTTTTTTGGTGACATTCCTGTGCTGCTACTCCCATGCCGTTCGTTTTACAATATCTAAACAAAACCATAAACCGAGGTCCCTTGTTAGAACGCGCGCAGAACGTCTTGCGCACATGTTAAAACCCATTCCGCTTTTCGGAAGAGTAGGCCATTGTGTGCCGGTGGGAACGGATGACAAAATTGACAAAACTGCAAACACACGGGAACTGGTTGTAAAAAATCCCTTGAGTGTTTATTCCATTACCCTCGAAATACAAGAATAATATATGAATAAATAAGAATAAACATCTGCCCCAGCCATACCTAGATTTGTTATGTCGCATCCTCAGGGTCAGAAGTCCACAGAAAAGGTATCAAATACAGGCTGTCTTGGGGGCCACCAGTCAGAGGGGCCCTGCACTGCTGCTGGGCCACTTTGGTGGTGTTCAGTGGTGCTTCGGAATTTTTGTTTGTTTTTTGTTGGGGGTGGGGGGGGGGGGTGGGGGTATGAAATACATATTGCTTTCCCAGAAAGATACTTTGTTGCCAAAGTATGGCGCTACTATTGTTTTTGTCCGTGTGTCATTTCTGCTGCATGGGTAACAGCTTACCCTCCATACTTACTTACCCAGGCTTTGCGGTCTGGGGACTAGAGCGCAACGCCATAGTCTTCCGAGACTGACGGATGTCTACTGTACTGTGCATAATTAATTTTCACGATAAAAATGTAGGGGTTTGTCTTTCGTGTTCTTGTTTCTTTCCTTTACA
>CM060323.1:32963133-32965633 GCA_030674155.1 Stramonita haemastoma | reverse complement strand
ATCTTTCTTCTTTTTTTTTCTCCTTTCATACTCAGGCGAGTAGACTGGTCGCTAATGACGTGGAACGAATCAGACTTTGAGGACAAACAAGAGGCTTGCTTTTTTTTTTCCTGCAGAACTCTGTGAGAGAGAGAGAGAGAGAGAGAGAGAGAGAGAGAGAGAGAGAGAGAGAGAGAGAGAGAGAGAGAGAGAGAGGAGAGAGAGAGAGAGAGAGAGAGAGAGAGAGGAGAGAGAGAGAGAGAGAGAGAGAGAGAGAGAGTTAAAGACTGGGGACATTGGTGTGGTCTAAAGGTTTATGCTTGTATGGGGAATTGAACCATGACTCCTAAAGGTTTACTGTGGTTTTGTTGGTGTGAATGGTGGTGGTGGTGGTGGTGATTGGCGTTGTTATTGTTGTTGGGGTTTGGTGGTGGTAATGGTGGTGGTGGTGGTGGTGGTGGTGGTTATTATGTCAGAATCAGTTTGGATTTTTTTTGTTCGACTTTATATGTATGTATGTATGTATGTATGTATGTATGTATGTATGTATGTATGTATGTATGTATGTATGTATGCATGTATGCATGTGTGCATGTGTGCATGTGTGCATGTGTGCATGTGTGCATGTATGTATGTATGTATGTATGTATGTATGTATGTATGTATGTATGTATGTATGTATGTATGTATGTATGTATGTATGTATGTATGCATGCATGCATGCATGTATGCATGTATGTATGTATGTATGTCCTCTATAGAGTGTAATATGCAGTGACACTCTTTTTCCCGAACAAACTCTTTAAACCAATTTTGTATCTGCTTACAACTTTGCTCATTATTGTACTGCGTTGCATTGTATTTTAACCTTTTTAAGTCACAGCAGATTTCTCAGCGTAAAATTCGGGCTGCTTTCCCTGGGGGAGAGTGTGTTGCCACAAGAGCAGTGCCACCCGTTTTACTTTCTCTTTTTCTGTCTGCATTTGTATTTGTTTCCATAATTATCAGAGTGACTTTTCTGTAGTGTTTCTTAGTGCCGTGGATTCTTTTACGTGCACTAAGTGTGTATTGCACTGGGGACCTCGGTTTATCGTCTCACCCTAAAGGCTAGCACCCACACCACCACTCATGATCTAGTGGATGGGGGGAAAGAAAGTTTCGGGCCCAAACGGGAATCGATCTACCGCACACTTCGAACCCGGACTTATCGCTTTCTAGGCAGGTGCGTTACCTCTAGACCACCGATCCATAAGATAGGCTTTGTGCTGCATAATAGTGCCTGGGGGTGGGGGGTGGAGGGCAGCTTTATAGTCCCCGTGAGATCTTTTGCATATAGATACTAAACTGCACACATTTATAACCCCCGTTTATCGTCTCATATATATACTAAACTGCACACATTTATAACCCCCGTTTATCGTCTCATATATATACTAAACTGCACACATTTATAACCCCCGTTTATCGTCTCATATATATACTTAACTGCACACATTTATAACCCCCGTTTATCGTCTCATATATATACTAAACTGCACACATTTATAACCCCCGTTTATCGTCTCATCGGAAAGTCAAGCGCTCGAACCTTCGCTCATAGTCTTAGCAAATGGCGAAACATGCTTTGCTTTGGAGGGAGTTTGGATGACAGGAATATGCTCCGACTGTAGTTTATATGTGATGATAGTCCAAACATAGACAGCAAACACTGGGACAGTATAACATCACCTTCGTATGACAATTTATTTATTCTTTTATAATATCGAGGATAATGGAATAAGCACTCATGTGCTTATTTTTTTTACATCCAATCCCCGTGTGTATGCAGTTTTGAAAAAATCTTTTTATCTGTCCCTACCGGCACACAATGGCCTACTCTGACGAAAAGCGGAATAGGATTTAACGTGTGCGCGGGATGTTCTGTGTGCGTTTGCACACGGGGCCTCGGTTTATAGTCTCTTCCGAAGGACTTTTGGGGAGAGTGGAGTCAGCACTGATGTTAACTCCAGGGGGAAAATCTCCTCGACCGTGAATCGAACCCGGGTCGTCAAATTGCGAGCGCAATGTTCTGACCACCAGGCTATCCCGTCCCCGGGATCAAAACCAGTGGCTGACTAGACTAGAAAGGCCTGGCATTGTGGTATGATAGGATTTCCCTCACGCGGGATTGATCGGGTGAAGGCTTGGTTGAAAGATCCCCACAGTGAGGGATCATACACAGGGGATTAATTGAAGCATGCGAGCGTAACTTAGGCTAACTCCCTCCCCACCCAGACCGTCGTGCTTGTGTTTGAGTGGCATTGTGACCAGGAATTAATTGCCAATTACCAACGGTCTTTCTTTTGCCTTCTTCTACCTGTGTGCAAGTGTGGGTTTCTTGTCTTTTTCTGTTTCTTTATCACGCCTGTGTGTGTGTGTGTGGGGGGGGGGGTAGTGTGTGTGTGTGGGGGGGGTGTTAGTGTGTTAGTGTGTGTGTGTTGTGTGTGTGTGTGGTAGTGTGTGTGTGTCTGTGTTGTTTGTT
>CM060323.1:32953133-32958133 GCA_030674155.1 Stramonita haemastoma | reverse complement strand
CAAGTTCACTAAGAAGATTAGTCCATTGTGCTTTCTCAGTCTTTTAGTCGATTTACTCTATGAGCCCAGTACTAGTAGGCTACTGTTACTGTGATAATATCGTTTTATTTACTTGTTTGCTTTTCTTCGGATATGGTTTTACGTGAATTTTTGTTTTAAATTTTTCATTTGGCTTGGTTTAGTGCGAATTTTGTGTTTGATCTTAAGGGTTTTTTTTTAGCTAATTGTTTTTCCCAGTTACTTCTCAAATTTATCTTCTAACACTGTCATAGCGTGTCTTTATTCTGAGCTTGGCAAAACATCCAAAACAAAACAAAACAGATTTCTTTCTTAAACTGTAATTATTCTCGTTTTTATCTTTCTTTTTCTGCCTCTGTCCCCTTGCCTACCTCAGTGCTTCATGACTGGCCAGAGTGGAGGAGGGGGAAGGCTGAGGTGGCAGAGGTAAAAGAAACCACCCGCTTGGGCGCACACCCCCATGTACACAATGAGTATGTGCGGGCACACGCAACCCCTGCCTGATTAACCTGACAACAATACTATCTTCAATCTCGGCCCCATGCATTTCCTTACACGCAACAAGAAGTGTTTGATTTTCAGGAGACCTCCACAGCTGAATAATTTACCGGAGGTCTCTCACCAAAAACTAGCTGTCACTAGTGTCAGTCGATAAAGCTAGCAGTCAGGCTGTTCATTTATTTTGTGTACTAAAATAAAACAAACCCGAAAAAAATGGACATGGATGTCCAAGTGTCAAAGTTTTTGTTTATGTGGAACAGCAGCCTGATAATGTGTATCTTTACTCAGTAAAATTATGACAAGAGCATTTTATGTGTGATCGATGTGGTTTTTTTCCACAACACGGTGCCCGTCCTGGGCTGACCCTTACGGTTGACCAGGGCGTTCATACAAACAAGGACAGTAAAGTTGGTTTAATACCCCGTTTTTTTTCTTTATACCCTGGATTGAATTGGATGACCCCCGTAAACTCATCTTCAGAGATTTTTTTGTTTGCACTTACCTGGTCAGTCCCCTGTGGCACACTAGTGGCGTTGCTCCCATGGCCTTCATCCCAGCCTCACCATAACCACACAGCCACACCCGCCGTTGTTTTGTTGCACCCTCAGATGCAGAAGTGCACGAGAGTTAACATAAGATCGCTGCAAGACTATCAGTCAGAGGAGACCCAGCACTGCAGTCGAATCACTCTTGCTATTAAAAAAAAAGTCATTAATTTTTCCACACTGCGCACTGACAAAACAAATCTCAGATGACATTTCTCATAATTATAAGGCTGTGACTTTCTTGCTAGCAAAAATAAAAATTAGATTCTACGGATTTCATCCCTCTTCCAAGTAACCTGTAGAACATTTCTAAGATGAGAAATAAAGGCTTAGCCAGTTTGCTACCATTACGTTTTATATTATTAAACATTACGGTTGTATTTAAAATACGGGGTCAAAATCAAAGTCATACTTGTCTAAAATAAAGCTCTTAATAAAAAGGAAATCTCCCCGAAGTCGGAATGCGGCTACTTTCATGGTGGAGGGCAAAAACGGTCGCATACGCAAAAATCTCTCCATTGGTAAACCTCGGAGCTCTAGCCGAAAAACGAACAAGCAAATTGTGGTTATTTCCTTTGCATGGTCGATTATTGTAATCTTATTTCGATTAATTGATCATTTACACAATGATTAAGTCGGTGAAGGAATGGGTGGTTTGTCGGTTGAGTGATTGATTGATTAACTGATTGATTGGTTCTGTGTACAGTATTTTTAGAAGTTATTTTTATAGAAAGCATTGATAGTTTTTTTTTAAACCCATAGCAACAGTAAAAAAAACAACAACAACAAAAACTTACAATATCTCATTGATTTTTGCTGTGTAGGTGTCTGTTCTCGACGCTTCGAGAAGGGGTTAGGGAGCAGGGGTGCATGCACTTTATAGCAGAGAAAATGAAAAGTGAAATTACAACTGTGCCTTGTCCCATACCGTGCTGTGGGAAAGAAACAGGCCGCTTTATTGTTGGCCCTTTGTGAGCTGGCTAACCCAGTGCAGCAAAATAAAGAGCACATTTTCCAGACTGTAGTTAGTATACAGGGAGTATGGTACTTGTACGTAGAGCAGCCACAATACGTATTATATTTTATTATTATGCAAGCACAAGGATACTTGAGTTTGAGTGTTCATACGGATTACAGGCACACAGACAGACAGAAAGACACACACACACACACACACACACACACACAACACACACACACACACGCGCGCGCGCGCGCGCGCGCGCGCATGCACACACATAGACATAGACGCATACTCACGCTCATGCACTCACGCTCACACGCATGCACGCACGCACGCGCGCACACACACACAGAGTCTCTCTCTCTCCCACCCTCCCTCTCTCTCTCTCCCACCTCCCTTTCTCTCTCTCACCCCCCTCCCTCTCTCTGTCTCTCTCCCTCTTCTCTGTCTCTCTCCCTCTCTCTCCCTCTCTCTCTCTCTCTCCCTCTGTCTCTCTCATGAATGCACTGGAACTCTCAAGAGAGAGAGAGAGAGAGAGAGGAGAGAGAGAGAGAGGAGAGAGAGAGAGAGAGAGAAGCTCATAGCAAAAGAAAAAGAAAAAATAACATTAACAACAACAGTAACGATTTTCGATCTAATATCCGGCATTTTATCACCAGTATCGACAGCAGTTGATGTGCTCTCTCCGTCTGTCTGCCTGCTTGTCTACCTGCGTGTGTGTGTGTGTGTGTGTGTGCGCGCTCGCGCGTGTGTGTGTGTGTGTGTGTGTGTGTGTGTGTGTGTGTGTGTGTGTGTGTGTGTGTGTGTGTGTGTATACGAGTGTGTGTGTGGTGTGTGTGTGTGTGTGTGTGTGTGTGTGTGTGTGTGTGTGTGTGTGTTGTGTGTGTGTGTGTGTGTGTGTACGAGAATGTGTGGACGTGATAAGCTTGCGTATGTTGTTGCTATTGCTAGGACCACCCGAAACCTGGGAATCTAATGTTTGGAAGGGGGAGGGGTGGGAGGGGGTGTGGTGGTGAGGAGAGTTGGGGCTGGCATAGGGAACACGCGTGAAGTCATTCTAGGTTCTTTATCTAAAAACACTGACACACTCAAGTTATTTTTCCGCAAAATTTCAAAATACCCATTCGAATGTATGACATAAGTACCTGGCTGTTGTTTTGACATGTAGTGGGGAAAATGGCTTCACGTGTTTCCATAAAATGGACTACTAAAAACACACGCAAAAATCAAGCCAGCAGACAAAGAAACAAGCAAAAACAGGGGGTGGAGGGAGGGGAGGGGGGGGGGGTAAAACAACATGATTGGATTGGACTGCTGTTTTAAGGGAGATAACGTGCCCTCATATAGTTCTCTCTCTCTCTCTCTCTCCTCTCTCTCTCTCTCTCTCTCTCTCTCTCTCTCTCTCTCTCTCTTCTTGTCTGCACGTACGTACGTACAGTAAATTTTACCAGTGATATTGAGACTTTGTCCTGCCTGTTGCCAAGAGGGGCAATTCTACTGCTCTGCTTCCTTTTCTTTACCTACGTTTAATTAGTCTCGCCTGGAAGGACCTCGGGTTTGTCGCCTCGACTCAAAGACCAGCGCCTGTCTGTCTGTCACCCATGCATGACCTATGTTTTATTGTACTGTATTGTATCGTATCGTATACTATTTAACAGTCATGGCAGATTTCTCCTCGTGGACTTTGGATTCCTCTCTCCTCCGGGGAGAGCACGTCGCCACAAAAACAGTGCCACCCATTTCTTTTTAGTTTTCCTTTAAAGAACAAAAAACATTCTTTTTATTTCGAGGAGGAGGAGGATGAACGGTGGTCTAGAGGTAACGCGCCTGTCTAGAAAGTGAAAAGCCCGGGTCGGAGTGTGCGGTGGTTCAAATCCCGTTTGGGCCCGAAACTTTTCCCCCATCCATTAGACCAAGAGTGGTGGTCTGGGTGCTAATCGTTCGGATGAGACGAGAAACCGAGGTCCTGTTTGTTAAACATCCTTATTTAGCATACACAAAAGAACCCACGACCATAGGAGGATTGTCCCTGGCAAAATTATGTAGAAAAAAGCCACTCTGATAGGAAAACAAAATACAGTCGCAGACAGGAAAAAGAAGAAAAAAAAAGAATGGGTAGGCGCTGCACTTGTGGCGACGCGCTCTCCCCTGGGGAGAGCAACCCGAATTTCACGCACAGAAATCTGTTCTCACATAAAGTGGTATGATTTTTAAAAAAATAAATAAATAAATAAGGATCATGATGATGATAAATAAAGATCATGATGCTAACGACGACGATGGTGATGATGACAACGACACTGACGATGCTTCCCCCCTCCTCTGCTCGCTGCACCAGGTGACACCGTGGATGGCAATCGTCTGGCGCAGCGTGAGGACTACGTGGACCGCGTTGGGATGAATTCGTGACGCACTTCCTGCTGGGCTCCTGCCACATCCAGAAGGCGGCCATATTTGACCTGGCCACGCGGCGCCCCCTGGCCATGAACGGCAACCTGAACATCAGCCCTGAGGAACTGGAGCAGCTGATCAGCAGTCTGCACTACATCCAGCTGGCTTATAGGTAGGGAGGGGGAGAGAGGGGGGGGGAGAGAGAGAGAGATTGATTGATTTATTTATTTATTCTTTTATATCGAGGATAATGGAATAAGCACTCTTGTGCTTTTTTACATCCAGTCCCCGTGTGTATGCAGTTTTGTAAATGTCATATGTTCCCACCGGCACACGATGGCCTACTCTTACGAAAAGCGGAACAGGATTTAACGTGTGCGCAAGATGTTCTGCGTGCGTTCACACACGGGGCCTCGTTTTAAAGTCTCATCCGAAGGACTTTTGGGGAGAGTGGAGTTGGCACTGATGTTAACTTTAGGATAAAAATCTCCTCGACCGGACTCGAACCTGGGTCGTCAAATTGCCTGCGCAATGTTCTGACCACTAGGCTATCCGTCCCCCAGACGAGAGAGAGAGAGAGA
>CM060323.1:32918133-32950633 GCA_030674155.1 Stramonita haemastoma | reverse complement strand
AGTAGGCTCTGTCGTGGGTAATCACTCCAGTTTTGTTGACCAGTGGGTTTCGTCCTTTTCGAGACGTTCTGTTCAACATAGATATTATTTATAAGCAACTGTGTGATAAACAAACGGTGAATTGTACGTGAAGCGTACACTTCCTTCTGGCTGCAGTCCAAGCAATATATTTCTGTGATGACTTTTATTTTGTTTTATTGCTTCGTTGTACTCAAGTATAAACAGAAACTAGATAGACTATATGACTGGTATTATGTCTAAAATCCTCTCTCTCTCTCTCTCTCTCTCTCTCTCTCTCTCTCTCTCTCTCTCTCTCTCTCTCTCTCTCTCTCTCTCTCTCTCTCTCTCTCTCTCTCTTCTGGTATTGTGTCTGAAAACTCTCTCTCATTGGTATAATTATGTGTTCTTTGTAGGTGATCATCTGCTTTATCTTTGGGGGTGGGGCGATTGCTGTTGGCATGTTTCAGTATATTCTATCCATAACGTGTTTATGAGTTCTGTTCATTCCCAGGCACTTGCTGATATGAAGAGAATTATGTTTTGAGATTGTTCCATGCATATGTGGAAAACAGATTGTATCATTTGTCATCCTAGAATGTTATATTTTGCTGTTTTGTTACTTTTGGGACTCGTTTTAGCAAACAATGGAAGTATGTTTCTTAAATTGTTCTCTGTGTGTATGTGTGTGTGTGTTTGTTGTTGTTGTTGTTGTTGTTGTTGTGTGTGTGTGTACGCTTGTGTGTGCGCTTCGCGGTCAAGCAGGCGCGTGCATGCATCAGAAAAAGAAAAAAGACCAAGGGCATATCTTCAATCATCACACGCAAATTTGCTCAATCAATCAGAAATTCAAGCGATGAAGATGAAGGAATCCATCGATGTTTAATGACACAATCAAATCTTAAAAAAAAAAGAAAAGAAGACACACTTCAGCCAATGGACATTCAACGGATAACAATGAACAAATGACATCGTTGACATTTCTAGGTGGCTCTCAATGGCAATGGTTTAGGGTTTGTTTTGTTTTTTTAGAACTTGTTGACAGTTTATCAAACAAAAAACTGTAGTTTACCATATCCATAACTGATTTATAAACACAACTGATTTTTTAAAAACTGATGTGTGGTAATTTACATTGCATAATACATAATAATTCATGAGTAAATGGCTTGATGATTTACACTTTTTTTATTTTATTTGAGATGGAACATTCTGTCATGTTTGAAAGAACAATAGCCACTGAAGATATGTATTACATTGGAAAGATATGGATCAAATTTAGCTTTTAAAAATACAACCATCTGTGTCAAACTACACTATATCAACCGAATTCAAAAATGAAAATAATTTTGAAGCAAGCAGGTAAATGAGATTTTCGGTAACAAAAAACAAGGGGTCAAGAGAAGAGATGAAATCTTAAAAAACATAAAAATATAGAAAAAAAAAGAAAAACACAATCAAGAAACAGGAGAAAAAGAAAAGATTCAGCACAAAAAGACAAAAATTATGTACCGTAGTTGTTTATTTTATGAAGGTTTGACTAGCAACCACAGTACAGAATTATGGCAAAACCCCATTGCAGTCTATAGTATCAAGACGCAAAAGGCAAGCAGTAAAATATACTTTAAAAAATAACTTGAAGCCACGCGCAACACATAAAAGAGCAACAAAGAAGGCCAACAGCTTCCATTTTCCAAACAGGAGTTATATTTTTGGTTAGTTTGTTATTTTTCGGGATCGAAAAAATTAGCAATATAGTTAAAAATCCGTTTGTTTTTAACCCATGATGACTCTGGTTGCCAGATCATGAACTATGTACATAAACGACAGTCAAGTCTCTCTAACAACAATCTACACCAGTGACAGTGGTCTTCGACCAATGCTAGCGTCACCCGTCACGTGACCAAAGTTGGGTGGTATCTGCGATGGCGACGACGACGACGACGATGACGACGACACGAGGAGAGAGCGAGATTGATTTTGACGATACTCTCCCTTTTGTACTCGTTCCACCAATTTCCCGTAAGGGGGCGCAGCGACTGCTCTGACGTGGTAGCTTCCCGTTGGTGGCTTGCCAGTCACGTGATGACCTCCGGAAGAGGAGGAGGAGGCGGGAGGTCCGGTAGAGTCTCCTTGAGAAGAGCGCCGTACATTCCCCGAAGTTTCGCGGCGACAACCGCTGGAAGCATTCGACGGGTCAGCGTGACCCGACAGTCTCCGAGGTCCTGCTCCGTCCGACCCCCCCGACAGGCGTTGCCCGGCAGACCCCGAATGCTGCAGCGGAGGGAGAGGGAACTCCGGGGCCGAAGTCTTGACGGGAGTGGAAGGGTAAGAGGCGGCGCTTTTCTGCAAGAGATGCGAGCTGCCCGGACGGGAGGAGGCAGCCGACGCGGGAGAAGTGGACGCCTCGCTGAACTGCTTCTTGGTAGGAGACGTGGGAGCGGAGCTGTTTCTCCGGCACCTGGCGGCCAGACTCTCCTCTCTCCCTCCAGGAACCATCATAGCCGAGACCTGCACGAAGGGAGAGGGTTTGGATCCTGCACAGACCCCGTCAGAGTGACGTGCGGCGGCGGTGGTAGTAGTCGTATTAGTGGGAGCGAAGGATAAGGGTTTGCAGATGGGTCCGCTGAGCACGTTCTTGACGGCCACTTGGGACATGCTCCTCACCACGCCTTTGCCGTGAGGGAGGGGCGGGGTTTTGGTGAGGGGCGTGGCGGGGAGGGAGGTGGCGTCCGCGATGGTGGATCGGTTGGAGCTGCGCCTCCTGGTGCTCTGGGCCAGAGGGGAGGCGCGGAGACACGGCCTCTCCGCGATGATGTAGATGGCGCGGTCCCGGAGAAACTCGATCCACGATATGGACCTGGACAGAACAGATGGGGGGATTTTTGTGTTATGGACCTGGACAGAACAGATGGGGGGATTTTGGTTATGGACCTGAAAGAACAGATGAGTCACAGCGCACAAATCCAACATCACTCAGTCAAGAGTACTAAATTTAGCGCACCCTTTCCTTTTACCTAGTCCAAGTGTGGTCAGTTACTGCTCTAAAAAGCTAAAGCATCAGCTAGCCCGACCTAGGCTGGGATGGGATGGATTAATTAGCAGCTGAGAGAAGCTGAAAGTGGGAGCAACTAACAGGTGTGGAGTGCTTTTGTTATGGCCCTGAAAGGACAGGTGAATATGCTTTTGTTATTGGCCTGAAAGCACAGATGAATATGCTTTTGTTATGACCCTGAAAGGACAAATGTTCTCTCATGTGAATATGCTTTTGTTGTGGACCTGATTTTTTTTCGATGGAACCTCAGTTTGTCGTCTCAGGGGTATGGTATGAACCTGAAGAGAAAAAAACAGATTTTATCTCCTGTAAATATGCTTCTTGTTTCTCTGATGCAGACTGATAGGTAAGGATGGGATTGGTTCAATGGCTAAGGTGTCGACTTGTCTCCTCTGTCACGCACTTATTTCTCATTCATCCTTAAAAAAATTAATTCGGACTTTATTATAGGGTGCTAAACTCACAAATTGTGTGTTTGAATGAATCTTGTCCGTGCCTGTTAAAGTAAATGTGGAGATGTTAACAATTTCCCTGGTCAAATCCTCCGTGTTTTGCCCTTTTTGGTGCACACATGAACAGACCATCAAGTACGTTAAAAATCCCATAGTCCATACAAGCGTTTCGTGGGCTTTAAAAACATAAAAGTGACCACCATGTGGATTGATGGTCTGATGGCAACGTACACGTCTAGAAAGCGAGAGGTCGGGGGTTCGATCCTCGTTTGAACCCGAACTTTTCCCCATCCACTAGACCTGAAGTGGTTGCTTGTTCCCTGCCTTTCCTATGAGATGATAAACTGAGATTCGGTGTGCAATACGCATTTAGCGCACGTGAAAGAGCCCTTAGCAACAAAAAGACTTATTCCTGGGAAATTTCTGTAGAAACAAAATTCTGTTCAAAGAAGCTATGATCAAAGGGAAAGAAAGTTTGATAACAAAAGCAGACCGGTAAAATGTTTTAAATGGGTGGCGCTGCTCTTTGCGGCGACGTAGTCTCTCCACAGTAGAACAGCCCAAATTTTCGCACAGAGAAACTTACCAGGAACGACAGTGGTATGAAAAACAATACAATACAATACAATGCAATGCAACAAAGTATAATACAATACACTACAACAAAGCACACTGCAATACAATATAGTACAATGCACTGCAACGTAATGCATATAAATGCAATACGATTCATCCTAGGCTTGATGCTTAGTCTAACTTCACTGCCGAATATACAGTTTGCGAAGCATCTGCTTGGCAAATTTGATAACAAAATGTAGACTAGCATTATGAACAGTTTTACACGCTTTGGCAAAAAGCAAACTAACAAACACTCTCCTGACATTGAAAAAGAAAGCTACTACTCACTCGCTAAGGTCTTCGTCAATGTACATCATGGTTTCATCAGGGTAGTACCCACTTCTTCTGGAATTTCTGAAATCAAAATACAATGATTGATCAGACAGTCTAGTCATTGTGCCTGTTTACAGACTGTGACAAATACCTACTGCAATACTGGCGGCTTTATAGTAGACCAGCTATTTGTTGTTGTTGTTGTGCGTTCCCCAGCTTAACACACCGGGGGTTACCCAGAATGTGCACTCTTGACTCACTCTCCCACCTGAAAATCACTGTGAGAATGAAATTGCACACTGAATGAGAAGTTTGCGTGTATGACCGTTTTCAAGTACCTCGCCATATAGGCAGCCATACTCCGACTTCAGAAGATTTTTTTCTCCTGTTTAAGGAGAGTGCATGTTGTTATGTTAAGAGCTTGTCTCGGCTGAAGGCAATCTCAACACAACAATTTTACAACGTTTTGACAACATTTTAGTGTAGGCCTTGGCAATGAGCAGACATCAATAACCGACACAGCTTTTGACCTGGGCCAGACCAGCTATATAATTAGCACAAGCAGAAAACAAGGGTAATACTTTTTCTAACCATACCTGTCAAAGGTATTTTCATTGGGCAAACAAACTGAATTTTAAGATCGTTTTAAGTAGGAAATTTAGATCAAGGAAGCACAAGCAGATACATTAAAAATCAGTATTTATCAGGAAAGACTGCGTGTAGACCCAAATGCGTCACTGTTGAAGTGTAAATTAAGAATTTTACAGGAAACAACATATTATTTCCACTTTTCTCGCCCCCCTCCCCTCCCCTTTGATCTACAATGATTCATTTATTTTTTTTTTTGCATCTATGTGATGGGTTTTAGAAACATGTAGTTTCGATTCCTGCATTAAATGTTATTTTTACTAATTGTCATTGAGACCTATGAACACACAAACGATATAATTATATACAAACCTACCTATCGAGGGCAGTGTGAGCTGTTTCCTTGGTGATGCGACCGTCCATGTCTGTATCCAGCATACGGAAAGCGTCACGTGCTCTTTCCAGTTCCGGTGGCGTTAGCAACCGTACCAGTGCATTCTGGAGAAAAAAAATCAACGTAAAAGCTGTTTAGTTTGGGGGGACAAAGAGTACACTTCATTTTTATAATACCGATTAATACAATCAGCTGTCGTCGTGTGTGTGTGTGTGTGTGTGTGTGTGTGTGTGTGTGTGTGTGTGTGTGTGATGTGTGTGTGTGTGTGTGTGTGTGTGTGTGTGTGTGTGTGTGTGTGTGGAGGGGGGGGGGGTCTCCCCCCTGTCTCTTTCGCTCTCTCTGTCTCTCTGTAGCAGGCTCCACCAGTTTTTTTTTTCGTTCCACAGTAAGAGCCTCGAGGTGAGATTCTTGTGTCTTTGCCCACCATCAAGGTAGCTGCATTCGTACTCCGTGGGTAAGTGTCTAAACACGACACTAGAGTGTACATGTTGGGATTTTTTTTTCTTTCTAATTTCTGTCATCAGTTCTTATTGTCATGCAACAATCTACTCCTCCAAAAGGTGGAAAGGGCTTTAACATGTGCACAAGATGTTCTGTGTGCGTTCCACAACGTGACATCAGTTTAACTCTAGGGGAAAATCCCCTCAGTAGTGGGCTCAAATCGGGGCCGTCAGATCACCAGATCAGCGTTCTAACCACTGAGCTATCCCACCTTCTTCACCATGATACAATACATAACAATACAATACAATAATAATATACTTTATAGAAGGGATAGTTCAGTGGTCAGAGCACTCGATTTCCCCAAGCTAAGGTTAAGCAGCATCGAACGTAGTTACTACGTGGATGGGTGACCGTTTGCGCCCCTTGATTTCAGTACAGTCCCCAGTTCACCCGGCTGTAAATGGGTACCTGCCCTCTTTAGGGTCAGGGAAGGTAAAGCAGCGAGGGAGAGGAGATGGGCGCCGCCCTCAACATGATGGCCCCTAGAGAAGCTGAGGTCTCTGATGCCTCGCTCCCCTACGACCACATAGGTTATGGGACACCTTTACCTTGACATTTTCATACTTTTCTTCCAAAACTAGCAACCGAAAGGAATAATTCTAGAGAGAACTGAACAGAAGACCTTCCACAGAAGAAACCCCCTTTCTTGCAAGTGTCTATCTATCTATCCATCTATCCATCTATCCATCTATCTATCCATCTATCTATCTATCTATCTATCTATCTATCTATCTATCTGTCTGTCTGTCTATCTACCTGTCTGTCTGTCTGTCTGTCTATATATCTATCTATATATCTTTCTTTCTTTCTAACTTCCTTTTTCTTTCCTTCCTTCTCTCTTTCTTTCTTTCATTCTTTCTCTTTTTTTTCTTTATTTCCTACACCCCTCTCTCTCTCTCTCTCTCTCTCTCTCTCTCTCTCTCTCTCTCTCTCTCTCTCCCTCTCCCTCTCTCTCTCTCTCTCTCTCTCTCTCTCTCTCTCTCTCTCTCTTTCTTTCTTTCTTTCTTTCTTTCTCTCTTTCTTTTCTTCCTTTCTTCCCTTCTTTCTTTAACCAACCACCACCAAAGATAACTCATCTTCTTCCTCCTTCCCTTCCTTTACCTTACTCCTCTTGCTAAGAATGCGGACAGTCTCAATGTTGAGGAACTGTAGCCAGGTGATTCTGCCCTGCTGCCCGTGTCAGCCTGGCCGAATCTTCTCCGGGCATTTTCGGCCTTGTCTCTGGTCAGGACTTTCCCCTCGTCCTCTTGCAGTGACATGTGGCAGTAGGCCATGTAGTCTGCTAGTGCCAGATCATCCTCTGTGAAAAAAGAAAAGAAAAAGAGAATGAGTGAGGAGATTAGTAAATAAAAGGATTAGATTGAATTGAAGTGAGTTGAATCGAATTGAACTGAATTGGATTGACTTAAACTGAATTGAATTGTATTGAATTAAACTACATTGAATTGGATTGATTGATTGGGTGGCGCTGCTCTTGTGCTGACGCCCTCTCCCCAGTGAAGAGCAACCCGAATTTCATGCAGACAAATCTACTGTGACTTAAAAAGTGGTGTAAAATATAAAATATGAAAAAAAATTCAAGTCACGGCAGATTTCTCTACCTGAAATTTGATATGTTCTTCCCCGCCCGGGGAAAGCGCTTCGCCACGAGAGCAGCGCCACCCATTTAAAACCAACCAAGTCCATCTAAATAAAACCTGAAAACACTAACACCGTCAACCTAAAAAGAAACAAACCCAAACTGATATAATGATAACAAAATATTTTAAATCTTTTTATTCTTTAAGACCAATAAAACCAGCCATGATTTGAAACCAGCCATTCTGCTCGATTTATCATCCTTCTTGCGCTATGGACTCAGCAAATTAAGCATCTAATCCCCCCCCCCCCCCCACCTCTTTCTGTCTGTCTATCTGTCTGCCTGTCTCTCTTGTCTGTATCTCTGTCTGTCTGTCTCTGTCTGTCGTTCGCTCTCTGTCTGTCTGTCTCTCTCTCTGTTTATCTCTGTCTGTCTGTCTCTGTTTCTCTCTGTCTGTCTGTCTGTCTGTCTGTCTGTCTGTCTGTCTGTCTGTCTGTCTGTCTGTCTCTCTCTCTCTCTCTCTCTCTCTCTCTCTCTCCTCTCTCTCTCTCTCTCTCTCTCTCTCTCTCTCTCTCTCTCTCTCTCTAGTATCACTCACCTTTCCGTATCCCTGCATTTATCCAGACTTAAGAACTTCGATGATCTCGAGTCAGTCAGCAGATGACTAGATTGGCCTGAAAATGGACACAGCAATAATCATACAGAGAGATGGGGGGGGCTTGGGTTAATCTCTTACTGACTGGGGGGACAGGATAGCCTAATGGTCAGAACATTGCGCTCGCAATTTGACGACCCGAGTTCAATTCCCGGTCGAGGGGATTTTCCCCTGGAGTTAAC
Organism: Stramonita haemastoma; assembly: GCA_030674155.1. Taxonomy (NCBI): domain Eukaryota; kingdom Metazoa; phylum Mollusca; class Gastropoda; order Neogastropoda; family Muricidae; genus Stramonita; species Stramonita haemastoma. The sequence goes on along the minus strand of CM060323.1, from coordinate 32,942,336 downwards.
ATCAGTGTGATTCTACTCTCCCCAAAAGTCTTTCGGATGAGACTATAAACCGAGGCCCCGTGCGCGAACGCACGCAGAACATCTTGCGCACACGTTAAATCCTTTCCGCTTTTCGTAAGAGTAGGCCATTGTGTGCGGTGGGAACAGATGACAAAAATTTACAAAACTGCATACACACAGGGACTAGACGAAAAAAAAGCACATCAGTGATTATTCCATTATCCTCGATATAAAAGAATAAAATAAATAAATAAATAGATAAAATAAGAAGCCAAAAGGATATTGCTGGTCTTTCTCCAGCTTAAAACATCATGTGGGTCGTATCATCTGAAGTCGGAGTATTGCTGCCTATTTGAGAGAGACACAGAGAGAAAGACACGGAGAATTGGATTGAACTGAATTGAATTAATTTTACATTCAAAAGGGGATAGAATAGGCATGACAATTGTTTGTTTCGTATTCATTCAACCCTCTATAACAACAACATCAAAAATTATAAAAAGTCCATAACAAGAAACATACAGACAGACAGAGAAACAGACAGACAGACAGATAAACAGACACACACACACACACACACACACACCACACACACACCACACCACACCACACCACACCACACCACACCACACCACACCACACAACACAACACACCCCCCCCCCCCCCCACACAACCCACACACACAACACACCACAACATCCACACACCACACCACAACACACACACCACCCACACACAACACACACACACACACACACACACACACACACACACACACACACACACACACACACAACACACACAATTAAAAAAAAAAACCACTTACACACTGATGACAACTCCACATGCCAGAATTGGCCAGAAGGTCCGGCGGGCCTGACCACTGTCCAATCTTGGCCAGACAGCCCTCGTGAAACACCCGGTAACACACCCCGCACAGCAAGGTCTCGCTCCCCGTGTACACACTGCACACGTGACACAGTTCTTCTGCCTCCACCTGCACACAGAGGGACGGGACAGGATGGCCTAGTGGTCAGAACATCGCGCTCGCAATCTGACGACCCGGGTTCGATTCCCTCCCGTTTGAGGGGATTTTTCTCCTTGGAGTTTACATCAGTGCTGACTCCACTCTTCCCTCAAAAGTCTTTCGGATGAGACTTGTAAACCGAGGCTCACGTGTTCGAACGCGCGCAGAACATCTTGCGCACACGTTAAAATCATGTTCCGCGTTTCGTAAGAGTAGGCCATTGTGTGCCGGTGGGAAGAGATGACAATATTTACAAAACTGCATACACACGGGGACTGGATGAAAAAAAGCACACGAGTGCTTATTCCATTATCCTCGATATAAAAGTGGTTTTTTTTTTATATTTAAAAACACAACAAAGTCTGGATGGTTGTTGTTGTTGTTGAAGTCAAATTATTAGTCCTTTCCAGAATTTCTGATATGTGGACAGAGGCCAGAAAGTCAGAAGGTCCCCCCACACATCGGTGAGTCAGACTCCCACCTCAGCACCTCGGGCCATGCACCCCAAAATGTCACCATTCTGTCATACACACCACATCACACGCATGCACGCACCACCACACACACACACACACACAACAACACACACACACACACGCACACACACACACACACACAGTGCACACAGAGAGAGAGATAACACACACACACACACACACACACACACAGTGCACACACAGAGAGAGAGATCACACACACACACACCACACACACACACACACACACACACACACACACACACACAAGAGTGCACAGAGAGAGAGAGAGAGAGAGAGAGAGAGAGAGAGGAGAGAGAGAGAGAGAGAGAGAGAGAGAGAGAGAGTAGTGAAACAAGCGACTGAAGCGACAGCAACAACAAAAACAAAAACAATAATTGTGGACATCCAAAAAAACTCAAGTCTGTTATCAGACAGAAGTCTTAGCAAATCTCTGAACATATTTTTTGTGTAAAATAAAAACCCAAGAATAATCCCTTGTGTGTTTCAAATAAATGTTTATTTGAAAATCATAACCTTTTCATAATTGTTTCCCCTTACGAAAAACAAAACGCATACAACAGATTCCTCATTTATCACAATTCTCACCTGGTAGCACAAATAATTTCGATTTGGTAGCTTAACACAAAGAGTTAGGAAGAAGCGACAATGGCAACAAAATCAACCGATCTTTAGCAACCGACGTCAAAAATCAAGGTAAAAGGAGATTTTCGTAGCAACCGAGGAATCTTACAAAGAATTTTAACGAAAAAAAAAGAAAAGTAGTTTGTGTTAAAAAAAAAGTGCTGATTTGGGTCTATGATGTGATCGCAGACGACGATCGAGAGAATTGCTGTCAATTCTCTGTAGGTGACGTTCGGTCTTAACAAGGACGATTCAGAGTCCAGTGAATGTGTTCGACGAAAGTGCTTCACGGGATAATTATGTTGCGCTTGAAATTGTGAGTTGAAGAAAAAATATCAATGGGTGGTTAAGCAAGCAAGTGGTAGTTCGTAACGGAGAAAGAAAATGTGATGTGGACGTTTGCTAAGGATTTGATGTTGTCTGCTATGCTGTTGCTACGACTATCCTGTGAGTGCATTTGATACACTTTTTCCCCTGTTACTGTGTTGTTTATTCTTGTCTTGATATTGGTTCTGCTTTGTCGAAGACTGTCGTTTGTTGTTCATTTTCGTCATCTTTTGTATTGTCAGCTTATGTGGTATGATGATTATGATTTGAAAGGGTTACTTTGTGGAGGTTTATGATCTATACATGTTACTACGATGACCCTCTTCCCATTGTCTTTGATCAGTGTGCGTGTTTGTATATGTATGCACAGTGTGTGTGTGTGTGTGTGTGTGTGTGTGTGTGTGTGTGTGTGTGTGTTTGCGTGTGTGTGTTTGTGTGTGTGTGTCTTCTCTCTATCTCTATCGCGTTCTCTCTATCTCTCTATCTATCTAGCTAGCTAGTTATATATCGATATATATATATATATATATATATATATATATATATATATATATATATATATATACTCGTGTCAATCATGACACAGCGCTATCGAACAAAGGCAGCCCAAAATAATTGAAGTATCCAATAGTCTGCACACACTACACACACACACACACACACACACACACACACACACACACACGCACACACACACTACACACACACACTACACACACTACACACACACTACACACACACACTACACACACACACTACACACACACACTACAAACACTACACACACACTACAAACACTACACACACAACCACACACACACACAAAACACACACACACACACACACACTACACACACACACACACACACACACTACACACACACACACACACACACACACACACACACACACACACACACACACACACACACACACAACACACACACACACACACACACACACACACACACACACACACACACACACACACACACACACACACACACACACTACCACACACACACACACACACACATCCTCACACCACACACACTACACCCACTACACCCACACTACACACTACACACACACACACACACACTACACACTCACACCCACTACACACTACAGACACACACTACCCCCCCCCCCCCCCCCCCCCACCACACACACACCATTACATGTACACATCCCAGCATCAGTGTGTGTGATGTGGATGCTAAAGATGTGTCAGTGTAGTGTGAAGGCAGGCAAGTGGTTCATACTGGGGACAGGGAAGTGCGGGTTTCCTGTGCACTTCGCCCTGGCCTGTCACCGTCACCGCCACACACTTACACTTACAGCCCCACACGCCCTGTAGCCTATGTAGGCCTGTCTATAGGGGCCTAGGCCTAGGGCCGCTGACGTCAACCTTTTTGAGACTTGTTTGGACAAATCAGGGAGATAGGGAGGTGGGGAGAGGGGGGGTGAGGGGAGAGGGAGGGGGAAGGGGATGGGGGGGGCTGAGAGAGAGAGATGGGGGGGTTGAGAGAGAGAGAGGGGGGGGGGGTAGGGAAGAGAGAGAGGGAAGATGAGAGAGAGGAAGAAAGAGAGAGACAGAGAATGAGAATGAGAGAGAGAAAATGAGAGAGAATGTCTGTGTGTGTGAGAGGAGAGAGAGGAGAGGAGAGAGAGAGAGAGAGAGAGAGAGAGAGAGAGGAGAGAGAGAGAGAGAGAGAGAGAGAGAGAGAGAGAGAGAGAGAGAGAGATGAAATGAAATAAAATGAAATGAAAATGGTTTTATTGAACATCAGCCTTGGGCCACAATTCAACACAAAGTGGGAGATGGGAGGAGTGGATGAACAGGAAAAAAAAAAGATAAGTTAGTCTTTGCAGCACTGGGAAAACTTTATCACAAACTTGTAGCTATTCAAGAAATAAGGGGAGTAGATACAATTTATTGTTCATGAAGCTGCTCTGTTTCTAACATCGGTTACTTAGTGCTGGCTAGTGTTGTTGTCTTAAGCAAATGCTGTGAGGGTTGCATTTTTTTCTTCTTCTTCTTTTGGACTATCTGATCAGTGTGAATATGGACTTGATCCAGTGACAGCGGACAACTTCACACATGAATACGCAGAAGAAGAGCTAAGAAAAGTGCTACACCGGATAAAACCAAACTCCGTCTCGAGTAGCAGTTCTGTGGCCTTTGTCAATTTTTGTTTTATAAGATTTTGGTTAGTTAGTTCTTCAGTTTAACGTCCTTCCACAAAACAGTGATATCAGACGTGCACTCTTCAAATAAAGGCGGCAGAACTCTGCAAATTCTCCAGGCTACTGCAGAGCTTCGTGGCCAGTGAGGTGGGGTCAGCAAGATCCTTCTGCCTTTCATTGGTAGTCTTGCGGTAAAGCACTTGCCTAGAGAGTGGGAAGCGCGAGTTCCGTCCCCCTTTGTGACCGAACTAAATTCCACTTGTTCCCCGTTAACTAGACCTTCAGTGTTGATTTGGATGAGGCGGTAAACTGAGGTCCTGTGTTCAAGTCTCGTATGCAACAAGGGATGGTGGTAGTGGTGGTGAGGGTCATTGTTTTACATATTTCCTTTACCTTCCATGATGAGTACTGCATTAATAAGTTTTACTGCAATGGCAAAGTTGTGGCAAGGTTATTTGTCTTTAACATTTTTCTTTCCTTTTTTCATCGAAACTAGAATTTCATTCGTTCAGGTGTACGTTCCCATAAACTAAAAGATAATATAGCAATGTTAAAGGAAAAAAACAACAACTACCCAACAACAACAACAAAACAAGCAAAACAGCAAAAAGAAAGATACAAAACAAAACAAAGAAACGACTGCCTCACGTGTTTGTTTATGAATGGAAACGGAGTATCTGCAGTAGCTACACTGCCTCCACCCCCACCCCCCACCCCTACCCCTACCCCTTGGTTCAAACAAAGTTATATTAAGAAAAGAAACACATTGTACACAAATACCCTTTGGAGCAGCAACAAGCTGATAGCTTACAGTGTACTACACTTGGTGACTTTATACTTCGAATGAGACTATAAACCGAGGCCCCGTGTGTGAACGCACGCAGAACATCTTGCGCACACGTTAAATCCTGTTCCGCTTTTCGTAAGAGTAGGCCATCGTGTGCCGGTGGGAACAGATGACATTTACAAAACTGCATACACACAGGGACAGGATGTAAAAAAAGCACAAGAGTGCTTATCCCATTATCCTCGATATAAAAGAATAAAACAAACACACACTTGTGGAACTTTGAAACCTCATATTTGCGTGTTGATATTATATATAATTTTGAAGTCAGAAAAAAAAAAAAGAAAATAGCAATACTAGATAAGTTAAGACCTCTTCCTGAGTGGCCATCTAACAGGATCAAGAGGGAACACAGTTTCAAGGAACTGACACACTAAACAAAGAAAGCATCCTAGTAAAATAAAACCATCACCCCTCCAAACCCCAAATCAAAACACAACCGAATCAGCATTAGGGTATGTAGTGTTACTTGGGCTTTATCACAGTTCTTGATTAAACCATTGACGCTGGGGGGCAACAGTAAAGTGAGAGGCTGTATGATCAGTGGCTTTCTTTCCCACTCATGGAATTCCACTTTACAGCTTAGTCTTTAGTGATCGACTATGGTTCTCTGACTAGGAGGCTTGACTTGCACAGTCCTTATGTGCTGCAGCCCTTGGGACTACTTGGTCTTTGGAGAACATCTCCAACGCTGACTGTCCGTATGCCCACTTGGCCAAGAGAGTGGGGGTGTGCTGTGGGCAAGACATCACTATAATCAAATTTCTGCCCAATTTCAAAAACACACACTCTCTTTGTCTTTGTCTGTCTCCGTCTGTCTGTCTGTCTGTCTGTCTGTCTGTCTCTCTCTCTCTCTCTCTCTCTCTGTTTGTCTGTCTGTCTGTCTGTCTGTCTGTCTGTCTGCTGTATTTCTTTCTTGCATTTTTTCCTTCCTTCCATGCAGTGCCAAAATTCCATCTCCTTAGGCCTCACCTTCCACTTGAGAAGAGTTGACAAGCGTGACTAAGCGCACGGCATAGGGCTGCCTTCTCTTCCATCCCATCCTAGCCCTCCTTCCCTCCCTCCCTCCCTCCTTCCTATTTTAGACATCGGGGCATCGTGTATCTACAAGTGCTGCCCCTTAGCATGGCTGTTTATTTACGGACAATCCCAACCGCCTTAGTGGTTACTTCAAAACGCTCGTCAGTCATAGTGAGGTGTTATTATGAGTAGGGAATGACAGACTTTCTCTCTTCTTTTGTGGCTGTTTAATTTTGTTTGTTTGTTTTTGTTTTTTTGTTGTTGTTTTTTGTTTTGTTGTTGTTTTTGTGGGTTTTTTGTTTGTTGCTGTTGTTTGTTTTGTTGTGGGTTTTTTATTTATTTTTTTATTTTATTTATTTATTTTTTTTTTTTGGGGGGGGGTTAAAGACGTAGTTCTATAAACTAAGACTTTTGCAAACGTGACAAAAGACACGACAGAGATTTACGTGTCTCCGATCTTATTTAGAGATTGAGTCATCGTGTACAAGTACCGGTGCTTAGTTATGTACAGTCCTCTCAAGAGTTATTATACCATAACTTACTTTAAACGCTCATGGTTGTTACTGGTGCTGTGGTGTAATGAGGAGAGACTTACAGCATTTGTTGTTGTTTGTTTGTTTGTTTGTTTTTTATCATAGTTGTGTAAGCGAAAGTGAGTGCGTGGTCTATTTCTGTTGGATGGGTGTGTAAGTGGGGAAGTGTGTGTGTGTGTGTGTGTGTGTGTGTGTGTGTGTGTGTGTGTGTGTGTGTGTACGTATACGTGTGTGTGTGTGTGTGTGTGTGTGTGTGTGTGTGTGTGTGTGTGTGTGTGTGTGTGTGTGTGTGTGATAGAGACAGAGAGAGAGAGACCGTGAGTGTGTGTGTGTGTGTGTGTCTGTGTGTCTGTGTCTCTGTGTCTGTGTCTGTGTGTGATAGAGACAGTATATCATAATGTGTGTATGCATTTGTGTGTGCGTGCGTGTGTGCGTGCATGTGTGTCTGTGTATGTGTGCGTGTGTGTATGTGTTATACTTTGATAATGCCATTGTTTCTCAGAACGATTGACTTAGTTTAGTTCTTGTAAATCCACTTCAATCCACAGGATCCGATCCCAGGGATGAGTCCGGGAGGCAAGCGTAGGCGTGGCTTATCTCAGTGACACAGAGAGAGAGAGAGAGAGAGAGAGAGAGAGAGAGAGAGAGAGAGAGAGAGAGAGAAGAGAGAGAGAGAGAGAGAGAGAGAGAACAGACAGAGAGAGAGAGACACACACAGAGAGAGAGAGAGAGAGAGAGAAGAGAGAGAGAGAGAGAGAGAGAGAGAGAAGAGAGAGAGACTGTGCCTAGTAGCGCTGCTTGTCAGTTGTGTCAAGTCAGCGGATTCTCAACTCCTGCGGTTCAAATTTTGGTTTCTAAATCAAGGCCAACAGCTACATTCTTTTTTTTCCTTTTTTTTTAATAAAAAAAAAAACAACAAAAACTGAAACATCATAACAGAGTGAAAGCAATGGTGGATTTTTTTTTTACTCTGTGTGAGAAAGAAAATATAGGAACTTTTTGTACTTTATCTGTCAGTGCGAGAAATGTGGGATTATGTCACAGCGGGTTCTTCCTCTCGATTGTTGTATGTGGAAAAGTGCTTTTTAACAGATATCTATTTCCCACACACGCACACACTGACACCCACAAAGAAACACAGAGGCGAAGTCCATCCCCTCCATGTCGCAGATTGCATGCTGGGTATGTTCGTGTCATTCATGCCATCAGCCAGAAATGGCCTGCATTTAGATCCAACCCCCCTCCCCCCCTACCCAGTGGCTAGGTTTTTAACGTGTGCTCAAGATGTTTTCACAAGATCGAAAGGACTAGCAAAAACAATACTGCAAGGCACTGTCCAAGGGGAAAGAAAAGGAGGCAGACCAGGGAAGAGATGGGAGGACAACATCAGCGAATGGACAGACCTCAAAACTCAACAAAACCCTAAGAAAGGCAGAACAGAGGGAGGAATGGAGGGAACTGGTTGTCAAATCTTCGGGGGTACCCCCACGGTTGCCAGACTAAGAAATAGATAGATAGATAGATAGACAGACAGACAGACAGACAGACAGACAGACAGACAGATAGATAGATAGATAGATAGATTAAGGTGTAATGCGCATGTGAACACATCGGACCTCAGTTTAAGATTTTGGACCTGCAGAGGAATAAAGTCAAAACTAAAACAAAATGTCTTAAAAGTCATAACTAATAATAACTTCAGTAGGGAGGGGAGGAGGGTAAAAAAACAACAACAAAACAACCCTAACGGGCATCTCAGCAGAGACACGAACCTGCGGCGTAAGTACACATCAAATCACAAGTTTCGTATTCAAACCAGAGGTGTTTTTTTTTAAGACCCAGCTGGTTGGATAGTGTGGGTCTGTTGTTGTGATTTGTTTTCTGTTTTTTTTTTAGGGGTGCAGCGGGGTGTATCTGTGTGTGTATGGGGGGGGGTATAACCTAATTTTACAGTGGGCTGTGGAAACGGAAATAAAACAATGGCTGGCGTTACCAGACATGTGGCAACATTTCCATCTAGCGCTGTTGATGACCCCGACCCTTGGACCGCAAAGGCACAAAACAAAATAGATACTGAGCCGCTAAGGGCTGTGTGGTCCGGCTTGTTTGGGGTTTTTTGTTGATCTATTTCATACTTGTGTATTTCGAGGATAATGGAATAGTCACTCATGTTCGGGTTTTGTTTGCTGTTGTTTGGTTGGTTTGGTTTGGAGTTTGTGTGTTGTTTGCTGTTGTTTGGTTCGTTTGGTTTAGAGTTTGTGTGTTGTTTGCTGTTGTTTGGTCAGTTTGGTTTAGAGTTTGTGTGTTATTTGCTGTTGTTTGGTTAGTTTGTTGGTTTGGAGTTTGTTTGTTGTTTGCTGTTGTTTGCTGCATGCCTCAACCTGCTGTCCCTACGATGCCGCACATGTCGATCTTTCCGCCCCAGCTACACTCAGAGTCGTCATGTCGCATCCAGCAGGGCCAGAAGTCCACAGGGAACTAGCCCATGCCATCAATGCCAGACAACCTGTAAGGCCACCAGCAAGAGGGACCCACGCCGCTCATGTCAATCTCCCCGCCACAGCTATACCCAGATTTGGTCTTGTTCTGTCCTATCTTCAGGGCCATAAGTCCACAGTAACACCATCAGTATCAGGCCCCCATCCAGAGGGACCCAGTACTGCTGCTGTGTCCCTTTTGGTGTGGTGTTCAATGGTGCCTGTTCCGAGGTAACATACGCAGGACACCACCTACTAACCCCCCCCCCCCCCCCCCTTCTGACGACAGTAATAGTTCAGTCGTGGAGCCAGAGTGAGTGAGTCACCCACCTGGAATGGTGATCACCACGGCAGATAGCCTAGTGGTCGAAACATTGCGCTGGCAATTTGACGACCCGGGTTCTAGTCCGGTCCGGTCGAGGAGATTTTTCTCCTGGAGTTAACATCAGTGCTGACTCCACTCTCCCCAAAAGTCCTTCGGATGAGACTTTAAACCGAGGCCCCGTGTGCGAACGCACGCAGAACATCTTGCGCACACGTTAAATCCTGTTCCGCTTTTCGTAAGAGTAGGCCATCGTGTGCCGGTGGGAACAGATGACAATATTTACAAAACTGCATACACACGGGGACCGGATGAAAAAAAGCACATGATTGCTTATTCTGTTATCCTCGATATAAAAAGAATAAATAAAATAAAAATAAATAACGTCCCTCGAACGACTTGTCTGTCTGTCTGTCTGTCTATCTATCTCTGTCTGTCTGTCTGCCTGTCTATGTCTGTCTGTCTGTCTGTCAGTCAGTCTCTCTGTCTGTCTCTGTCTGTCTGTCTGTCTATGTCTGTCTGTCTGTCTCTCTCTCTCTCTCTCTCTCTCTCTCTCTCCCTCTCTCTCTCTCTCTCTCTCTCTCTCTCTCTCTCTCTCTCCCTCCCTCCCTCCCTCCCTCCCTCCCTAGTATTGTATTTATTTAAACAACCTTTCCGACACAGTTTGCAGAGTGCATGCTAGGTCTGTTGGTGTCATACATATCCTAAAGGTCATAGCTGGCGCAGTCTACTCTTCAGCGACAAGTGCATGGGGGTTTAACACATGTGTACAAGAAGCTATGCAATGCGTTCGCACTCGGTTCCTCAGGCAAGGGAAGGAGAGAAGGACGACAGTTTTTAAAAAAAAAAAGTTTTCAAGTGTTTATTATGGCATGGACATTCTATTGCACTATGCAGTAGACTTTTTTTTTCGGGGGTGGGGGGTGGGGTGGACACAAAATGAAGCGGAAGTTTTGCCTACTAGTGTGAAAGATTCTTTTCTTTTGAAAATTCTTTGTGGCATATCTTCTCACATTGATTCGTGATACAATAATTATTCTTCATTTTGTTAAAACATACACACACGCAAGCGCACGCGCCACACGCACGCACACACACACGTGTGCACGCACGCGTGCACATACACACACACACACGCACACTCACACACATACATACACACACAGACACAGACACACACAGACACAGACACAGACACAGACACAGACACACACACACACACACACACACACACACACACACACACACACACACACACACACACACACACACGTAAAGAATCGGGGGAGGCAGGGTAGCAGCTAATCTTAGTGCAATTGATCAATCAAGTAATTTGTATCAATCTGTGGGTGAGTCGCCATCATGACCGTTATCATCATTCAACTATGCTATTTCTTTAGGAATTAGTTGGGCGCTGAGTGAGCACCTCCCGAAAAGGTCATCATCATCATCATCATCATCATCGTCATCGTCATCGTCGTCGTCGTCATCATCATCACCACCACCACCACCACCACCACCACCACCACCACCACCGCCACAACCACCACCACCACCATCATCGTCGTCATCAAATTCATCATCATCGTCGTCGTCGTCACCATCATCATCACCATCAAGTTCTTCATCTTCATCATCATCATCATCATCATCATCATCATCATCATCATCATCATCATCAAATTCTTCTTCATCATCATCATCATCATCATCATCATCACCACCACCACCACCACCACCAACAACAACAACAACACCAACACAAATAATCCCCACCCCACCACCACCCACCACCACATTAAAATTTAGTAAAAGAACCGAAACGAACCCCCACCCCCCAACCAAATCGACCTTGACCTCTCTCTCACCTTGCCCTCCTGGAAGAAGGCGATGTCGACAGGCAGCAGTTCGTTGTCCTCCACTCGGCGCACGCGGTCCAGCTGCGTGAAGTCCACGAAGCGCAGAGACTTGGAGCGCGCGCGCATGGCCGGTGGCCTCAGGTCGTCCACATCCTCGCTCGACTTCCGCCTTCCTGGGGTGAAGGTCACCTCCCCTCCCTCGCCGTCTGCCCGACTCCATTGGGCCGAGCTTTTCTTCCCGGCCTTGAACTTGGCGGATTTGCCCTTGACCTTGGCCTTTTTGTTCTTTTTGTATTCCGTTTGGGGTTTAGTCCTTTTGTCTTTGGAGGAGGAGCCGCCCATGGTTTGGTGGTGGTGGTGGTGGTGGTGGTGGTGGTGTGTGTGTTGGGGGGGGGGGGCTCACTGGTGTATAGGGGCCTAGTGAGGTTCCTTGCTTCGGTTGGTACTGTTTGGTTTGAGGAGAGTTTTAGCTTTTGATATGGACAAGTAGCAGTTTTTTTTGTTTTTCTAATGCTGTTTTTGGTGTGATCTTCTACTATTTTTCATAATGCTTTCTTGGCAATGATACGTGGAAAAAAAACATGACGGTAGATCACATTGTATACCTTGGCAAAGTTACCCTGATCTTCACAAAAGTTATCTTTTTGCTTGATTTGGGGGTAAGAACTGTGAATTCTTAAGATTAGAGAATAACTTGTTTTTGTTAAAAAATCAGATATATTTTTTTTAGTTTGTACAATGCTTATTCAAACCATTACCAGATCTTTGCATAGAAAACGCAGAACTTGTTATACAGTTTTTGTGAAGCTACGTTTCAGAACCAAATATGTGTGCTTAATGGCAGCTAGATCATTCTTTGGCATTTGATTCCTCAAAATCAGAAGAAAAAAATTGCTCATCAGGCAAATTACGCAATCAAAGGTAGAAGAATAACAGAGCTTTTCATTACATACGTTATTTTCATTTCACAAACGTGTCTGGTTACTCAAAGGAACGCATCATCAAGCAACAATATCTTCAATTTTTTTAAGGAAATAAAGGCGCACATCGTATCATGGCTGCTACTGGTTTTTTTACGTTGCTCAAACACAAGTTATGACTTTTCCTTGGTTTTAGCAAACCTTTCTGTATGCCTTGGAATTTCAGCCCCCCACAAAAAATGAAGCAAGTTTAACACTGTTGTTTCCACTCACAAAAACACTAGTATCTAAAACAAGCACCACAACTACACACACACACACAGAGTCCTAAAACCAGTTCACGTGGAGACCAACAGAACTGTCACAGTCTCTCTCTAAAATCTCAGCCTTCTCTACTACGCTTGTTGAACTGATGTCTGTCTGGTGTCCGGTTGTGAAGGAATTCGGTGGCAGTGAAGATCTCATTGGCACAGACACCTCTCTTCCCAACCTATGACGTGACCCTGTCTCTACCGGAAAACCAGAGTCTGTGGCACAAACAGATACATGAAAGTGGCTTTTCGCAACAGTCTCAGTATCCGTGTGGCCCTTTTAGCTTTCTCACTTCTCGTTCGATCCAACCGAAAAATTCCAGTTTAGTAATTATCACTTATTGTGAGCAGACGTTAAATATACAAGATTGAACAAACGAGCGAACGAACTAAAAAAAATTGTGTTGTATTTGTCACTTCTCGACTGATCCAACACAACAAAAGTTTTCTTTTGTGCTGTATCAAAGGGTGGTTACAAATTAGGGGGGGAAATCGGTACGTTTGTTTTAATCCTGGTTTTGATTGTGAAGTTTCAAGAAATTCGTTGCAGTTGAAATTTCTTCATTATCATTATTATTTGCTGGTTGTTGAGGTCTGTGATTGACGCCTGATGATGACAGCATTTAGTGAGTCCTGAAACACAATATGAAGATAATAATAACAGTTCATTGAAAACAATAATAACGATAATGATGATGATAAGAAAAGAAGAATGATAATGTACCATAAAACGTTAATAATAATAATAATAATAATAATAATAATAATAATAATAATAATAATAATAATAATAATAATAATAATAATGATGATGATAATAATAATAATAATAATAATAATAATAATAATAATAATAATAATAACAACAATAACAATAATACATGGAATTTATATAGCGCTATATCGGTATTATTCGGTAGCACTCTTAATAGCAGCAGCAGTAGCAACGGCGGTAGCAGCGCAGCAGCAGCAGCAGCAGCAGTAGTAGTAGTAGTAGTAGTAGTGGTAGTAGTGGTAGTAGTGGTAGTAGTGGTGGTGGTGGTGGTGATTGTGGTGGTGGTGGTGGTGGTGGTGGTGGTCGCTCACATACAGTTTCTATAAACGTGTGATATTTACATACATACATACATACATACATACATACATACATACATACATACATACATACATACATACATACATACATACATACATACACACACACACATATTTGCATATATATACACACACCACACACACACACATATATATATATATATATATATATATATATATATATATATATATATATATATATATATATATATATATATATATATATATATATATACAAACGCGTTATATAGACACGAACGGTTTATACAGATACGGTTTATATCATAAACCATATGGACGGTTTACATTGATACAGTCAATTTATATGAAAACAGACATTGAAAAAAAGATACAGGCGGTTTATGTTCTTGTCGAAGCTACGTTAGAGTCCCAGCGGAGGTTTCTAATTCAGAGACTTAAATAACAAGGAAACGTTTTATCTCACTCAGGTGCCGGCTGCCGGTATATTATATCATATTCAATATAGCTGGCTTACATAGAAATTAGTGTTTTTAGTATATATTACACAGTTTAAATACAGTTTATATGCATACAGCTTATGCATATATATACATATATATACATACATACGTACATACATGTATACATACATACATACATACATACATACATACATACATACATACATACATACATACAGACAGACAGACAGACAGACAGACAGACAGACAGACAGACAGACAGACATTCATACATACATATATACATACATACATATGTGTGTGTGTGTGCACACGCGCGCGCTCGCGTGTTGCTTCCCTTAAATCAACGTAAGAAGGAGGAAGAAGACTGTAAACGTCACAACATTTTCCTATAGGTCTTATTACCTATCAGCTCAGTTATTCAGCTTATCTTGCAAGTTATTCCTACTGCTGTATTATACACGGCCACGGCCACGGCCACGGCCCCGGATGCTTTGTATGTAACCGATTTGCTGTGACGCGGTGTCCCAGCTCCAAGGAAACGGCGGTGACCTTGGACTATTTACGCGGAAGTCTTGCTGTCACTTAAGGTGACCGGCGTACAATCTGTCCAATCCGACGGCGAAGGAGTGTGACCGAGTATTGTGCAGTGGAGTTGGAAGAGGTTCTGGTCGGGATATGTTGCCGGTCTGCGCAGCATTTTTATCGTGAAGGAAGATTGCGTTTGCCCATCTTCACTCCGTCGCCTTTTAAGCTTTTGAGCTTGAGAGCCGGTGTGGACTGCCTGACTTCCCCCTTGACTTCTAGAAGTCGCTGAAGCACTGCTCTGACTTTTTCATGCAAGGTTTCATGGGAAATTTGAACCTGCCGGAGTCCATCTCTCTGCATGTCGCAGATTGCATGCTGGGTAATATATCACATCAGGCCATCTGGCTATTGCTACTGGCCTACCATTCTGAGAACATGGATTGGTTTGTTTGTGTGTTTGTTTTTTTTACCGTGTGCACAATATGGTATGCGTGCGTTCAGTATACAGTCTCGCTGAAGGCTTTAGGGATTGGGATCGGAATCGATGTTCAGTCCAGCAAAACATCCTTTTAACGGAAATCCCAGCGAAGACTTGAACTATTTCTCCCTCCGTTACTGTTAAATTACGAGCTCGGCATTCTAACCACTAGGCTGAGAGGGAGAGGGGAGAGGGGGTAGATTCCGCTACAAGGTGCAGAAAAGATGTAACGGGTTCAGTCCATTTGTTGAAGTGTAATTAATGCAAGTCTCCTATGGATTTGATGGGTCACGATGTGCACATCAGAAGCTCCTGTAAGCTTCGGCATCGCTCCAGAAGAAGAAATTTATCGTACACTGGCATTCTAAGGCAACCGGACCAACTTCACTTGGCCGCAGAATCTATCACACTGGGTAAACGTTGGGTATGTTTGTGTTTTCATCTTGCACTGGACGAAGTAAACAAGCATATCTGATCTCAATGAGCACATTCACGAGGAGCAGTAAAGTACAGGCCAATCAGTGCGTTAAGTCGATGTAGGAGATCGTGAAATCAACTAACTTTGACCCAGCAGTTAAAGTTAAAGTTAAAGTCTGTCCCGAGCCTAAGGCTCATCAGGCCGGTGCTTATCCCGGTTTCTGTGACGTTAGTCATAGACTCCCCCCTGGATAGGACGCCAGTCTATCGCAGGGTTAACCCCCAACACAAGGTTGGTACCCCTTTTACACCTGTCAATCACCCCCAAATCTTCTGCAACTGTGGGTGAGCCGGATGGGACCGAAAAAGGAAGTAGCAGGCCTGCAGTTCAGCTAGCTAATTAATGATAGCGATCATACAAATTCCCATCCTTCATCCACCAGACGACTTGTCAGATTTGAACCTTTGAGCCCTGACTTTAGCGCTCCTGGGATAAGCTTGAAAACAGTCATGCACGCAAACTTCTCATTTGTTGTGCAATTTCAATCTCACAGCGATTCCCAGGTAGGATGAGTGAGTCAGGGTGCACATTCTGGGTGACAGACCCCCAGAGTGTTAAGTTGGGGAACGCACAGCAACAACAACAACAGAATAAAGTATATAAGAATGATAAAGTATTTGACTTGGATTGAGTGAGAATTTAGTTCCAATCCAATCCAATGATGTTGCTTAGAGCCCCGCCGACCGCACAGGCCATATCGGGGCTGTCACCTCGTCATATTTTAAAACTCGTATTAAAACTGTGCGACTATAAACAGTTTAAAACGGGGTATAAAAACAACTTGACTGTCCTTGCTTGTAGGGACGCCCTGGTCAACCATAAGGGTCAGCCCAGGCCGGCCACCGCGTTGTGGGAAAACCCTCATCAATCACACATAAAATGAGATAAAACCAAAACCAGATTCCTTAAAACGATCCTGTCCTTACAGACCAACTATACCACTTTCAACTCATATCAGACGGGAAAAAGCCTGATTCTCTCAGGAATTTAGTTGCCTGCTTTACTGGGCTGTCTGTGTCATGTACACAAGCATGGGTGTCACAGCTTCGCTGTCACAGTAGTCTCTCTCCACCGAGAGGAAACGGGCCATGTACAAAGCTAGGAAGTCCGTGTATCCTACATATCAGAACGAGAAGCATTGGCAGAGTTTATGTATATACACACAGCGGCCTATTGTGTCCAGTTCGCGTCACAACTATCCCCTCAAATTTGACCTTCGATTCCGCGTAACCCGACATCTTCTTTCTTAACTTCTTTAGGAATCTTCTGGGCATTGATTAAGAATACGTGTTCTTTAATATGTCCAGGCTAGAGGAAGCTTTCTGTCGCAAAGATTTTCCAAAGTCATGTACAGAAATGTTCTAGGCCGTGTATCAAATGGCGACGGGATAACTCAATGGTCAGAGCACTCGCTTTCCCCCAGCCAAGGTTAATCAGCACCGAGCGTGGTTACCAATTGGATGGGTGACCGTTTGCACACCTTGGCTTCAGTACAGCACCCCATTTCACTTAGCTGTAAACGAGTACCTGCCCTCTTTAGGGTCAGGGAAGGTAAAGCAGCGAGGGAGAGGATATGGGCGCCGCCCTCAATACGCTGGCCCCTAGAGAAGCTGACGTCTCTAATGCCTCGCTCCCCTACGACCACATAGGTTAAGGGACGACACCTTTACCTTTTTTTCTGTAGTATATTGAACCTGGCGAAACTCATCATGCTCTGATCGTCAACTGCATGCTGTGGGTGTTAGTCTTTCATGTACCACTGGCTGTAGCTAGCTGGCCTACTCCTCAACAAAGGCTGAATGGGGTTTTAACGTGCGGGCTAGATGGGATGCGTGCATTATAGGCTACATGAAGACCCCAGTTTACAGTGTCACCCAACGGGATTCTCGGGGTGATTGAGTTGTAGTGTGCTAACTGCTGGGGGAATTCCTATTAGGTTTGCTCCCACTCTCTAGCTCTGCGGTCGTGGTGACCAAGCATATATAGAGAGAGAGATAGATAGAGACAGAGACAGAGAGAGACAGAGACAGAGAGACAGACACAGACAGAGAGAGAGAGGAGGGAGACAGAGAGACAAAAAGATACAGAGAGAGACACACACAGACACAGACACAGAGAGTGAGAGACAGAGAGATTGAGAGATGTATATGTACACAAAACATTCATCAAAAATGGCAGAACAAGACACAGCATAATTATAACAAAAAATTAAAAGATCGTTACGATAGTTTTAGGTGCATGCTTACGTTGTTACTGCAGCAGGATCGAAACGGATACTTGACAAAACGGAAATCAGAGTGCAGTTATATCAAAACAACAACTATTTTTTTTCACAGCTAGGCGGAAAAAACCCAAAACAAACAAAACATCAGTAACACACTCTTCAGCAGGGACCGGAAGTGGGTGGGGTGGGTGGAGATTTAAACTGGATTACTACTAGATTAAATACATGATCACGTGATTCTGGTAAAAACTTGCCAGTCTTGTGAAGTACATCTGTCAACAGCAAGTTTAAGAGATTTATTGATTTATTTGTTCTTTCATTTCAAGGATAATAGAATAATCACTCATGTGTTTTTGACATCTAGTCCCCGTTTGTAAGCACTTTTGTAAATGTGTCATCTGTTCCCACCGGCACACAATGGACTACTCGTTTTGAAAAGCGGAAAAGGATTTAACGTGTGCGCAACATGTTTTGCGTGCACGGGACCTCGGTTTACAGTCTCATCCGAAGGACTTTTGGGGAGAGTGGAGTCCGCACTGATGTTAACTCCAGGGGAAATAATCCCCTCGAACGGGAATCGAACCCGGGTCGTCAGATAGCGAGTACAATGCTCTGACCACTAGGCTGTCCCGTCCCAGAGAGAGAGAGAGAGAGGTGGGGAGAGATTGAGGGGTGGTCTTTACAAATTATGAATTTACACAATGTCATGGTTTCGCACTTTTACAAAACTGACAAATCTTATTTTCTGTGCTGACCTGCCCAACAGGTAAACCGTGAGGTTCTGCGTTCGATTCCCAAGCTTTGCCCTTTCTTCCCAGTTTGACAAGAAAGTACAACTGAATGTCGAAGTCCTTGGGATGAGACTATAAACCGAGGCCCCGTGTGCGATCGCACACAGAACATATTGCGCACACAGTAAAACCCGTTCCGCCTTTCGGA
This sequence comes from Stramonita haemastoma, assembly GCA_030674155.1. NCBI lineage: Eukaryota > Metazoa > Mollusca > Gastropoda > Neogastropoda > Muricidae > Stramonita > Stramonita haemastoma. The sequence continues at coordinate 32,923,196 of CM060323.1, read as the reverse complement.
AGAGTAGGCCATTTCTCTTGCCAGTAGGAACGGATGATAACATTTCTAAAACACATACATACATCTGTCGTGTTTATGCACCATCCTCAAAGTCGAAATGCGGCTACCTAAATGACGGGAAGAAAAAAACTTGTTGCCTAGTTGTTAGAACATTGCGCTCGCAATCTGACAACCTACGAGTTAAAATCAGTGCAGACTCCATTCCAAAATTGAACAAAACTGCATACACACGGGTACTGGATGTGAACAAAAGCACATGAGTGCTTATTCGATTGTCCTCTCTCTCTCTCTCTCTCTCTCTCTCTCTCTCTCTCTCTCTCTCTCTCTCTCTCTCTCTCTCTCTCTCTCTCCTCTCTCTCTCTCTCTCTCTCTCTCTTTCTTCTCTCTCTCTTTCTCTCTCTCTCTGTACTGAATAATAAAATAAGTAAATAAATGAATAAGTACATAAATACCATTGGTGCACATCCAACTATACCCGAAGATCGAAAAACAACAACCAAAAAAACAGACTGTTCTGATGAGACTCGACCCCCGGCTGGCTTCAGATCACGGGACCGGTTTCTAACCACTAGGCTCCTCTTATGTTGGTGAAAAGGATAAGAAGAGGGCAAGATGGAGTGCCGGAGATGAAGGACATACACGTATACAGCACAGAGAGAGATGAAGAGTTAGTTATCAAGCGATCGTTATCATCAGGAAATCGCTTTTGGACAAACACGGAAGATCGTTGTTGAGGCTTTGGAGTATTGTATTATAAACCCTTTGTTCTGCTGCTACCAGGAAAGCAGTCAGTGATTGGTGTGTGTGTGTTGGGGGGGGGAGGTGTGTGTGTGGGGGGGGGGGGGGAAGGGGTGTGTGTGTGTGTGTGTGTGTGTGGTGTGTGTGTGTGTGTGTGTGTGTGTGTTTGGATTATAGTGGGATTGCGAAGCCATTTCTGAGAATGATAAAGACCCGCATGTGTGTGTGTGTGTGTGTGTGTGGTGTGTGTGTGTGTGTGTGTGTGTGTGTGTGTGTGTGTGTGTGTGTGAGAGAGAGAGAGAGAGAGAGAGAGAGAGAGAGAGAGAGAGAGAGAGAGAGAGAGAGAGAGAGAGAGAGAGAGAGATGCAAATATAGCATTTTCCTCAGAAACAAGTTTTATGTGGATTTACTTCAGAACAACTTTGGAACAGCTCACGTGTTTGTTTTTTGTTTGTTTTCCTGTGTTTGTTTTGTTTGCTTTCCTGTGTTTGTTTGCTTTGTTTTATTGCTCTGTGTGTTTGCGTGCGTGCGTGTGCGTGCGTGCGCGCGCGCACGCGCGCGCGCGCGCGCGCGCGTGTGTGTGTGTGTGTGTGTGTGTGTGTGTGTGTGTGTGTGTGTGTGTGTGTGTGTGTGTGTGTGTGTGCTTGTGACCGCTCTTGTTTGCGTTTTTGGTTGGGTTTATTTGTGTGTCACAAAGAATTCTTTTAAATTGCATTGAAACCTATTGTAAGACATAGATAGACTGCCGAACCTTCAACAATTTGATGCAGAACTTTTATTTCGATCCTAGGCTAGAGCTCCGGGATTCACAAATGATGAAATTTTTGCGTTTGCATCAGTGTTTGTCCACCATTCCCGTGGGGATGCCAGGGGTCTCTCAGTATAAACAGCATCCCCACCTTCTGGAAATTCTGTGCTGGTAATTCCATCTTTTCTAGCCCTTGTTCCTTTTCTTCCTGTCACCTCATTCTCGTGGTACCTGGAACCATTCGTATTGGCGATTGCCTTTTCAATGGACCATTCCAGCGACGTGGAGAGCGGGGGGGGAGGGAGGGCCTAGGGGGGAGGGGAGGGACAGGTTTTATGCTTTAGAGCCTAAAGTGCAACACCATAGTCTTCCGAGACTGACGGATACCTACTACTATATTCTTATCCATTTTAACAGAACGAACATTCTACTCTTCCGAAAGGTGGAGCAGGTTTTCAACGTGTGCGCAAGATTTATGTGTGTATTATTTTTTACACGGGCCTCGGTTTATAGATCTAGTCTCATCCAAAGGAATTTGGGGGGAGTGGAGTCAGTACTGATGTTAACTCCAGGGGAACATTTCTTTAAACGTGCGCCTCCCTGTTGGCTCGAACCCTGGCCGTCAGATCAAAGGCGCAAGGCTCTAACCACTAGGCTACACCGCCCCCCATTCTTGATGCTGACTGACGAGAGTGGTTGCTGACGGATGCAGGGAAAGAGACACACCTGTTCAGGGTTTGAGAACTTTGTCAGTGCAGGGGGCTTTCCAATGGCTGATATCAACATGAAGGCACCTGTCATCTCCCCCCCCCCTCCCCTGCAATCACAGTATGCTTGTTCTCCATCAAACTTTCTGCTTACAGACACTGTAACAGTTGTTAATAACAATTATATGACTGCTGTCGCTGCTGATGATGATTTTTTGTTGGGGGCTTTTAGTTTTTGTTCCTTGGCTAGGGTAATGAGGTTTACCAATGGTGAGATTCTTGTGTATGCTACCAGCTTTTTCTCTTTCTCCACTGTGAAGGTGTGGGCATTCCGACTTCGGGGATATGACGAGGTGTGGAGAGTTGGTTATTGTCAGAGCCCACAGTTTTGTACTAGTGTGATTAAGAACCTGTGTAGTAAGATGGACAAGGCGATGACATTTAGTGGGTCATTATTGAAGTCGGTTTATGTTATGTATGTTTCTTCCATTCTTTAACTTTGAAGTCCATTTTGGAATAAGTCAATAGCGAAAATCTTCCAAGGAGGTTAAAGCTAGCCATTTTTCCCTGTTCCCCGGGGGCTCTAGCATTCTCAACCTCAGCTAGGGCTCCTAGTTCTCCACTGGTGAGATGTTGCGTATGAAACCCTCCTTGCCTACCATTAAGATTTCCGCATTCTACTTCGGGATGAACTAGGGATAAAGTGGGAATACTGAGTTATGAGCTGTAGAGGGGGGTTCGATTGAATTGAGCCATGTGATTGCGCACACGTTAAATCCTGTTCCGCTTTTCGTAAGAGTAGGTCATTGTGTGCCGGTGGGAACAGATGACATTTATAAAACAGCATACACATGCGGACTGGATGTAAAAAAGCACAAGAGTGCTTATCCCATTACCCTCGATAAAAAAGAATATAAAAGAATAAAATAAAACACATAAACTTGGCTTCTTCAAACTGGAAGTCAAGAGACAGGAACTGTCACCCATGCAAGAGTTAACCACGATCAACATCAAGGCTGCTGCGTAATAGATATAAAAAAAAAAGTATACCGAAACTTGTCAACTTTTGATGCGTAGATATCTTTAGTGCAGTGAAATGATGGTCACTGGAGGCCTGTGTCTGTCTGTCCTGTGTGAGTCAGCAGAGTACTGAGCCATATTATCAGTCTCTTGTTGGGGTCCAGCAACGGTCACACTACTGTAACAATGCAGGCTCTTGTCACGTTCCTTGGAACAATAACTGAAAGATTATTCTGAGAAACCATCTCACTTTCTAGCAGAGTCTTCTCATTGTTGCTGTCAGCCACCACAATTACAATAATCCCCATTACAGAGTCTTTTCAATCAGATCCTGATGGTGGAACTATATATATTGCAATGGCTGAGTCTGTTTGATCTCTTCTGTTTGCCTTTGTTGCTTGTTTGAATCCCCCCCCCCCTTCTTTCCAGTGGCAGAAAAGACTGGAGGCTTGACAGCGGGTAAGAATGAACACAAAATCTTCCTGGAACTTTTTTTCTGGTATTATATGTATACATTGGCAGGATCAGGTGAACCTTTCTTTTTGACCTAAGAGGTTGTGGTATTTCCATATTGGTATAATTATTTTTCTTGGTTTAGTATTGCACATGATTTCTGATGTAAACTCTAACAGAGCCTCGGTGACATTTCTCTTCAGTAGCAGCTACATGTATAGATGGATAATGATGATAAATGGACATAATATACCGGCCTTTTTATCTGGTAAGCAGCTATGATGAAGGAGACAGGATAGCTCAGTGGTCATTGTGCTCGCTTTCCCCAAGCTAAGGTTAAGCAGCATCGAGTGTGGTTACCAACTGGATAGATGACTGTTTGTGCATCTTGGTTTCAGTACAGTCCCCCAGTTCACCCAGCTGTCAATGGGTAACTGCCCTATTTAGGGTCAGGGAAGGTAAAGCAGCGAGGGAGAGGAGATGGGTACCGCCCTCAATATGCTGGCCCTTAGAGAAGCTGAGGTCTCTGATGCCTCGCTCCACTAAGACCATATAGGTTATGGGACACCTTTACCTTCACCTTAAGCAGCTTTGTAAAATACCATTGCAATATGGATAAAGTAAACTTAAAGACTCTTCCTGTCCTGTCTGTTTTCCTGCACCATACATGTGTATCATTCCCCTTACCATATCTAAAAAAAAAACCCACAAGAACAAAAACAAAATACTCACACAGTTCGGGAGTAAAAAACAACACTCTTTCCACCGTGTTTCCTCGTCAGGTTAACTTTCACAATATTCAACACGAAACAGAACAATACACATTCAGCTTCCCAGTCTGTTCCTAAACTTCCGTGTTGTACAGTGTTTGTTCAGTGTGTATAATAAATACACCATGCATCCCATCCAAACCTTCTAGTCGTTTTCATTGCCACAAACTGTGCATTGTTTCACAGCTCATTGTGGTTTTTGTTGTTTATTTTTTTGAAAGTTTCCTGCCTGTTAACCAACGATTTAAACAGCCATCTTAAAATCTTACACAAGTCATTTCAGAATGCACACAAGTTATATCACAGGGTTTTTGAGAAGTATAAGAGAGTAGTAGCCTATAAACCCAAGTGGTGAGTGAAGCCTGTCACAAAATGGCGGCGGGATTGAAGGCTCCGAACATACGAACACAGCTAGGCTATGGACATTGTTGGTCTAGCCTACTCCTTGAAGAGTTTGTCCTAAAGTCACAACATGGCTGACTGTGTGTGCTACTGATACTGCTGCTGCTATTGCTATAGCTGCTGCTGCTAATTAGTCCAATCTCTGACGGGGTCACAGGTCATAGCAGCTTCCGGTCCCCACTTGACTCGACATGAAGGCAGAGGCCGACTGGTTGGGACATGGTT
>CM060323.1:32903133-32915633 GCA_030674155.1 Stramonita haemastoma | reverse complement strand
CCCCCATGTGACTGACGCACTTCCCTGACTTTCCGCCATTGTCATCATGGCATGGCGGCCCTGGAGTAAGGGAGAGTAACAGGGAGTTCTTCACTCCTCTGCTCTGGCTACACTCCACGATTAGATCAAAGGTCAAGTGTCGTATTTCATAATTATCATGCATGTTGTTGTTGTTGTTGTTGTTGTTGTTGTTGTTGTTCTTCTTCTTCTTCTTCTTCTTCTTCTTCTTCTTCTTCTTCTTCTTCTTCTTCCGCAATTCCTCCACCTACTCCTCCTCCTTCTTTCTTCTTCTTCTTCTTCTTCTGCTTCTTTCCCTTCTTCTTTTTCTTCTTCTTCTGCGTTCCATGGATGAAATGCGAAGCAAAGTCCATTGAATATCTTTTTTTTAAAAATTGCATCAGACATGTGACGATAACTGATTTTAAAACACTTGTATGTGTGTTTGTGGAGGGGGGGGGGAGGGGTCAGTTTCTTGTTTAGTGATTTGGGCATGTACGCGTACACGCGGACTGTTATAGTTGTTTCTTCTTTTATTTCGAGGATGATGGAATAAGCACTTATGTGCTTTTCTTTACATCCAGTTCATGTGTGCATGTATGCAGTTTTGTAAAAGTTTAATAACACCCGTTCCCACCGGCATCCCATGGCCTACCCTTCCCAAAATATGGATCAGTTTTTAACGTGTCTGCAAGATGTTTATGCGTGCATTCACACACAGGACATTGTGGTTCATAGCCTCATGCGAAGGACTTTCATGGGAGTGAAGTCATCAGTACTGATGCTAACTGCAAAAGGAAAATCCCCATCACAGGGCGTCTTGGCGGTGGCGCGGGTCAAACCCGGGCCATCAGATCGTGAGTGCATTGCATTAAGATTCTGACCACCAGGCTACACCGTCCCCTCCTGTGGATAGGTCCAGTCGTTTTGGCGCAGTGGTTGGTGTGTCAAGGTTCTCAGCTAGAAGAAGGTTGCCGGTTCGAATTCCAGTGGGGGGTTTAGTTTAGCTAGGCGGTGTCCTGTGTATGTTAGCTCAGCACAGGCCCCACTGACCACCCCTGAAGTGACCCAGCAACAGTGCAGGCCAGACCCCTCTGATTGCTGGCCACATGGTGGATTTACATTGATAAGGTCCCTGTGGACTTCTGACATTAAGGATACAACATGACGATCCCATTATCATCGATATAAAAGAATAAAATAAAAAAAAAATAAAAAAATGATGATGATGATGATGATGATGATGATGATGATGATGAGGAGGAGGAGGAGGAGGAGGAGGAGGAGGAGGAGGAGGAGGATGGGCATGACTTGAGCAGAGATATGGGAATAAGCAGCGAGGGAACAGCAATACAGGAACGTTATAGGAGACCCCCGAGCCTCCCAATATAATCCTCATTTGTAGGTACATTGACTTCAAACATCGTCTATAAAAATAATAGTCGACTGTTGGTAGAAACTATAAAGTTATCAGTAACAATGTGTGTGTGTGTGTGTGTGTGTGTGTGTGTGTGTGTGTGTGTGCGTGTGTGTGGTGTGTGTGTGTGTGTGTGTGTTGTGTGTGTGTGTGTGTGTGTGTGTGTGTGTGTGTGTGTTGTGTGTGTGTGAATTGTGACAGGACCATCATAAAAAAAATTTTTTATCCTGTGTTTTCTTTATGACGCCTTCTTTCTTCGACCAAAATTGTCTTTGTTGTAGTAATACGGTTAACAACAACAACAACAACAAGAACAAATTGTATACGTGGAGCGCAGCCATGGCATGATGACGCGATCAGGCAGAGTACAGGGCCCTTGAAGCATGGGGCCTTGTCTTCTTGGCCAACCAGGCGACAGGGCGAATTGTCTTATCGCCGGAAACAGTCGTAGGCTGTCCTTCCCTGTGGCCGTGTTGTGTTTTCCCTGTCGGTGCATTGTGCTGCAGCTTCACTTGAAGGGTTAGTTAGCTGCTGTCAGGCCTTAGTAGTCTCTGTGTATAGCCTAGTGGTTAGAACATTGCGCTCGCAATCTGACCACCCGGGTTCGAATCCTGGACGAGGGGATTTTTCCTCTGGAGTTAACATCAGTGCAGGCTCCACTCTCCCCACAAGTCCTTCAGATGAGACTATAAACCGAGTCGAGGCCTCGTGGGAGAACGCACACAGAACATCTTGCGCATACATTAAATCCTGTTCCACTTTTCGAAAGAGTAGATCATTGAGTACCGGTGGGGACAGATGACAAAATTCGCAAAACTGCATATTTATTTATTTATTTATTCTTTTATATCGAGGATAACAGAATAAGCAATCATGTGCTTTTTTTTTCATCCGGTCCCCGTGTGTATGCAGTTTTGTAAATATTGTCATCTGTTCCCACCGGCATACACTCGGGGACTGGATGTAAAAAAGCACATGAGTGCTTATTCCATTTTCCTCGATGTAAAAATAGTAAAAAATAAATAAAGAGATCAATTGTCATGTTTATCCTGCAGAGGAAAAAGAGATAGAGGCAAACAAACAGACAGACAAGCAAGCCAAGAGAGAAATGAACAAACCACAAAAAATGTATATTCTGAGGTGTGTTTTTCTTCACAGATACTGTTGTGTAGTGTGGTTAGTGTGGTGGGGTGTAGTGGAGAATGGTGTGGTGTGGTGTGGTGGGATGTGGTTTTGTGTGGAGTGGTGTGATGTAGTGTAGTGTAGTGTAGTGTAGTGTAGTGTAGTGTAGTGTAGTGTGGTGTGGTGTAGTGTGGTGGGATGTGGTGTTGTGTGGAGTGGTGTGGTTTGGTGTGGTGTGGTTTAGTGTGTAGTGTGGTGTTGTGTGGTGTGGTGTACATGTAGTGTAGTGCAGTGTAGTGTTGTGCAGTGCTGTGCTGTGCAGTGCAGTGCTGTGCTGTGCTGTGCTGTGCTGTGCTGTGCTGTGCTGTGCTGTGCAGTTCAACGTAGTGTAGTGGGGTGTAGTGCCTTGTAGAGCATGTTGTGTTGTATTGTATGTATAGTGTGTTATGTCATGCCATTTCATGTCGTGCTGTGTTGTGTCGTGCTGTGATGTATTACCAACATTTTATGTATTCTTCAACGCAAGATCATGTTGATTTATCATTTAAGCCATTATCCTCGAAATGATAGAAGAAAAGAAAAAAAAAAGAAAAAAAAGCCGGTCACTTTTTTCAATTTTTTTTTCAAACCGCCGACAGTTTACCATCAAAATCATATTCATTTCTTCTGTCTTTCTTCTTTCCTTCCTTCCTTCCTTTCTTTAGCGAAACTATGTCTGAGAACTAACTATACATAATAGAGGCCGTTTTGTAACGCTCGCAAACCTACCCTGCCTTGTTACGGGGAAGTATTAGTTTTGCCCCAGGGTCAGATTTGAATGGGGTGGTTTGGCAGTGAGAGAACCGCTGGATTGGGGGGGGGGGGGGGCAGACTATGATTAGTATGGTGTGTTGTTGTGTTTTGGGGACACTGTTGCGTGTGACACCACTCTGATCTTTGTTTGTTGAGTGACTGCGTTTCATAACATAACAACAACCGCAGAAAAAACAACAACAGCAAAAGCAACAACGAGAACAGCAACATGACGCTGTCCTGGTGATTTTCCCCAATAATTATAATTGAAATTTTCTCGGAATGTTTGCACCACTATGAAATGTAGCTATCTTGTGTCTCTCAAGATTATGATTCGGATCAATATGCCTGTCAGTGTTGTAATCGCCCTTCATGGGATGATGTAAGTTTTTTTGTTTTTTTTTTACTTGACGTGACTATGTCACAGGGAGTGGAATGGCCCAAACACAGCACACACGGTCCACTTGGCAGATGTTTCAGCGATTGCACGATTTAACCCAGTCTGCTGGTGAGCGTTTAGGTGCATGTTGGATAGGTTTGTGTTCTGTGGTGTCAGAGAGTGGGGTAGAGAGAGAGAGAGAGAGAAGAGAGAGAGAGAGAGAGAAGAGAGAGAGAGAAGAGAGAGAGAGAGAGAGAGAGACAGACAGACAAAAACAGACAGACAGACAGACAGACAGACAGACAGACAGACAGACAAACAGACTGAACACTAACATACATACATACATACATACAGACAGACAGAGACAGAGAGATAGAGAGAGAGAGAGAGACTGAACACTGACATACATACATACGTACGTACGTACGTACGTACGTACTTACATACATACATACATACATACATGCATACATACATACATACATACATACATACATACATACATACATACATACATACTATATAATACATAATACATGCACGCATACATACGCACATACACGCACGCACTCACTCACAAACACACACACGCTTTTAGATATGAAAAGGAAAAAAATACACAAAATACAAACAAGACTTCAAATGTTCCAATAAAGTGGTTTTATTTTCTTGATCTTGTGGTCATACGTGCATAGGTACCGTTAAATATATGAGCGCATATATTTATACTTCATATATTCATACTTCATTCACATACATTTATAGCCTGTTCACTTTCGTACCCACAAGTATGCACACACACACACACACACACACACACACACACACACACACACACACACACACACACACACACACACACACGTGCGCATAGACACACGCATACGCATGCACTACAGCACGAACGCACGCACATTCGTGCACGCATGCATACACACAAACACACACGCTCTCTCTCTCTCTCTCCTCTCTCTCTCTCTCTCTCTCTCTCTCTCTTCCCTCTCCCTCTCTCTCTCTCTCTCTCTCTCTCTCTCTCTCTCTCTCTCTCTTCTCTCATTCACTCACAAACTGCATTTGCATGTGCACACATGCACAATATGCGCACATGTGCATACACACACATAAACACACGCGCGCTTTCGTACGCACATGCGCAAAAACCACTTCAACAATTAAAAGCATTTGTGTGTTTCATTTTTTTCGATTTTTTTGTTTTAAAAGCAATTGTCAATCAGCTAAATCACAACCATCACCCCTTTGAAAAAAAAAGAAAAATAACAAACATTATCTACTAAAAAATCATTATGGTAATATTCTCTCTCTCTCTCTCTCTCCTCTCTCTCTCTCTCTCTCTCTCTCTCTCTCTCTCTCTCTCTCTCTCTCTCTCTCTCTCTCTCTCTCTCTCTCTCCTCTCTCTCTCCCTCTCTCTCTCTCTCTCTCTCTCTCTCTCTCTCTCCTCTCTCTCTCTCTCTCTCTCCTCTCTCTCTCTCTCTCTCTCTCCTCTCTCTCTCTCTCCTCTCTCTCTCTCCATCACACACACGCACGCACACACACACACTCACACACTTACACACACCACACACTTACAACACACACACTTACACACACACACTTACACACACACACAACACACACACACACACACACACAACACACACACTTAACACACACACACACACACACACACACACACACACACACACACACACACACACACACACACACACACACACACACACACACACACACGTACTTGCATCCTCATCTTCATCCCCCACCACCCATTACGATCATACACCAATGCGAAAATAACATTATCTGTGGTAGACAATGTGCATAAATAAAGAATTGGACTGCACCTCCACCCCCCCACCCCCCACCCCCACCCAACCTTCTCCCACCCCAACCCAACCTTCCTTCCATCCTTCACACGACCCCCCCCCCCCCCCCATTGCCCATGTTCTTCTACACCAGGACAGAAATGAAAGCAACAACTGTGTCATCCCCCCTCCACACACACACACACACACACACACACACACACACACACACACACACACACACACACACACACACACACACACACACACACACACACACCCATGGTGAACAGCAGGGCGGAAATGTGCACGATCCCTGTGTCAAACAATGTCCATGCTGTACTTGTCTGCCGCCCTGTCCACGTTGTATAGCAGGGCGGAAATGAGCACGATGCTTGTGCCGGTCAGAAAGGAACTAGAAACAGAAAGTAAGATAATTATAATTATTATGCGCGATGATATAATAATAATGAATAGACAATGAATTTATACTGACGGTAGAACAACTTTTTTTTTTGCAATAGAAGCTGTAGATTAATGGTAATTAACTAAACAAAAACGAATTATGAGGAAAAGAGATTGAATTCATTCAAATTTATTTTTTAAAAAACACGCGCTCACACGCACGCACACACACACACAAACAAACAAACAAGCAAACAAACACACAATCATACACACACATACACACCTAACATACACACACACACACACACACACACACACACACACACACACACACACACACACACAAACAAACAAACAAACAAACACACACACAATAATACACACACGTACGCACCTAACACACACACACACACACACACACACACACACACACACACACACACACACACACACACACCACACACACACACACACACACACACACACACAGGACAGATGAGGTGAACTCCCCCACCACCACCCCTCCACTACCACCCTTAAACTGGAAAGAGGAGATATAGATACAGAGATCCTACAGGGAGATGCAAGATCTTAACCCCCGACCCCCCACACACACACACCACACACACCACCACCACCACCACCACAAAATTGAAAGATTAGACACTAAACATATTACAGGTACAGATCCTGCAATGCCCCACCTAAAAAAATGGTAAGAGGATATTCTGACCAGGAGAGACAGACAGACAGACAGACAGAGACAGAGACAGAGAGATCCCACAGGGAGAATGCAGGATGTTGACTTTCCACCACCACCACCAGCCCTGAAATAACTGGAAAGAGGAGACAGGTACTGACCAGGAGAGTGAGTGCCTTAACTTTCCACCACCCCACCACCCACAATGGAAAGATTGTCTCTTTCGGATGAGACGATAAACCCAGGTCCCGTGTGTTACACATCACTATTTAGCGCACGTAAAAGAACTCACGGCAACAAGGAGGTTGACCCTGGCAAAATTCTGTAGAGAAAAAGCCACTCTGGTAGGGAAACAAATACAGTTGCACGCAGGAAAAAGACAACAACTGTCTGTCTGTCTGTCTGTCTGTCTGTCTGTCTGTCTGTCTGTCTGTCTGTCTGTCTGTCTGTCTGTCTGTCTCTCTCTCTCTCTCTCCTCTCTCTCTCTCTCTCTCTCTCTCTCTCTCTCTCTCTCTCTCTCTCTCTCTCAACAACAAAAATGGGTAGGCGCTGCACTTGTGGCGACGCGCTCTCCCTCCGTGTGTGTGTGTGTGAATTTCACGCAGGGAAATCTGATGTGACATAAAGTGGTACAAAATACAAAATACAAATGCAAAATACAAACAGGAGAGGTACGGTACATATCCTGCAGAAAAATGCAGGAGGGAGAAAGGGTTAATAACTTTCCACCATCCCCACCACCCACAATGGAAAGATTGCATACAAACAGGAGAGCTACATATCCTGCAAGAAGAATGCAGGGGGCAGATAGGGTTAACTTTCCACCCCACCCACAATGGAAGGACTGTATACAAATAGAGAGGTACATAATTATATCCTGCAGGAGAATGCAGGAGGCAGAAAGGGTTAACTTTCCACCATCCCCACCACCCACAATGGAAAGATTGTACACAAACAGGAGAGGTAGGTAACACATCCTGCAGGAGAATGAAGGAGGCATAGGGGGTAACTTTCCACTATCCCCACCACCCACAATGGAAAGATTGTATACAAACAGGAGAGCTACATATCCTGCAGAAAAAAACAGGAGGCAGAGGGGGTAACTTTCAACCACCACCACCCAAAAATAAGGGAAAGAGGAGACAGTACTGACCAGGAGAGTGAGTACCTTAACTTTCCAGCACCCCACCACCCACAATGGAAAGATTGTATACAAACAGGAGAGGTACATATCCTGCAGGATAGAATGCAGGAGGCAGAGGGGGTTAACTTTCTACCACCCCCACCCAAAAATAAGGGAAAGAGGAGACAGGTACTGACCAGGCCGGATAGCACCTTAACTTTCCACCACCACCCCACAACCCACAATGGAAAGATTGTATACAAACAGGAGAGGTACGTACATATATCCTGCAGGAGAATGCAGGAGTCAGAAAGAGTTAACAACTTTCCACCATCCCCATCACCCAGATAATTATACCGGGGAGAAAGAGACAGAGGATATTGACCAGGAGAGTACCTTAACTTTCCACCACCCCACCACCCACCATGGAAAGATTGTCTACAAACAGGAGAGGTAGAGTACATATCCTGCAGGATAGAATGCAGGAGTCAGAAAGGGTTAACAACTTTCCATCACCCCACCACCCACCATGGAAAGATTGTCTACAAACAGGAGAAGTACATATCCTGCAGGAAAAAATGCAAGGAGGCAGAAAGGGTTAATAACTTTCCACCATCCCCACCACCCAAATAATTTATACGGGGGAAAAGAGACAGAGGAAATGAACCCCAAACAACATCTACTGGACAGAGGGGACAGCGGTAACTGACCAGGAGAGGTAGAGGTCCTGCAGCAGGAGGCAAGAGATGAAGGAGGTGAGGATGATGGAGATGGCGGAGGCGAAGCCTTTCAGGATGTTGTCGGCATACTTCATCACCATGGAGATGATCAGCCCCAACACCGCCTGCACACAGTACATACAGGGGAAAAGGGGGAGGAGGGTGGTTTGTCAGTCTGATTGGTTTGATTGATTGACACACACACACACCCCTACACACACACCTACTCTCTCTCTCTCTCACGTTAAATCCTGTTCCGCTTTTCGTAAGAGTAGGCCATCGTGTGCCGGTGGGAACAGATGACATTTACAAAACTGCATACACACGGGGATTGAATGTAAAAAAAAAAAGCACAAGAGTGCTTATCCCATTATCCTCGATATAAAAGAATAAATCAAATCAAATCTCTGTCTGTCTGTCTGTCTGTCTGTCTGTCTGTCTGTCTGTCTGTCTGTCTGTCTGTCTCTCTCTCTCTCTCTCTCTCTCTCTCTCTCTCTCTCTCTCTCTCTCTCTCTCTCTCTCTCTCTCTCTCTCTCTCACCTGCTGTATAACGATGATCAGAGTGAGGGTGTTGTACCCTTGGAAAAACCCGTACTCCGACACCTTAGCACCGTCTGTTAGAATCACTCCTCCCAGACCTAGCACCACACTCACAAACGCTGTTTCCACACACACACACACACACACACACACACACACACACACACACACACACACACACACACACACACACACACACACACACACACTCACATACACATACACACGCACGCACTCACACACACACACACACACGCGCGCGCGCGCGCACACCACACACACACACACACACACACACACACTCACGCGCGCGCTCACGCACGCACGAACACACGCACACACACACACACACACACACTCACACACACACACACACACACACACACACACACACACACACACGCACACGCGCACACGGACACACATGCACACACACAAGATTTCAATATGTAATGCGTTTCACCCCTTTGAGGGTATGGAGGATTACAAATAAATTCAATGAGAGAATAAACCTAACAGCAATATGCCCGAAAATGATATCAATACTAACTGAACTGAACACACACACACACACACACACACACACACACACACACACACACACACACACAAACACGCGCGCGCACGCACACGCACACACACACGCACGCACGCGCGCGCACACACACACAACACACGCACGCACGCGCGCGCGCGCACGCACGCACGCACGCACACACCGCACACACACACACACACACACACACACACACACACACACACACACACACACACACACACACACACACAGAGTTTAGAACAACAAAACCAAACAAGTTTTCTTACCCATCTGAACGTTTTTGGCCCAAATTGACTGTGTGGAGGATTTCAGAATTTTTTCGAAGTAGACACCGGCAAAGCCACTGCTAAGGCACATAACTAGCACTGCCATCAGTCCCACCAGAGTTGTGCCCCCTCCACCGCTGGTAGTTTCGCCAGGACTGGAATCCGGCCACTGGGAAAAACAGTGAGAAGGGAAGGTGTGTGTCAAGTCAAGTCAAAATGATCTTTATTGAGGGTAAAAGATTAAGTTTACACAACTTTTTTTTCATCCTGCCCTCACTAAAAAAAAATCATGAAAAATTACCTATGTTGAAAAACTAAAATAAATGAGGATTTTCTTCCAACAAATCTCTCAAGATAAAAAAAAACCCAAAGCCAAGACAGCACAATATAAGCTCACGTCATGCATACAAATGATACAAATACAAAATAACGTGTGTGTGTGTGTGTGTGTGTGTGTGTGTGTGTGTGTGTGTCTGTGTCTGTGTCTGTGTCTGTGTGTCTGTGTGTCTGTGTGTGTCTGTGGTATGTGGTGTGTGTGTGTGTGTGTGTGTGTGTGTGTGTGTGCGTGCGTGCAGGCGTACGTGTGTGCGCATGTGCATGTGCGTGTGCTTCAATTCTCCCAGGCAAACCGTTTCTTACTTTAAATCGAATGAAAGCTTGCTCACAGCAGTTCTCTGCGTATGATCAACATCTTCAATGAAAAAGAAACCCATGTAGTAGTAGTAGTAGTAGTAGTAGTATAGTAGTAGTAGTAGTAGTAGTATAGTAGTAGTCATGTTAATACCACTTTATATCACATGCAAAGCAGATTTCTTTTGCGTCAATTTCGGGCTGCTCTCCTCAGGAAGAGCGCGACGCCACAAGAGCAGCGCCAAACCATTATTTCATTTTCCTTGTCTGCAACTGTATTTGTCTCTCTATCAGACTGGCTTTTTTCTACAGAATTTTGCCAGGGACAACCCTCTTGTTGCCGTGGGTTTCTTTTACGTGCGCTAAATAATGACGTGTAACTCACGGGACCTGGGTTTATCGTCTCATCCGAAAAACTAGCATCCAGACCACCACTCAGGAACTAATGGATGGGGGGAAAGTTTGGGGCTCAAACGGGATTATTATAATGAATCCACCCCCCCCCCCCCCCCTCTTTCTTCCATGCCTTAATGATGTGGTCAGTCTCAAATGTATCACAGACGGACATTGTAACCGAATAGTTTGACTTCAATCCTGCGTGTCCATGAAGTGAAGGATTTAACGTGTTTGCAAGATGTTCTGCGTGCGTTCACACACGGGGCCTCGGTTTACAGTCACATCCGAAGGACTTTTATGGGGGAGAGTGGAGTCAGCTCTGATGTTAATAACTCCAGGGGGAAAAAATCCCCTCGACTGGGAATGGAACTCGGGTTGTCAAATTGCCAGCGCGATGTTCTGACCACTAGGCTATAATTATCCCGTCCTTCTGAAGAAGCGAGGAGTGTGTGTGGGCAACAGACAGCTCACCTGCACCAGGGCCACTCCAGTGGTCAGCATGAGGAGAGCTGACCAGCGCAAGGAGTCGAGGTGCCGGTGCAGAAACAGCACGGAGAACACCGCTGTCGTCAGGATCTTCAGCTGGTACGTCACCTGCATGCAACCCACAGCCCTCGTCATGATATGACGTCACCTCACCTTACCTCACGTCACCTCACGTCACCTCGTCAGTTGTCGTCATCATGATTGGTCGTCGTCATGAGCTTTGATGATGTAGCTGTTTCCCCTCCCCCCTCCCCCCCCCCCCCCCCCCCTCACACACACACAAACACACCTTTGTTTTTGTTTTAGCTGTCTTTTTATATATATATATTTTTATTAATGCCCCCTTTTTATTATTTATTAATGCCCTCTTTTTTCTTATTTATTAATGCCCCCATTTCTTTCTTATTTATTAATGCCCACTTCCCCTCCCCCTCTTTTTCATCACTGATTATTAATGTATTTTTTCATACTTGACTACGAAAACAGGAGGAAGGGGGGGGGGGATAATGTGTTGTTGAAAGTGACTGATCATAAAACAGAAAGTATTCTATGTGTTTGTTGTTGTTGTTGTTGTTATTTTTCCATTTCTGACGTGTTCAAAACTATCTTCCTTTTTTTTTTTTTAAACTTAAATTCTGTGCCTATCTGTTGCTTGAAAATGTTAATGCATGCTATCATTTGAAAACAACAGCGACAAAAATTTCCCAGACTAGACATATATACGCTTGCGATAAAACTGATACATGATACATTCTATGATTTTAAGAAATAAGTGATGATAATAAATTTTTTTTAATTGTAATGTATACTTTAAAAAAAAGAGAGGGGACACGAGGCAGCATTTTCATTCTTCCCATCAGTAGCTAGATTTTCTTTCTGTAAAAAAAAAAAGGTCAGTTTACACGAGAAATAAAATCTACCAATTCATAGAGTGTTTTCTTTGGTGATTAGACACTTATTCGGATGAGACTATAAACCGAGGCCCCGTGTGCGAACGCACGCAGAACATCTTGCGCACACGTTAAAATCCCGTTCCGCCTTTCGGAAGAGAAGGCCATCGTGTGCCGGTAGGAGCGGATGAAAATATTTTTTTAAAAAAACCCAGCATGCACACAGGTGTCGTGTTTAGACACCATCCCTGAG
>CM060323.1:32893133-32895633 GCA_030674155.1 Stramonita haemastoma | reverse complement strand
GAGAGAGAGAGTTCTTTATTGATCGTCCGAGAAGGATTAAAACTGTCATCCTCGGAATACAAAAGCAGCTGGCACACACACACACACACACACACACACACACACACACACACACACACACACACACACACACACACATGCATACATACACACACACACAACACGACACAACCACAATGCAACTTACTCACTTCACACACACACACACATCCACGCACGCACGCACACACACACACACACACACACACACACACACACACACACACACACACACACACACACACACACACACACACACACCACGCACGCACACACACACACACACACACACACACACACACACACACACACACACACACACACACACCACACACACACACACACACGCACGCACACACACACACACACACACACACACACACACACACACACACACACACACTACAACATAACACATTACAACCACAACAGCAAGCACAAACACACACACACAACACACCACAATAATAATAAATAAAATAATACATGGAATTTATATAGCGCTATATCCTGTAAAAACAAATCAAAGCGCTTGCATTCGACCTATACAATACACAAGCAATCAATAACAATCTAAAATTTTAGCAAATTCGAATGTACACACACACACACACACACACACACACACACACACACACACACACACACACACACCACACACACACACACACACACACACACACACACACACACACACACACACACACACACACACACACTCACACACACACACAACACACAACAACAACAACAACAAACAACAACAACAACAACACAAAACACAACAACACAAAAACACAACAACAAACACAAACAAACAACAACAACCACAACACAAACTACAAAAAACTCACCAGCGAATTCCTCAACGCCCAACGCAGCAAGCGGACATTTCGGCCCACGGCCGACACCGCCTTGGACCACGAGCACTCCCGCCAAGACTGACCCCCCCGGTCAAAAAATCCCCGCCGGCCCTTCCACCCCTCCTCCACTCCCCCATAGTAGTGGTGGTAGTAACCCCCCTCCTGCCAGACCCCGCCACTTTCCTCACCTCTCACCACCCCCGTTGGACAGTGCCTGACCCGAGTGGTGGACACTGGTCATTCCTCCGTCTCCTCCTCCTCCTCCTCCGACTCCCCCGACCCCACCACCCCCCTGTCTTTGGGGGTTGGTATTGGGGGTAGGGGTGGTGGGGGTAGGGGTGGTGGTACTACCCGTGGCCCATACGCGGGGGGTGGTGGTTGTGGAAGTGGGTGTGGAGACGGAGGTGAGAGCGGTGTGGGAAACACTGCCGTAGATGTGGTGAAGGTTTGGGGGGGTTCGCCGGTCCATGGTGGTAGTGGTGGTGGTGGTGGTGGTGGTTGGTGGTGGTGGTAGGGTGCCCTGCTAGACAAGTTTTTTTTTTTTGGGGGGGGGGGTTAGGGTTGGGGTGGTGGTGGTTGGGGGGGGGGGTGGAGTTAGGGAGTTGGGATTAGTTGGGTGGTTTATTTTCGTTGTATTTTTTTTAATACCTTTTTTTTCTTTTTGTCCTTACCCCCTTTATGTTGTTGTTGTTGTTGTTGTTGTTGTTGTTGTTGTTGTTGTTGTTGTTGTTGTTGTCGTCGTCGTCGTTAGTAGTAGTAGTAGTAGTATAGTAGTAGTAGTAGTAGTAGTAGTAGTAGTAGTAGTAGTAGTAGTAGTAGTAGTAATTGATTTATTTGTTTATTCTTTGATATCGAGGATACTGGAATAAGCACTCATGTTCTTTTTTACATCCAGTCCCTGTGTGTATACAGTTTTGTAAATTTTGTCATATGTTCCCACCGGCATACAATGGCCTACTCTTTCAAAAAGCGGAGCAGGTTTTAACGTGTGGGCACGCGTTCGCACACGGGATCTCGGTTTATCGTCTCATCCGAATTACTTTTGGGGAGAGTGGAGTCTGCACTTATGTTAACTGCAGGGGAAAATCCCTTGAATGAGATTTGAACCCGGCGTCATCAGATTGCGAGTTGCGAAGTTCTAACCACTGGGCTAACCCGTCCCGTTTTAAAGTGTAGGATATTCATTTTTGTGGTACATTATAATTATGTCTGATGATGAATATGAGAGAGGGAGAGACAGACAGACAGACAGACAGACAGACAGACAGACAGACAGACAGACAGACAGACAGACAGACAGAGAGAATAAACAAAGAAACAGTTTTCTTAAAAGGGTAAAGATCAAACACACACAAAATAACAACAACAACAATAACAAAGACAACAAGCAAACAAACGCACATAGACACATACACACACGCACGCACGCACGCACGCACCCCCAACCCGCACACACACCATCAGTACCACCACCAAAAACAACAAACAAACAAACGCACACACACACATACACACTCACGACACACGACACACACACACACACACACACACACACACACACACACACACACACACACACACACACACACACACACACA
>CM060323.1:32870633-32875633 GCA_030674155.1 Stramonita haemastoma | reverse complement strand
TCAAGTGAAAAAATATTTTAAAACCTTACTACAAACTGAAGCTAACGGTGGCTAGCACTCAAAACACACCCGTTCTCGTTGTTTTCCTAAACTGAAACATATGTTATATAAAAACTGACAACTCACAGAAAAAAAAACTAGCATCATAGCGTTTATAGAGGAGGAAAGAGAAAAAAAACCAGCAACACACAGCCTACAACTTCTCTCTCTCTCTCTCTCTCTCTCTCTCTCTCTCTCTCTCTCTCTCTCTCTCTCTCTCTCCCTCTCTCTCTCGCTTATTGGCTCACGTATCATAATTCCTCCTCTCAGGTGTCAAGTTTCCTCCCCCACCCCTGTGTGTGTGTCTGTCTGTCTGTCTGTCTGTCTGTCTGTCTGTCTGTCTGTTTCTGTCTATCTGTCCCTGTGATTTGATGCGTGCGCACGCACAGACACACAGACACACACAGACAGAGAGAGAGAGAGAGAGAGAGAGAGGAGAGAGAGAGAGAGAGAGAGAGAGAGAGAGAGGAGAGAGAGAGAGAGAGAGAGAGAGAGAGCCCTGGTGCGACTTTCAAAGGGAAACAACTGTTCAAATTTTGTATTGACCGCAACGACTAGAAAATACCAAACGTCTGATTTCACGCCACAATGGTAACACCGACAGTACCGTTAGCATCAATGTATTTTACCCCCAAGACACAACCTTCTGCAACTATATACATATTTCAAATACGACAGAGAATTCTTCAAACCCAAATTGTGACATTTATGCAAGAACGCAAACTGCACTGCGACTAGTCACATAAGTATTGTGCATCGGTTGTTGTTCTTGGTTCTCAAAATGTTTGCACTGCAAGATTTTTTTTTTCGTCGTGAAAAAGTACGTCTTCTTTTTAAATGTTTTAGTGTTAAATTTCAGACAACCGTTGTTTCGGGGGGTTCTTTTTCTGAAGTAGTTGAATGCTTAAGATAAACAAAAATCAAAAAGTAATATTGATAAATGAAACAACTTTATGTTTGGTTTTTTTTTTTAATCAGTTTTATTAATGTATTTGTGATATACTCACTGCTGGCTCATTTTCTGTAATCTAGTTAGGCCTACTGATTATTTTTCTTAGGTGGAATTTTTAATGTTCAATTGACTCACAATCAAGAGAGAGATTTTTAAATATTAATTTTTTAAATAATCTTTTATATCAAGGATAATGGAATAAGCACTCTTGTGCTTTTTTACATCCAGTCCCCGTGTATGTGCAGATTTATAAATGTCATCCGTTCCCACCGGCACACGATGGCCTACTCATACGAAAAGCGGAACAGGATTTAACGTGTGCGCAAGATGTTCTGCGAGCGTTTGCACACGGGGGCCTCGGTTTACAGTCTCATCCGAAAGACTTTTGGGGAGAGTGGAGTCAGCACTGATGTTAAACTCCAGGGGTAAAATCACCTCCAACGGGAGTCGAACTTGGGTCGTCAAATTGCGAGCGCAATGGTCTGACCATTATGCCATCCCGTCCCCGGTGATAGCGAGAGAGGCAGACAGACAGACAGACAGACAGCTTCACTCCTGATCTTCAGGCATGAAAAGCTTCAATTTCCTGAACATGATCACAGTGTCCAGCAAATGTGTTGATTTTTTTTAAAGGAGAATGCTATTTTTTAAATAACAGCTTAGAGGACTCCTCTGCTTTTGATACAAAGCTAGGCTTGGGCTATAATATCGTTGGCCTATTACAGCATCTAAGCATTTAGACTTTTAATGGTTCACATCATTTCATGGACAATGCAAACACCGGAAATAAGTTTGGGGGTGCAAAAATATGCCTTGTATTGAATGTTAGTGTTTTGAGCATCCAGATACGCGATTTGCGCGCGCGCGCGCGCGCGCACACACACACACACACATACACACACACACACACACACACACACACACACACACACACACACACACACACGCGCGCGCGCGCGCCGCACGCACATACACACGCACACGCACACACACACTCACACACCACACACACACACGCACACACACACACACACACACACCACACACACACCACATACTCACCACACACACACACACACACACACACACACACACACACACACACACACACACACACACACACACAGTCACAGTCACCCGTTTGCAATACATTATAGTCTCACAAACATAGATCTATACAATTTTACATTCCGGTATAAGGACTGTAAAATATATTTAAAAAATTAAAGCAAGGAATGAAAAAAATGAGAAAAATAACTGTTAGAAATCCAAAAGCAAAAAAAAACCCAAAAAAACAAACAGCATTATAATGGAACAGATTGCAAAGCATCAGCAGCGGGACACAATTTAAGGGACCTAACTCTGTACAGTGATGTAGAATCCGAAAAGTAGTGTTCCTTCCCTTAGATGATAAGCAGCACTTCCCTCCATACATGTCATATCCCTGAAATCACAGACTAGATAACATTAATGGTATTTATCTTATTTATTTATATTTATTTATATTCTTTTATATCGAGGATAATGGGATTAGCACTCTTGTGCTTTTTTACATCCAGTCCCCGTGTGTATGCAGTTTTGTAAATATTGTCATCTGTTCCCACCGGCACACAATGGCCTACTCTTACGAAAAGCGGAACAAGATTTAACGTGTGCGCAAGATGTTCTGCGTGCGTTCACACACGGGGCCTCGGTTTAAAGACTCATCCGAAGGACTTTTTGGGAGTGTGGAGTCAGCACTGATGTTAACTCCAGAGGAAAAATCCCCTCGACCGGGAATCGAGCTCGGGTCGTCAAATTGCGAGCGCAATGTTCTGACCACTAGGCTATCCCGTCCCGTCTGAATAACATTAATGGTATGTCGAGTATAGAACAGGGAGGCGTTAAGCTTTGAAAACATTCATATATTTTGAAGTGTGTACCACTTTCAATCTAGTCACGGCAGATTTCTCTGTGTGAAATTCGGGCTATCCTCCCTGGTAAGAGAGCGTCGCCACACGAGCAGTGCTACCCCCCCCCCCCCCCCCCCCCCCCCCCCCCCCCCCCCCCCCCCCCCCCCCCCCCCCCCCCCCCCCCCCCCCCCCCCCCCCCCCCCCCCCCCCCCCCCCCCCCCCCCCCCCCCCCCCCCTTTTTTTTTTTGCCCCTGTTTTTCACAGTCTGTGCATGTGTGTTAGTTTTGTTTGTTTGTTTGTTTGTTTACCTGTGAGAGACGGTGGTTTGTTTTGTTTTTCTTCTATAGAACTTTACCAGGGACGACTCGCTTGTTGCTGATGGTTCTTTTACGTGTGCAAAATGCATCTTGCCCACGATGCCTCAGTTTGATTAAGATCTCATCCGAAAGACTAGCACTCAGGCCACCAATCTTGATCTAGGCTAGGCCTTGTGGAAGGGAGAAGAATTTTTTTTAATCCAGATTTACATAATGAGTACAGGGCAATAAGCTATGCTATGACCTCCTACAAGTAGCCTACTGTTACTACGGCTGTAGATTACAAACGCGCGTCATCGTATTCAGAGTAAACAGCACCATGGGTTTTACTTAGAGACCAAAGAATCGTGTTAGGCTCTGTTATTGGTGTTGCTGTTGTTGTTGCTGTTTGTTGTTGTTTTGTTGTTCGGGTGAACATTTTCGTCTCGAAGAGTGCACATTAGTTGTGTATAGGCTCTAGGATTGAACCAAGCGGCACCGGATTTTTTTTTTTTTTTATATTTCATTTCTAGTTCGAGGATAATGGAATAAGCACCCATGTGCTTTTTAAAAATCCAACCCCTGTGTGTATGCAGTTTTGTCATTCGTTTCCACCGGCACACAAAGGCCTACTCTTCCCAAAAGCGGAACGGGATTTGGACGGATAGTCACTCATGGGCTTTCTTCCTGTCAGCCATGCCCTCTCCTGATGTCAATTTCGCCACATGTTCCAAACGGAACATCGTTTTGTACAAGATAATCATACACTGTATGACACTACCGTGTTGCACTATATAGGCAACATGTAATGTGTTGGGGACAGGATAGATCAGTGGTCAGACTGCTTGCTTTCCCCCAGCCAACGTTAAGCAGCGTCGAGCGTGGTTGCAAATGGGATGGGTGACCGTTTGCGTGCCTTGGCTACAGTACAGTCCCCCAGTTTACCCAGCTGTAAATGGGTACCTTCCCTCTTTAGGGTCAGGGAAGGTAAAGCAGCGAGGGAGAGGAGATGGGCGCCGCCCTCAACATGCTGGCCCCTAGAGAAGCTGAGGTCTGTGACGCCTCACTCACCTACGACTTGGGGGGGGGGGGGGGCGGATAGCCTAGTGGTCAGAATATTGCGCTGGCAATTTGAAGACCCGGCCGGGTTCGAGTTCGGTCGAGGAAATTTTCATCCTGGAGTTAACATCAGTGCTGACTCCACTCTCCCCAAAAAGTCCTTCGGATGAGACTTTAAACCGAGGCCCCGTGTGCGAACGCACGCAGAACATCTTGCGCACACGTTAAATCCTGTTCCGCTTTTCGTAAGAGTAGGCCATCGTGTGCCGGTGGGAACAGATGACAATATTTACAAAACTGCATACACACAGGGACCGGATGAAAAAAGCACATGATTGCTTATTCTGTTATCCTCGATATAAAAGAATAAATAAATAGATAAATAAATAAATAAATAAATAAATAAACGACCACATAGGCTATGGGACACCTTTAGGCTACCTTTAGGCCTACCTTGTGTGCGGGAAGACTCCTGCAGAAGACATAGTCTTTATATTGTTACAATTTGCAGTACTGTCAGCAGGGCCCATTAGCTCAGTTGGTTAGAGCGCCGTGCTGATAACGCGGAGGTCGTGGGTTCGACCCCCATGTGGGCCACGCAGATTTTTAGTTTTTTTCCTCCTTATTTGCTCAGGGATATTTTACAGGTTTTTCTGTTTTGGGATGTTTTTTGGTGTGTGTTTTTTTTTTTTTTTTTACCCCTTTTTATTGCATGTTGTAACACAATTTTGACCTTTTTTTCTTCATTCCTCACTCAGCTAA
>CM060323.1:32860633-32865633 GCA_030674155.1 Stramonita haemastoma | reverse complement strand
GTTGTTGTTGTTGTTTCTTTTCATTTGTTTTGTTTTAGTTTTTTTTTGGTCTGGTAAGTACATCGTAATTATATTTTTCAAACAATAGCATGATACAGATTTTGCGCGCATGCACGTGCATACTCCGTCTGTCTGTCTGTCAGTCTGTCCGTCTGTCTGTCTGTCTGTCTGTCTGTCTGTCTGTCTGTGAGCATGAAAACAGAAGAAAAAAAATTGTCTTCAACTGAGTTTAGTCTTTTGTTGTTGCTGCTGTTGCTTTTATTGCCATTGTTGTTAATGTTGTTATTGTTGTTAATGTTGTTATTGTTGTTAATGTTGTTGCTGTTGACAGCTTTGCACCTTGTATGTGCTGTGTGAAAAAGGTTAAGGATAGACTATGTCCATTTTTCCATTATTCCAATTCTTTGCTGTCAACACTGATATATGTAATATCTTCAATCCTTTTTTTACAGTTGAATTATAGGTCATTTCTTCTTCTTCTTCTTCTTCTTCTTCTTCTTCTTCTTCTTCTTCTTCTTCTTCTTCTTCTTCTTCGCAATTCTTCGCAATTCTTCGCAATTCTTCTTCGCAATTCTTTGTACAAAGCACCGCGGCTTATCAGTGATGAGATGTTACTCTGTATGTGGATGTTGGGTTTTCTCTGTATGTGCATGTTTGCGTATGCACTGCACTCGCGCGCGCGCACGTGCGTGCCTGTGAGTGTGTGTGTGTGTGTGTGTGTGTTGTGCGTGTGCGTGTGCGTGTGTGTGTGCGTGTGTGTGTGTGTGTGTGTGTGTGTGTGTATTTATAAGTAGTAGTAGGCCTCTGTCAGTCGGTGTCGACTATAGAACTCCCTCCAAAAAAAAGGTCATTTGTTCAGCGTTACTGTCAGCAGGGCCCATTAGCTCAGTTGGTTAGAGCGCCGTGCTGATAACGCGGAGGTCGTGGGTTCGACCCCCATGTGGGCCACGCAGATTTTTTTCTTTCTTTATTTCATCAGGGATATTTTACAGGTTTTCCTGTTTAGGGATGTTTTTTGGTGGTTTTTTTTTTATCTGTTTTTATTGCATTTTGTAACACAATTTTGACCTTTTTTTCTTCATTCCTCACTCAGCTAAAGTTCCGATGTTTACCAATGGTGAGATTTTGCATTAATGTGGCCATTAATATTCACCATTAAGGTAGCTGCTTTCTGACTTCCGGAAAGACGGGGTTTTTGTTCTTTTTTTTTTTAACTTCGAATTTCCTGGATCAATAGGGGTAGGAGGGGGTTGCAGAGATGAGACATATAATTATCTGTAAAGAAATATATTAAGCTTTCTTTTAACAAGACTTTTGAGTGATAATACATTCTAAAATCTTTTTTTTCAGCACAATACAACACAACTCAATACATCTGGTACAACAAAATCGTCAAGAGGTATACTTTTCCTCTGCGTCAATGTAGGGGGCGGGATAGCTCAGTGGTCAGAGTACTCGCATTCCCCCAGTCAAGTTAATTTAAGCAGCGTCGAGCGTGGTTACGAAGTGAATGGGTGACCGTTTGCGCGCCTTGGTTTCAGTACAATCCCCCAGTTCACCCAGCTGTCAATGGGTACCTGCCCTCTTTAGGGTCAGGGAAGGTAAAGCAACGAGGGAGAGGAGATGGGTACCGCCCCCATTATGCTGGCCCCTAGAGAAGCTGAGGTCTCTGACGCCTCGCTCCCCTAAGACCACATAGGTTATGGGACATCTTTACCTTTTTTTCTGTTTAAAAAAATGTCTGGTAGTACATCGTAATCATATTTTACAAAGAATAACATGATACAGAATTTGCGCGCGTTCCCGTGCATACTCTGTCTGTCTGTCTGTCTGTCTGTCTGTCTGTCTGTCTGTCTGTCTGTCTGTCTGTCTGTCTGTCTTTGAGCATGAAAACAGAAACATTTTTTTCTTCAACTGAGTTTAGTCTTTTTTTGAAGCTGTTGTTGTTATTGTTATTAATGTTGATAATGCTGTTATTGTTGTTACTGTTGATAATGTTATTGTTGTTAATGTTGTTATTGTTGTTGTTACTGTTGTTGTTTTTGACAGCTTTGCACCCTGTATGTGGTGTGGGAAAAAGATTAATGATAGACTATGTCCATTTTTCCAATTTTCTGCTGTCAACACTGAACTGAAATACCGTGAATTCATTTTTTTTTTTTACAGTTTCTTCTTCTTCTTCTTCTTCTTCTTCTTCTTCTTCTTCTTCTTCTTCTTCTTCTTCTTCTTCTTCTTCTTCGCAATTCTTCGCAATTCTTCGCAATTCTTCGCAATTCTTCGCAATTCTTCGCAATTCTTCTTCTTCTTCGCAATTCTTCTTCTTCTACTTCTTCTTCGCAGTTCTTCGCAATTCTTCTTTTTCTTTTGCAAATTCTTCTTCTTCAAATTCTTCTTCTTCAAATTCTTTGTACAAAGCATCACCAATTTTCACTGATGAGATGTTATTTATTTATTTATTTATTCTTTTATATCGAGGATAACAGAATAAGCAATCATGTGCTTTTTTTCGTCCGGTCCCCGTGTGTATGCAGTTTTGTAAAATATTGTCATCTGTTCCCACCGGCACACGATGGCCTACTGTCGGGCAGTGTGTGCATGTTTGTCTATGCACTGCGCTTGCGTACGTGCGCGACCGTGTGTGTGTGCAGTGTGTGTGTGTGTGTGTGTGTGTGTGTGTGTGTGTGTGTGTGTCTGTGTGTGTGTGTGTGTGTGTGTGTGTGTGTGTGTGTGTGTGTGTGTGTGTGTGTGTGTGTGTGTGTGTGTCCAGCACACATACATGCATGCACATAGGTGTGCGTGCGTGTATGTGTATGTGTATGTACGTACACAATGAAACATTCTCAAACACCCCCTGTTGGTAAGGATCCATTCGCATGCAAATCATTGAATTATGACTAGAAGGCAACACCTCAGTGCAGTTTGAAAGAATCATGTCACTTTCTAAATCGGGATTTTCTGTCAGGACGTACAGGCAATAATACCAACAACATTACAGTATTTGTCATGTAGTTGTGATTGTGTGTGAACTGCTGTGCAGGGCCCATTAGCTCAGTTGGTTAGAGCGCCGTGCTGATAACGCGGAGGTCGTGGGTTCGACCCCCATGTGGGCCACGCAGATTTTTTTTTTCGGGTTTACCACAGGTGACATTTTGCGTTATAATTATCACCAGTAATACTCACCATAAAGGTAGCTGCAATCTGACTTCATGGAAAACTTTTTTTTTTTTTTTTCAACTTTCGAATTTTCTTGATAAGTGTGTATGTGTATGTTGGAAGGGGGGGGGGAGGTTGCAAAAATCATTCATATCTGTAAAAAAAAAAAAAAAAAAAAAAAAAAAAAAATGTATTCAAGAAACCTTCCTTCAACAAGATTTTTTTTGAGAAATAGGCTATCGCATTCTAAAATCATGTCCTTCCCAATATAAATATAACACAACACAAGGCAATCCATCTGGTACAAAACCATCAAGAGGGAGGGAGGAGGGGTGTTGACTGCTCTTTTCCTCAGTGTCAATGTTGAGGTGTGTCAGGCGTTTCGCAGAACTGAAGAAAAATCAGCGCTCCTTTTTGTTTTGTTGTGGTGTGTGGTTTTTGTTGTTGTTGTTGTTGTTGTTGTTGTTGTTGTTGTTGTTTCTTTTCAATAGTTTTGTTTTAGTTTATTTTGTCTGGTAAGTACATCGTAATTATATTTTTTCAAACAATAGCATGATACAGATTTTGCGCGCATGCACGTGCATACTCCGTCTGTCTGTCTGTCTGTCTGTCTGTCTGTCTGTCTGTCTGTCTGTCTGTCTGTCTGTCCGTCCGTCCGTCCGTACGTCCGTCCGTCCGTCCGTCCGTCCGCCTGTCTGTCTGTCTGCCTGCCTGTCTGCCTGCCTGTCTGTCTGTCTGTCTGTCTGTCTGTCTGTCTGTCTGTCTGTCTGTCTCTCTGTGAGCATGAAAACAGAAACTTTTTTTCTTCAACTGAGTTTAGTCTTTGATTGATGCTGTTGTTGTTATTGTTGTTAATGTTGATAATGCTGATATTGTTGTTACTGTTGATAATGTTGTTATTGTTGTTGTTACTTTTGATAATGTTGTTATTGTTGTTAATGTTGTTATTTTTATTTTTTGTTTTTTATTAATGTTGTTGTTGTTGACAGCTTTGCACCCTGTATGTGGTGTGGGAAAAAGATTAATGATAGACTATGTCCATTTTTCCATTTCTCTGCTGTCAACACTGAACTGAAATACCGTGAAATCATTTTTTTACAGTTGACTTATAGGTCTTTTCTTCCTGTTCTTGTTGTTGTTGTTGTTGTTGTTGTTGTTTTCTTCTTCTTCTTCTTCTTCTTCTTCTTCTTCTTCTTCTTCTTCTGCTTCTTCTTCGCAATTCTTCTTTGCAATTCTTCTTCTTCTTCGCAATTCTTCTTCTTCTTCTTCACAATTCGTCGCAATTCTTCTTCTTCGCAATTCTTCTTCTTCTACTACTTTTTCTTCGCAATTCTTCTTCTGCAAATTCTTCTTCTTCAAATTCTTCTTCTTTAAATTCTTTGTACAAAGCATCACCAATTTTCACTGATGAGATGTTGGGCAGTGTGTGCATGTTTGTCAATGCACTGCCCTTGCGTACGTGCGCGACCGTTTGTGTGTGCAGTGTGTGTGTGTGTGTGTGTGTGTGTGTGTGTGTGTGTGTGTGTGTGTGTGTGTGTGTGTGTGTGTGTGTGTGTGTGCAGTGTGTGTGTGTGTATGTGTGTGTTGTGTGTGTGTGTGTTTGTGTGTGTGTGTGTGCAGTGTGTGTGTGTGTGTGTGTGTGTGTGTGTGTGTGTGTGTGTGTGTGTGTGTGTGTGTGTGTGTGTGTGTAGCTAACCTACATAATATATACATGTATATGTGTGTGCGCGTGCGTACGTGTGTGTGTGCGTGCGTGCTTGCAAACAAGCGCATGTGCAGAGGTATGCTTGTGTGCATGTGTGTCCAGCACACATACATGCACATAGGTGTGCGTGCGTGTATGTGTA
>CM060323.1:32848133-32850633 GCA_030674155.1 Stramonita haemastoma | reverse complement strand
AGCGGAACAGGATTTAGCATGTGCGCAAGATGCTTGTGCGTGCGTTCGCACACGGGACCTCGGTTTAAAGTCTCATCCGAAGGACTTTTTGCGGAGAGTTGAGTCAGCTGTTGCCCTGGTAGCAGGTCCCCCCTCTCCACACCGATGATGGATCCAAAGGAACAGCAGAAGCTGATACAGTTTGGTACCAGCAGTGTCGAGCGCGCGCGCGCGCGCGCGCGCGCGCGCGCGCGCGCGCGTGTGTGTGTGTGTGTGTGTGTGTGTGTGTGTGTGTGTTAAACATTCTCAAACACCTCTTTTGGTAAGGATCCATTCACAAGTAGATCAATGAAATATGACTAGATCTAGAAGGGAACACGTCAGCGCAGTTTGAAATAATCATGTCACTTTCTAAATCCGGAATTTCTGTGGGGACGTAAAGGCAATAATACCAACAACAACAACGGTATAACGTATGTCATATAGTAATGGATGTGTGTCAACTGCTGTGCAGGGCCCATTAGCTCAGTTGGTTAGAGCGTCGTGCTGATAACGCGAAGGTCGTGGGTTCGACCCCCATGTGGGCCAAGCGGATTTTTTTCATCTTTTTTTTTCTAAACTTTAATGTCTGGGCAGAGACTATCTGATTTATTCTCCCCATACTAGTGCCAGTGCTAATTGTGTGTGTGTGCTATCTCCTGCATGCCTGTACACACAGGGGACGGGATAGCCTAGTGGTCAGAACATTGCGCCCTCAGTGCTGACTCCACTCTCCCAAAAGTCCTTCGGATGAGACTGTAAACCCAGGCCCCGTGTGTGAACGCATGCACAACATCTTGGGCACTCCTTAAATCCTGTTCCGCTTTTCGTAAGAGTAGGCTATCGTGTGCCGGTGGGAACAGATGACATTTACAAAACTGGCTACACACGGGGACTGGATGTAAAAAAGCGCAAGAGTGCTTATCCCATTATCCTCAATATAAAAGAATAAAATAAACAGACTGAGAGAGAGAGAGACAAGGCAAGGCAAGGCAAGGCAAATTCTTTTATTCGAGGGTAATATATAAGCACTCGTGTGCTTTTTTTACATCCAGTCCCTGCCCTTTTCACGGATAACATCAAGATAAAAAGATACTAAAAAATAAAACTATAGGCAGTACCAAACAACATACAAGAAATAAGGACACTATATATAATAAGGTAATAAAAATGCACTCATTCAGAAAACGAAAATCAGAAGTCAATAAAAATGATTTCGATTTTTTTTTTTTTTAAAGGGCTAGTAGATAAAGAGCAAACAAGAAAACAATAAAATAAACAACTGAAAACATCAATCCACCACCATCTGTCAATACTTATACCAATCATATAAATCATACATTTGGAAAAAAGGGGAAAAAATAACTAATATTCTTATTGGAGGGGGGGGGGGATTACTACGAATAAAAAATTACATAAAACATCCCAGATGATTAAAAGAATTTGCATAACATATTTATAAATCATAATGATTTACACACACTCACACACACACACACACACACACACACAGACCCACACACACACATTCACACATGCGCACACACACACACACGCGCGCGCGCGCGCGCGCGCGCACACACATAGGCACTCACACACACACACACACACACACACACACACACACACACACACACACACACACACGCGCGCGCGCGCGCGCGCGCACGCGCGACTCACACACACATATTCACATATATTTATATTCACACATATTCGTATTCATATTCACACATATTCATATATTCACATATTCATATATTCACATATTATTCATATTCACTCCACTACAGTGGATGGTCCGAGAAGCTGTTCAGTTTGGGCCCCTGTTTACAGTATGTTGTCCATGTTTAGGCTGTGAGGCGAGGCTGGAGTGACCTCTCCAGGGCGCGAACCTGGGCAGGATGGTATGGAGGAGGAGGAGGAGAGAGGAGAGAGAGAGAGAGAGAGAGAGAGAGAGAGAGAGAGAGAGAGAGAGAGAGAGAGAGAGAGGAGAGAGAGAGAGAGAGAGGCAAGGCAAGGCAAGGCAAGGCAAAGGCAAGGCAAAATATTTTATTCGAGGATAATAGATAAGCACTTGTGTGCTTTTTTACATCCAGTCCCCGCCCTTTTCAGGGATACATCAAGTTGAAAAAATACTAAACAATAAAGCTTTATGCAAACCAAACAACACATAAGAATAAGGACACTATATATGATAAGGTAATAAAAATGCACTCGATCAGAAGACAAAAATCAGAAGTCACAATAAAAGATTTTGATAATGAAAGAATAGAAAAGTGTTAATAGGTAAAGAGCAAACAAGAGAAGAGAATAAACAACTGAAAACATCAATCCACCACCATCTGTCAAAAATTATACATGTGACATAAATCATACATTTGGATAAAAGGGGAAGAAAAAAAATTTAAACTAATATCCTTATTGGAGGGGGGGGAGATACTGCCAATAAAAATATAAATAAAATCAACAATTATAATGA
>CM060323.1:32838133-32843133 GCA_030674155.1 Stramonita haemastoma | reverse complement strand
AGGCAAGTTCGCCATAGAGGAGATCTTTAGGAATGCGTCCATCCTCCATCCTTCGCACGTGACCGAGCCATCTGAGTCTGCCTTGTCTGAGGAGTGTGTACATAGTGGGGAGACCTGCAACCTCGAGGACCTGAGATTAGTAACTTTGTCACTCCAGTGGATGTGGACGCCGAGGATGCGACGGAGAGAGCGCAGGTGGAGGCTGGTCAGTTTTCGCCCCTGTGTGGAGTATGTTGTCCATGTTTACGCTGTGAGGCCAGGCTGGGGTGACCTCTCCAGAGCACGAGCCTGGGCAGGATGGTATGGAGGACGACCTGTTGCCCAGATAGCAAGTCCCCCCTCTCCACACTGATGATGGATCCAAAGGAGCAGCAGAAACTGATACAGTTTGGCACCAGCAGTGTTGCACACACCCGCGTGTGTGTGTGTGTGTGTGTGTGTGTGTGTGTGTGTGTGTGTGTGTGTGTGTGTGTGTGTGTGTGTGTGTGTGTGTGTGTGTGTGTGTGTGTGTGTGTGTGTTAAACATTCTCAAACACCCCTGTTGGTAAGGATCCATTCACATGCAGATCAATGAAATATGACTAGATCTAGAAGGCAACACGTGGGTGTAGTTTGAAAGAATCATGTCACTTTCTAAATCGGGAATTTCTGTGGGGACGTAAAGGCAATAATACCAACAACAACAACCGTATAACGTATGTCATATAGTAATGGGTGTGTGTCAACTGCTGTGCAGGGCCCATTAGCTCAGTTGGTTAGAGCGTCGTGCTGATAACGCGAAGGTCGTGGGTTCGACCCCCATGTGGGCCACGCCGAATTTTTTCTTCTTTTTTTTTTTCTAAGATTTAATGTCTCGGCAGAAACTATCTGATTTATCTCCCCCATGCTAGTGCCAGTGCTAATCGTGTGTGTGTATGTGCTATCTCCTGCACGCCTGTACACACAGGGGACGGGATAGCCTAGTGGTCAGAACATCGCGCTGGCAGTTTGACGACCCGGTTCCACGACCCAGTTCGATTCCCGGTGGAGGGGATTTTTCTCCTGGAGTTAACATCAGTGCTGGCTCCACTTTCCCAAAAGTCCTTCCCATGAGACTATAAACCCAGGCCCTGTGTGTGAACGCACGCACAACATCTTGCGCACTCGTTAAATCCTGTTCCGCTTTTCGTAAGAGTAGGCCATCGTGTGCCGATGGGAATAGATCACATTTACAAAACTGAATACACACGGGGACTGGATGTAAAAAGCACATGAATGCTTATCCCATTATCCTCGACATAAACGAATGAAATAAAGAAAATAAATAAACACGAGAGAGAGAGTGTGTGTGTGTGTGTTATTTTTCATTTTTATTGATTGTTTTATATCGAGGATAATGGAATGAGCATTCATATGCTTTTTTACATCCAGTCCTTGTGTGTATGCAGTTTTGTAAATGTCATCTGTTCCCACCGGCACATGATGGCCTACTCTTACGAAAAGCAGAACAGTATTGAACGTGTGCGCAAGATGTTGTGCGTCTGTTCGCACACAGGCCTCGGTTTATAGTGTCATCGAAAGACTTTTGGGGAGAGTGGAGTCAGCACTGATGTTAACTCAAGAGGAAAAATCCCCTCGACCAAGAATCGAACGGGTCGTCAAATTGCGAGCACAATGTTCTGACCACTAAGCTATATCCTCTCCCATGTGTGTGTGTCAATCAATCAATCAATCAATCAAATTTTTATTTCCTGATGGTACATTGAGTAAGCAGCGATCTGCTTTTTTCCATCAAGCCATCTATCTAAAGAAAAGAAAGAAAAAAATCAAAACAATAGCAGAAATCAAATCCAAAACAAAACAAAAAACCAACAAAAACAAAGCAGAAAATCCCTAGCAAACAATAAAGCCAACAAAAGAAAGAAAAGGGAAAAAGCAAACAAACAAATAAAACAACGACAGCAAACATTTCATCAACATTAATTTGCTAACATGATTTCAACAACTTTTAAATGAACTATGCCTATATATAATACAAGCAACTACTATAACAACAGCCAAAAGACAAAAAATAATAATAAAATAAAATAAATAAATAAAATAAATAAATAAATAAAAATAAAAAATATTTTTAAAATGTGTGTGTGTTTGTGTGTGTGTGTGTGTGTGTGTGTGTGTGTGTGTGTGTGTGTGTGTGTGTGATATCATTATTATTATTATTATTTATTAGCTATTTATTCTTTTATTATTTATATTTATTATGTCATATAGTAATGGGTGTGTGTGAACTGCTGTGCAGGGCCCATTAGCTCAGTTGGTTAGAGCGTCGTGCTGATAACGCGAAGGTCGTGGGTTCGACCCCCATGTGGGCCACGCCGAATTTTTTCTTCTTTTTTTTTTCTAAGATTTAATGTCTCGGCAGAAACTATCTGATTTATCTCCCCCATGCTAGTGCCAGTGCTAATCGTGTGTGTGTATGTGCTATCTCCTGCACGCCTGTACACACAGGGGACGGGATAGCCTAGTGGTCAGAACATCGCGCTGGCAGTTTGACGACCCGGTTCCACGACCCAGTTCGATTCCCGGTGGAGGGGATTTTTCTCCTGGAGTTAACATCAGTGCTGGCTCCACTTTCCCCAAAAGTCCTTCCCATGAGACAATAAACCCAGGCCCTGTGTGTGAACGCACGCACAACATCTTGCGCATACGTTTAATCCTGTTGCGCTTTTCGTAAGAGTAGGCCATCGTGTTCGGTGGGAACAGATGACATTTACAAAACTGCATACACACGAGCACTGGATGTAAAAAGCACATGAGTGCTTATCCCATTATCCTCGATATAAACGAATGAAATACAGAAAATAAATAAACACGAGAGAGAGAGTGTGTGTGTGTGTGTTATTTTTCATTTTTATTGATTGTTTTATATCGAGGATAATGGAATGAGCATTCATATGCTTTTTTACATCCAGTCCTTGTGTGTATGCAGTTTTGTAAATGTCATCTGTTCCCACCGGCACATGATGGCCTACTCTTACGAAAAGCGGAACAGTATTGAACGTGTGCGCAAGATGTTGTGCGTCCGTTTGCACACAGGCCTCGGTTTATAGTGTCATCGAAAGACTTTTGGGGAGAGTGGAGTCAGCACTGATGTTAACTCAAGAGGAAAAATCCCCTCGACCAGGAATCGAACGGGTGGTCAAATTGCGAGCACAATGTTCTGACCACTAGGCTATATCCCCTCCCATTGTGTGTGTGTGTGTGTGTGTGTGTGTGTGTGTGTGTGTGTGTGTGTGGTGTGTGTGTGTGTGTGTGTGTGTGTGTGTGTGTTTGTGTGTGCGTGTGATATCATTATTATTATTATTATTATTTATTAGCTATTTATCATTTATTATTTATATTTATTATGTCATAGTAATGGGGGTGTGTCAACTGTCGTGCAGGGCCCATTAGCTCAGTTGGTTAGAGCGTCGTGCTGATAACGCGAAGGTCGTGGGTTCGACCCCCATGTGGGCCACGCCGATTTTTTTCTTCTTTTTTTTCTAAAATTTAATGTCTGAGCAGAGACTATCTGATTTCTCTCCCCCATACTAGTGCCAGTGCTAATCGTGTGTGTGTGTGTGCTATCTCCTGCACGCCTGTACACACAGGGGACGGGATAGCCTAGTGGTCAGAACATTGCACTCGCAGTTTGACTACCCGCGTTGATTCCCGTTTGAGGGGATTTTTCTCCTGGAGTTAACATCAGTGCTGACTCCACTCTCCCCCAAAGTCCTTCGGATGAGACTATAAACCCAGGCCTGTGTGTGAACGCACGCACAACATCTTGCGCATACGTTTAATCCTGTTCCGCTTTTCGTAAGAGTAGGCTATCGTGTGCCGGTGGGAACAGATGACATTTACAAAACTTGCTACACACGGGGGCTGGATGTAAAAAAGCGCAAGAGTGCTTATCCCATTATCCTCAATATAAAAGAATAAAATAAACAGACTGAGAGAGAGAGAGAGAGACAAGGCAAGGCAAGGCAAATTCTTTTATTCGAGGATAATAGATAAGCACTCCTGTGCTTTTTTACATCCGGTCCCCGCCCATTTCAGGGATAACATCAAGATAAAAAGATACTAAAAAATGAAACTATACGCAGTACCAAACAAGATACAAGAAATAAGGACACTATATATAATAAGGTAATAAAAATGCACTCATTCAGAAAACGAAAATCAGAAGTCAATAAAAGGATTTTGATTATTTAAAAAAAAAAGGCTAGTAGATAAAGAGCAAACAAGAAAACAATAAAATAAACAACTGAAAACATCAATCCACCACCATCTGTCAATACTCATACAAATCATATAAATCATACATTTGGAAAAAAGGGGAAAAAATTAACTAATATTCTTATTGGAGGGGGGGGGAGGAATTACTACCAATAAAAAATTACATAAAACATCCCAGATGTTTAAAAGAATTTGCATAACATATTTATAAATCATAATGATTTACATACACTCACACACAGACACACACACACAGACCCACACACACACACTCACACACACTCACACATACTCACACATGCGCACACAGACACTCACACACACACACACACACACACACACACACACACACACACACACACACACACACACACACACACACACAGACACACACACACACACACACAGGCACTCACACACACACACACACATAGGCACTCACACACACAAACACAAACACACACACACACACACACACACACACGCGCGCGCGCGCGCGCGCGCTCACACACACATATTCACATATATTTATATTCACACATATTCATATTCATATTCACACATATTCATATATTCACATATTCATATTCACTCCACTACAGTGGATGCCGAGAAGCTGTTCAGTTTGGCCCCTGTTTGGAGTATGTTGTCCATGTTTACCCTGTGAGGCGAGGCTGGAGTGACCTCTCCAGGGCTGAACCTGGGCAGGATGGTATGGAGGAGGAGGAGCACAGAGAGAGACA
>CM060323.1:32825633-32833133 GCA_030674155.1 Stramonita haemastoma | reverse complement strand
ATCTCCTGCATGCCTGTACACACAGGGGACGGGATAGCCTAGTGGTCAGAACATTGGGCTGGCAGATTGACCACCTGGTTCGATTCCCGTTCGAGGGGATTTTTCTCCTGGAGTTAACATCAGTGCTGACTCCACTCTCCCCCAAAGTCCTTCGGATGAGACTATAAACCGAGGCCCCGTGTGTGAACGCACGCACAACATCTTGCGCATACGTTTAATCCTGTTCCGCTTTTTGTAAGAGTAGGCTATCGTGTGCCGGCACATCGGTATGCGTGGGTATTTGTGTGTGTGTGTGTGTGTGTGTGCGTGCGTGCGTGCTTGCGTGTGTGTGTGTGTGTGCGTGTGTGTGTGGTGCGTGTGTGTGTGTGTGTGTGTGTGTGTGTGTGTGTGTGTGTGTGTGTCTGTGTCTGTGTCTGTGTCTGTGTGTGAGTGCGTGCGTGCGTCTGTACGAGAAAACATTCCCAAGCACCCCTGTTGGTAAGGATCCATTCACATGCAGGTCATTGAATTATGACTAGAAGGGAACACGTGGGTACAGTTTGAACTAATACTGTCACTTTCTAAATGGGGGAATTTCTGTGGGGACGTAAAAGCAATAATGCCAACAACAAAAACGTTATAACGTATGTCATATAGCCATGGGTGTAGGTAAACTGTCGTGCAGGGCCCGTTAGCTCAGTTGGCTAGAGCGCCGTGCTGATAACGCGGAGGTCGTGGGTTCGAACCCCATGTGGGCCAGGCTGATTTTTTTTCAAAATTTCCTTGTGGACGACACACATGCACGCACGCATTCACACACACACACACACACACACACACACACACTCACGCCCTCACATACACACACACGTACACACACACAGATGCACACGTGCATGAGTGCTGAATTTTTCCAGCAGCGTATCCTTGGTAAGGTTAACCCCGTAGATCTACAGTGAGTAAGACCCTCCTTGCTTTCAGCCCAGCAGTACCTATCCCTACCTCTCCAGGCTGCAGAAAGTGTGTTCAGTATAAATCTTTGTATCATCCACATATGGAGCTGGCCTATCTTCAATCAAAGATCACTTTTGACAGGTTTTAACGCATGTGAAACGTGGACAATTACAGCAGTCAATAAAAGAAGGATACAGGCAATGGAGATGAGATGCTTTTGCAAAATCCTTAGTATCTCAAACAGAGATCACATCACTAATCAGGAAGTGAAAACCAGAATTAAAAACGTCATGGGACCATATGAAGTGCGCGTAACTTAGTGAAAAAAAAACCCCGCAAACTAAAGTGGTACAGGCACGTCACACAAACATCTGGACTGGCCAAGACTGTCCCACAGGGAACAGTACAAGGAGGGAGACGAAGAGGCAGAGAGAGAGAAAACGATGGGAAGACAACATCAGAGAGTGGACTGGTCTTGAGTGGAAAGACTGGCTACCGAAAGCAGAGGACCTCGCGGGGAGTGGAGGAAGCTGGCTGCAGAATCTTCATCGGTGGCCCCAAGGTGCAAAAGACCACGGGATAGGTGAGGGTGAAGGTGAAGGAAGGCGTGCACACAGATGTCATACAGGTACACAGGATCTGGGCTAGTTTACATGACAACAAATCAGAGCCGACCATTTTTTCCCCGTCCCTCAACTGAAACTCCAGGTTCAGATGAGACTTTGAGTTTGCCACCGTTTTTTGCCCACCATGAAGGTAGCCACATTCCAACTTTGGGGATGTATACTAGGTATTGTGCGTGTTTCCAAAATCCACCGAACACTGACTTGAATGACAGGATTTTTAATCCACTATCAAAACGGAACACCATCTGGAAAGATGGCCAGCCGGATGTTCAACTCCAAGATCAGACTAATGTGCTCCCTTGTCATATCCATATTCTTGTATGCCTGTGAATCATGGACCCGAACTGCTTATTTGGAGAGGAAAGTACAGGCGGCAGAGATGAGATGCCTCTGGAGACTCCTTGCCATCTCCTACAGAGACTACATAAGCAACGAAGACGTGCATAACATAATCCAGCAATCCATTGGTCCCTATGAAAATCTTCTATCAATCCTAAAGAAGCCTAAACTTAAATTGTACGGGCATGTCACATGATCAAAAGGACTACCAAAAGCAATACTGCAAGGCACTGTCCGAGGAGGAGGAAAAGGAGGCAGACCAAGGGA
Source organism: Stramonita haemastoma (assembly GCA_030674155.1). Lineage (NCBI taxonomy): Eukaryota > Metazoa > Mollusca > Gastropoda > Neogastropoda > Muricidae > Stramonita > Stramonita haemastoma. The sequence goes on along the minus strand of CM060323.1, from coordinate 32,830,968 downwards.
GAGATGGGAGGACAACATCAGCGAATGAACAGGCAGAGAGCTTAACAAAATTTTGAGAAAGGCAGAACGGAGAGAGGAATGGAAGGAACTGGTTGTCAATTCTTCAGGGGTGCCCCCACGGTCGCCAGACTAAGGATAGATAGATAGATAGATAGATAGATAGATAGATAGATAGATAGATAGATAGATAGATAGATAGATAGATAGATAGATATAGATAGATAGATAGATAGATAGATAGATAGATAGATAGATAGATAGATAGTTAGATAGATAGATAGATAGACGGATGGACGGATGGACAGACAGACAGATAGATAGATAGAGAGATAGAGAGAGAGAGAGAGATTTTAATCCTCTGCATTTGTGTGTGTGTTTATTAATTAATTTATTTATTTATATTAATTCTTTTATATCGAGGATAATAGAGTAAGCTTTCATATGCTTTTTTTTACATCCAGTCCCCGTGTGTATGCAGTTTTGTAAATGTCATCTGCTCCCACCGGCACACGATGGCCTACTTTTACGAAAAGCGGAACAGGATTTAACGTGTGCACAAGATGTTCTGCGTGCATTCGCACATGGCCTCGGTTTATAGTCTCATCCAAAAGACTTTTGGGGGGAGTGGAATCAGCACTGACGTTAACTCCAGAGGAAAAATCCCCCCCGACCGGAATCGAACCCAGTTGTCAAATTGCGAGCGCAATGTTCTGACCACTAGGCTATCCCGTCCCCGTGTGTGTGTGTGTGTGTGTGTGTTGTGTGTGTGTGGTGTGTGTGTGTGTGTGTGTGTATGTGTGTGTGTGTGTGTTGGTGTGCAGTGAGCAGTGTGTGTGTGTGCATATGCGCGTGCGTGCTTGCGTGCATGCGAGCAAGCAAGCCTGTGTGGAAACGTATGCTTATGTGTATGTGTCCAGCTCACATGTACATAGGCGTGCGTAGGTGTTTGTGTGTGTGTGTGTGTGTGTGTGCGTGCGTGCATGCGTGCGTGTCCGTGTGTTGTGTGTGTGTGTGTGTGTGTGTGTGTGTGTGTGTGTGTGTGTGTGTGTGTGTACACGATAAAACATTCCCAATCACCCCTGATGGTAAGGATCCATTCACATTCGGATCAATGAATTATGACTAGAAGGCAACTCGTGGGTGTAGTTTGAAAGAATCATGTCACTTTCTAAATCGGGAAGTTCTGTGGGGACGTAAAAGCAATAATGCCAACAACAAAAACGGCATAACGTATGTCATATAGTTATGGGTGTAGGTTAACTGTCGTGCAGGGCCCGTTAGCTCAGTTGGCTAGAGCGCCGTGCTGATAACGCGGAGGTCGTGGGTTCGAACCCCATGTGGGCCAGGCTGATTTTTTTTCAAAATTCCCTTGTGGACGACACACATGCACGCATGCACGCACACACACACACACAAACACATACACACACATGCACACACACACACACGTGTATGAGTGCTGAATTTTTCCAGCAGTGTGTCCTTGGTAAGGTTAACCCCGTAGATCTACAGTGAGTAAGACCCTCCTTGCTTTCAGCCCAGCAGTACCTATCCCTACCAGGCTGCAGAAAGTGTGTTCAGTATGAATCTTCGTATCATCCACACACACAGCTGGCCTATCTTCTATCAAAGATCACTTTTGACAGGTTTTAACGCATGTGAAACGTGGACCATTACAGCAGACAATGAAAGAAGGATACAGGCAATGGAGACGAGATGCTTTTGCAAAATCCTTAGTATCTGAAGCACAGATCACATCACTTATGAGGAAGTGAAAACCAGAATTAAAAACGTCATGGGACCATATGAAGTGCTCATAACTTAGTGAAAAAACCCGCAAACTAAAGTGGTATGGCCTACAGGCACGTCACACAAACATCTGGACTGGCCAAGACTGTCCTACAGGGATCAGTACAAGGAGGGAGACGAAGAGGCAGACAGAGGAAACCATGAGAGGACAACATTAGAGAGTGGATTGGCTTGAGTGGAACGATTTACTACGGAAAGCAGCCGACTGCGGAGAGTGGAGGAAGCTGGTTACAGAATCTTCATCGGGGTCCCTACAATGCAAAGGCCTACGGGATAAGTGAAAGTGAAGGTGAAGGAAGGTGTGCGCATAGTGTCACACAGGTACACAGGATCTTCCTTAGTTTACAGGACAGGAAAAAGAGCCAATCATTTCCCCCCATCCCTGGCTAGAAACTTGGAGGTTCACCAATAGTAAGACTTTGAGCTGCAGCCGTTTATTTGCCCACCATGAAGGTAGCCGCATTCCGACGTTTTAGGTGAACGCTTGGTATATATAAATGCTGACGTGAATTACCGGATTTTTAACTGAGAGAATGGGGCTTTTTCCGTCTGATTTGAATGAAAGGGTTATAGTCGGTCATTAAGAACAAGTGTTTTTAGGGATTCTTGTTTTGGTTTGATCTCATTTTATATGTGATTGGTGTGCTTTTTTCCCAAAACATGTGTTGCCTGCCCTGGGTTGACCCTAATGGTTGACTAGGGCGTTGATGCAAGGAAGGACAGTAGAGTTGGTTTTATACCCTGTTTTAATCTGTATATAGTTGCACAGTTTTATTCTGAGATTACAAATTTTATGAGGTGACAACCACTGATATGGCCTGTGTGATTAGCGGGTCTTTTAACATGATTGGATTGGATTGGAACTTGTATATTTTCATCTTCTGCATGTGTATAATGATATGTGAAAGGAATTAACGCACAGGCAGGGCTGCACCTGAAGTTGACTTGGGATATCACAAAAAATCCCTACCCCTAATTCACCAGACCCCGCTGGGATTCAAACCCACGACTTCATGGACCCATGGGATCGAAGTTGAACAGCCTGAATCCCTTGACTAATAGCATCCCTCCATTAGTAATTGAACTTCAAGAAGGAAAAATCCCCTAAAACAGACAGACACCTTAAGGGAAAGGAGAAGAGAAGCGTCCCTTAGTCACCTTCATATAGGGGATTTGGATGTGTCAGATCCCACCCCTATGGATAAGGTTAAAAAGGCGGTATAACATGGTCATCAGCGTACAGATAACATGGTCATCAGTGTTATCATTTATGGCTGTGCAGGGCCCATTAGCTCAGTTGGTTAGAGCGCCGTGCTGATAACGCGAAGGTCGTGGGTTCGACCCCCATGTGGGCCAAGAGGATTTTTTTTTTCTCTAAACTTTTGTGTCTCAGGCAGACTCGCCAGACTATCAACTTTATTTCCCCCGTACTAGTGTCAATGCTAATCGTAAATGAGTACTTGCCCTCTTTAGGGTCAGGGAAGGTAAAAGCAGCAAGGGAGAGGAGATGGGCGCCGCCCTTAATCTGCTGGCCCCTAGAGAAGCTGAGGTCTCTGATGCCTCGCTCCCCTACGACCGCCATAACGGGACACCTTTACCTTTACTTTAAAAAGCAATACATGACAATGCAATGCAATACAATACAATGCAAAAGAATACAGTATAACACAATACAGTACAATGCAATGCAATGTTATACAATATGGTACAATGCAATGCAGGCCTGCCCAACTCAACTCAACTCAACTCAACACAACAAAACGCAACATAATAGACTGAAATGTGAAAGAGGACTGTTATGAGAAAGGAACATGTACACGTAATATCATAACATGATGATCACAGGTGTCATATCACTAGCAGGCAGGGCCCATTAGCTCAGTTGGTTAGAGCGCCGTGCTGATAACGCGGAGGTCGTGGGTTCGACCCCCATGTGGGCCAGGCTGATTTTTTTGTCAAGATTATTTTCGTATATTTCTACAAAATTATATATTTTTGATAATGATTTATTTCCCCATATATACGTAGTGCAGAAACCACAGAAACACCCATTTTCCCCCAGCGTTTTCATTTTCCTCCTGTTGAATTTTTGTTCTTGATGTTTATTTTGTTGTTTACTAAACATTTCCTCCATCCACCAGACCTGAACTGGTGGTCTGAGTGCTAGTATTTTGGATGAGATGATAAATCAACGTCTTATGTGCAACATTCATTTAGTGCACGCAAAAGGACTCACGGCAACAGGAGAGTTATTCCTGAAAATTTTCTATTTTTAAAGTCATTCTCAAGGGAAACAAATATGCAGACCTTGATCTTTTTTAAGACGGTGCAGCTCTTGTGGCGACACGCTCTTCCCAGAGAGATCAGCCCGAATTTTCTGTAGACTAATCAGCATGATTTAGAGTGGTATACAATGCAATACAAGGAAATACAATACAAGGCAATACAATACAATACAAGGCAATGCAACACAATACAAGGCACTACAATACAAGGCAATACAATACAATACAACACAACACAATACAAGGCAATACAACACAACACAAAGCAATACAATCCAAGGAAGTACAACACAATACAAGGCAATACAATCCAATATAATACAAAACAAGGCAACACAATACAATGCAAGGCAATTCAATACAATACAATACAAGGCAATGCAATACAATACAAGGCAATACAGTACAATACAACACAAAGCAACACAACGCAGTACAATTATAATACAGTACAATGCAATGCAGCTCAACTCAATACCGTGCAACACAATAATTATAACACAATAAAACAAAATATAAAATAGGAGGGTTATGAGAAAGGAACATAATAAAATACAGGTAATATTAATATGGTGATCAACAACACACTGGCAGGCAGGCCCCATTAGCTCAGTTGGTTAGAGCGTGTGCTGATAACGCGAAGGTCGTAGGTTCGACCCCCATGTGGGCCACGCAGGGTTTTTTTGTAAAGTTTTTTTTTTTTTTATCTTATTTTTATATATAATTTTGCATTTTTTTAAAAATGGTTAATTTTCCCATAATTCCTCCACGACTTTTTCCTCAATGATTGTTTACGTGGTGCAGAAACTGTAGAAAAATCCATTCCTCCCCAGTGTCTTTGTTTTTCTCTTGTTATAAATGTTTTATTTTTTTTGTTTTTGATGGGTTTTTTATGTTGTTGTGTTACTTAACATTTTCTCCATCCACCAGACATGAAGTGGTGGTCTGAGTTCTAGTATTTTGGATGAAGTAATAAACCAACGTCTTGTGTACCGCACTCATTTTACACACGTAACACACAACCCACAGCAACAAGAGAGATAGTCCTGGTAAAATTCTAGAGAAAATAGCCACTCACAAAGGGAGACAGATATACAGATAGACAATGTGGGGTTGTTTTTGTTTTTTCGATGGCACTGTTCTTGTGGCGACATGCTCTTCCCATATAGAGCAACCCAAATTTTATGCAGGCAAATCTGCCGTGACTGAGAGTGCTATACAGTACAATATGAAGCAATACG
>CM060323.1:32818133-32820633 GCA_030674155.1 Stramonita haemastoma | reverse complement strand
ATATTCCACTAATTTCAAACAACACTTGTTTTTGTGTTTAAAAATACTGGTTATTTACGAAAGCCATCCTAAAGTTTGGTTTCTTAGATCACATACATGTACATTTTTTTAAAAGTTGCTTACAAGTTTTTCTTTACACACACACACACACACACACACACACACACACGCACGAGCCGCGCGCATGTGGGCGCAGGCATCCATACTCTTAGAGAAGAAATTATCATAATATCCAAATGCAGGTTTCTATTGTTCTTTCTCACTCGATTTTTCTCCTGGAGTTAACATCAGTACTGACTCCACTCTCACCAAAAGTCCTTCGGATGAGACTTTAATCCGAGGCCCCGTGTGCGAACGCACGCAGAACATCTTGCGCCCACGTTAAATCCTGTTCCGCTTTTCGTAAGAGTAGGCCATCGTGTGCCGGTGGGAACAGATGACATTTACAAAATGCATACACACAGGGACTGGATGTAAAGAGAGCTTATTCGATTATTCTCGATATAAAAGAATCAATCAATCTATAAATGAATCAATCTCTTCCTCTCTCTGTCTCTCTCTTCCCACAAAATGCCTTAAAGCCATAATTATCAGTATTCAACGGCAAAATAGATCTATTCATTAATATCGAGGATAATGGAATAAGCACACATGTGCTTTTTTTTTTTTTTTTTTTTTACATCCAGTCCCCATGTGCATGTAGTTTTGTAAATCTTGTCATCTGTTCCCACCGGCACACAATGGCCTACTCTTACGAAAAGCGGAACAGTATTTAACGTGTGTGCAAGATTTTATTATTTTTTAACGTGTGCGGAAGATATTCTGGGTGCGTTGGCACACCGGGCCTCGGTTTATGGTATCACCGGAAGGACTTTTGGGGAGAGTGGAGTCAGCACTAACGTTAACTCCAGGGGAAAAATCCCCACGAACGGGAATCGAACTCGGGTCGTCAGACTGCCAGCGCAATATTCTGACCACTAGGCTATCCCGTCCCCCTTGCGCACACGGTAAATCCTGTTCCGCTTTTCGTAAGAGTAGGCCATTGTGTGCCGGTGGGAACAGATAGCAAGATTTACACAACTGTGCACACATGGGAACTGGATGTAAAAAAGCGCACTGACCACTAGGCTATCCCGTCCCCCAGCCAGCTTCATTTGATATTTGTAGGCATTTTAAATTCTTCTCCTGGAGTTAACATCAGTGCTGACTCCTCTCCCCAAAAGTCCTTCGGATGAGACTTTAAACCGAGGCCCCGTGTGCGAACGCAGGCAGAACATCTTGCGCACACGTTAAATCCTGTTCCGCTTTTCGTAAGAGTAGGCCATCGTGTGCCGGTGGGAACAGATGACAACATTTACAAAAACTGCATACACACGGGGACCGGATGAAAAAAAGCACATGATTGCTTATTCTGTTATCCTCGATATAAAAGAATAAATAAATAAAAGACTACGGAGTTGCACTCTTCATTAATAGTTAGTCACTAGTTTGAATCGGAAACAGAGAGAAAAGATCGAAACGCCACACACCAAACGAATTCCGACATGTAATGCCATTCGGGTGTTTCCGTCAGCAGCCCGAACTGACCCGATCACAGCCGAAAATGTCAGAAAGTGTCAACGGCTGAAGCAGCTTAGAACTGCTTCCCCCTGTCTGGGTCGCGTGTCAGTGGGGTGGTGTAGGGGTTAAGCACTTTTTTTTTTTTGGGGGGGGGTCCTTTTTTTTTTAACTTTATTTTATTTTTTAGCACATCGTTATTAATAAGCTTGTGTCCTTGACAGGTTCATAGAAATAGTACCGTTTTTCTTTTATTCTTTCTTTTGTTCTTTTATTTCGAGGATAATGGAATTCAATGCTATTCTTTTACATATGTAGTTCTAAAGCGGGCCGCGGCGCCAAAGTGGGGTGACTTGACGACCACAGTCCCTAAATCGAATATCTCCGCTGGGACTATAATCCAACTTCAAGTGGAAGAGATTTTGAAGGCTTTTATTCGAGCTATGAAAACGGAGGACGTAAAACTTATTAGTTTTAACACTGCTTTGTTTTAAAAAAAAAAAATTAAAAAAAAACTCCTTCATTTCAATCATGACAGTTTTCTTAGACTGGAGGCGAAAGACTTAGAGAAAAACGAATGTGTTATAGAAATGTGCTTCGATATTAGAACTTTGGCAAAGAATCTTTGGAAGTATGGTTGTACAGAACTGAAACATGTGCGAGGAGGGGGGGGGGGGGGGGTTAAGGGGGCAGGGGAGAGGGAGGGGACATCTCTCTCTGTCTCTGCTGAGTTCTACGATCTCATGTAGCCCTTCCAGACCAGACCTCGGTGATGTTGGCAGTGTAGGATGTTGGTGGTCTGCCTCTTTTCCTTCTGCCCTATACCTTACCTTGGAGAACACATTTAGCGCCCGATAACGACCCACAGCATCGGGAAAGTTGACCCTTGCAACATTCTAAAGAAGAGGAAAACGATGAGGAGGAGGAAGAGGAGGAGAAGGAC
>CM060323.1:32810633-32813133 GCA_030674155.1 Stramonita haemastoma | reverse complement strand
TTTTAAAATTGTGATTCTTAAGAAAACATAAAACAGAACCTAAATAGATCCACATCCAGTTAAAGGAATAAAGCACAAGCAATAGTATGCTATTAATACTAATATTAGTAATAATACAGCTTTTGTCGGAACATAGAGTCAAAGTAGGTGAAAAAGAAAAGAAAGGAAAGAATAGATCTGGCAAACAGCTGTTTAATAGTACAGTGCCACAGTGACTTCACAGAGCATTAAACTAAAAGGTGAGAAAGAGGAGAATGTAATAAACTGGTGGGAAAACCATTAAGTAAAAGTCAAAAAGGTTCAACTGATGTGAAATTTTATTTGACATCTTCAGAAAGTGGGTATTCTGTTGCTCCTGTGCTACAGATTTAATCAAATGACCATGTGAATCTGCAAAATGTTCTTGAAGTAATAGTTAAATTATTTTGAGCAACAATTATAGGATGAAAATCATGAAATTATTACTAATAGTAATAATATCATAATTGTCAGAGGTAGCCCATGTCTGTAACTGATAACTGTTTTAAGTCACAAACTATCACAGCTATCAGCACAATGTCTACATTTCTTTTCATCTGCTTGTGCTTAGGGTAACATACTAAATATCTTCTCTTTTTTTTAAAGAGCATGAGCACTATCAGTCACACATTGTGAATTGCAATTAAAAAAAATTAAAACTTCTGTTAAAAAAATTCTTGTAAATGTTTTTTTTTTAACCAAAATATGTTAAGATGTTGTCCAGTGCTAAATAAGTCCAGAGCACTTGTGAAAGTAAAGCTGTTTCATGGATAAACTGCTGACAGAAAAATGAGCTTGCTGCTCAAACTTCCTCAAAGCTGGTGTCTGATAGTGGTAACATTGAACACTATTTATGGTCACTGCACAAAGTATACCAGAACTATAAACTCCCTGCCCCATTGGTTGAAATTAACATAAACTGCCATTATGATTTGTGTAAAAACAATTATTGAAAACATTAATTCCATACAAAATTTCTCAAGAATGGTGTGCTTTGTAATTCGCGACACCATGCCAACTTTCATCACACAACTCTCCAGACCACGAAGAACCAGCTAATTCGAAAGTACAGCCAGTAACACTTTCAAACGATCTTTTTTAACAGCAATCTAATATAAACACACCCCTAAAAGACAACAGAAATGTTTAAAAGTAAGAATTTAATGGTTTTAGGTGTCATTTGTTACATTTAGTGTACCGCGTAACTTGAAAATTAAGCGTGACAAAAATGAAAACCTCAACTGCACGCCTCACCATCTTCACCATGCTGGTAAACAAAGTTTTGCACATGCGCAGACGGCATTTCCGACATCCAAAATGGTGGACATGACTGTGTTCAACCTTATGTTAAAAAAATAAATTAAAAAGTTTCCTTCGTGATTTTGTGACACTAAATATTCAAAAAGCAATATTTTCTAACACAGCATACTATTTTACATAAAATAGTGATTTTTAGAAAGCGTCAACACTATAGAAATAATCAAGTGCGTTCCCCGATCCAGTCCAAGTTTTACATCGTTCTACCGAGGCATCATCTAACGATCTCAGCGTGACAACTTATGTAACGCGGTACTCCATGTTTTTAAAGTCATAATACCTCAAAAAGTATGTGTATTTGAGCACAAATCTTTTAAAGAGAATAAAGATCAATTCAGTAACTAAAACACTGCCCAGCTGTTTTAGCAAACTACTCTTAGTTCCTGCACACGATCATGCACAATAACCTATGTGCTCACGGACCCATTAAAATAGGCAGAAAAAGGCCCACTTTTCCACACTATTATCTAAAATTAACAATATTTTGACTACCCACTAGCTTTAAAATGCTCAGTTCATCTCTCCAATCATTTTCCTAGAGTATTTTAGGTTTGCTGATTTAAGTGAATGATTACTTACAAAGTTACAGCGTTTTTTGTAAGGTATATGTAAGACCGGGCACCTTTTGAGAGCTGATCATCTATGCACACATATTACTTGCTTGCACGAACGCACTAGTCCACACACACACACACACACACACACACACACACACACACACACACACACACACACACACACACACACACACACAAACGCATGCACTTACGAATACACATTCACACACATGTACACACACATAAATACATACACGCACGCACACACACACACACACACACACACACACACACACACCACACACCACACACCACACCACCACCACCACGAGAGAGAGAGAGAGAGAGAAGGGGGGGGAGGGGTCGGTTCTTCAGAGTTCTGAACTAGTCCTGCCAACATTTGCATGTGTACTTATCATAATTCATTGACAAGTGCGTAGATAGGGTAAATAAGTCTGGGGTAGATCTGTGTGTGTGTATGTATGTGTGTGTGTGTGTTTGTGTGTGTGTATGTGTGTGTGTGTGTGTGTGTGAGAGAGAGAGAGAGAGAGAGAGAGAGAGAGAGAGAGAGAGAGAGAGAGAGAGAGAGAGAGAGAGAATCTAGTAGA
>CM060323.1:32793133-32800633 GCA_030674155.1 Stramonita haemastoma | reverse complement strand
GGGGCCATGTGTGGTCCGTGGAGCTTTAAGCATTACACTTAAGTATTGTATAAGACACGGGTTATGTAACAGTAGCGGCAGACGAAAGAGCTTTCGGATTAGTGGTGAATTGCTAATGAAGGTTACAGCAGCAGAGAGAGACATGTAGTATAGAGCCGGGATACCAGATCAGAAGGAGCACAACAGCACGTGCGTATTGGCTTGAAAGGACTAGGTTACAGACCGTGTGGATTTCTAGCCAGATGTCGTTATGCTGGAGACAACTGAGCCATTGTGACTGGATTATATACAAGATCGGATTTAGTTTATTTTTCGGAGTCTTTTGTTTCTCATCCTCCCTCCCTCCTTTCCTCCCCCTCCTCTCTCTCTGTCTCCTCTCTCTCTCTCTCGTGTGTGTGTGTGTGTGTGTGTGTGTGTGTGTGTGTGTGTGTGGTGTGTGTGTGTGTGTGTGTTGTGCGTGCGCGCGCGCGCGCGAGTGCGTGCACGTGTGTGAGTGTACACGCATATGTTTTGTTGCATACTACATACATGTGTTACGTGCGTATGCCCGCTTGCTTCCTTATTCGTATAATGTGAAGAAAAAGGATAAAGAGGTATCATCAGCCTGTGTGTGTGTGTGTGTGTGTGTGTGTGTGTGTGTGTGTGTGTGTGTGTGTGTGTGTGTGTGTGGCAGTCAGTCAATATTTGAAAACCCAGTGTGCCCCATCTAATTACCCATATCGGGGGAATCGATATGTACAGTGACTCAGACCACTGCGCTGTGATCGATCTGGCCATCGATTGATCGTAATCTGATCATCAAGGCATTGATTGAAGATTGATGAAGACGTTGATGGATCATAAATGAAACGGCAGCACGTCCATTACGGGCAGTTTATTTGCGCATGTTTGTGATAGCTTAATCATAATGTGGATATCATTGATGTAGGTAGGGATTATTCTGGATTATTTGGTTGGTGGGGGGTGGGGGGAAGAATGCGAGTATGGCGCAGTATAGTTCGTGTGTGTTTTTGACGAGAGTTCAGGTATCTTGCTTTTGTGTGTGTGTGTGTGTGTGTGTGTGTGTGTGTGTGTGTGTGTGTGTGTGTGTGTGTGTGTGTGTGTGGTGTGTGTGTGTGTGTGAGATGGAGTGTAGTGAGTGAGTGAGTGATGTGTTGATGATGGTGTGTGTATTATGTGTGATTGTTGTGTGTGTGTGATGTGTGTGTGTGTGTGTGTGTGTGTGTGTGTGTGTGTGTGTGTGTGTGTGTGTGTGTGTGTAGGAGTGCGTGCGTGCGTTGGTTTTTATATCCAGTCTTTCCTGTGCATACAATTTTGTAAATTTTGTCAACTCTTCACACCAGCATACAATGTCAATGGTCTACTTTTTCGGAAGGCCGAACAGGTTTGAGAGAGAGAGAGAGAGAGAGAGAGAGAGAGAGGAGGGGAGGGGGGGGGGGGGGAGGCAGGCAGGCAGGCACGCAAGCACGCGCGCACACTCCTCACATCACTCACACTCACACACACACACACACGCACGCACGCACAGCACGCACGCACCACACACACACACACACACACACACCGAGGCAAAGACAGACAGACAGACAGACAGAGACAGAGAGTAACCTGTATCGAGCCACTTTCCCCCTTAACTCTAACAGTCAATCAGATTATGCAATAGAGAACTGTCTTAACAACCAACTATTATAAAGGGGTGGAGTGGGAACAGGCGCAGGATGGCACCCCAGAAAGTCTGGAGCCAACGAGAAGAAAGCCACCTTGTACGTGACAGAAGGCACGGGCCTCGTGCTTCAGTTTAGCTTGGAAACAACTTGGCTGAGATGGCTTAAACTTCAAGCCACTTTGGAGCTGAAAACACTTGACAAACAAAACACATCAACATGCCACCACCACCAGTCAAAATAAAAAAGAAACCCGAAACTCGCTCCACTTCAAACTGGTGATAGAACTTTAAAAGGGTGGTGGGTGGAGGGGATGGAGGGGAGATGAAGTAGGAGTTATGTAGAGTAAGAGGAGGGAGGTGTGTGTGGGGTAGAGTTAAGTATGATAATAGTATACATAGAAATAAAAGTAGATAAATATATATATATATATATATATATATATATATATATATATATATATATATATATATATATATATACACAAAGAGAGAGAGAGAGAGAGAGAGAGAGAGAGAGAGAGAGAGAGAGAGAGAGAGAGAGAGAGAGAGAGAGAGAGAGGTACCTAGTTCGACATAAGATTTACTACACTATGCAAAAATCACTTCACACCGGAATTGGAACAACTGCTGCAGTCACAGGCTTACTTTTTTTTGTTGAACTTCATTTTTTGTTGATTTGTTTCCTCTTTTGTTCAGTGAATGCTTTACTGTGTTCTCACTCTTGATTTATATCGGCTGTAACCATTGTTGTCGGATATTGTAAAGACCACCCCCCCCCTTCTCACTCACACACACACACACACACACACACACACACACACACACACACACACACACACACACACACACACACACACACACACACACAACAACATGCACGCACACACACAGAACGTCTTTGAGTGTGAATTTTTTGTTCTTTCAGACTTTTGAACAAATTTTTTTAGTAGTAGGCACCCATCAATCTCGGAAGACTATGGAGTTGCGCTCTAGTCTTTAGAGCGCAAAGCCTGGGCAAGTATGTATGGAGGGCAAGCTTGTTAAAATTTTCTTTAAACTGGAACGGAAAGACCCAAACCGCCCGAAGACCACACAGGACAATGAATTTGTTCTTTCATTCACACACAGAAAAGTTGGAATACTTGTGATGGAAAATCAGTGGACCAGTAAGACGCAAAACAACAATAAAGCCCCCAAACCAAACCAAACCAGTGGAAAAGTCCAAATGAAGAAAAAAACCTAGAGAAAAAGGCAGAAGAAGAAACAAGAACCCAAAACCAAAAAGAACAGAATGAAAACACCAGAAAGATACTACAACGTTTCGTGCACATAATCTTCATAAAGTAGAAATGTAATCCAAATTGGACAACGATTCCACACAATTTCAAAGCAAGCCACTGAAAACAATACTTTTCCTGCCATTGTCATCACAATGTTTTCTGATCCTCGGTAACAAGTAACAATAAAGTTTGGTGTCAAAGAACACTGCTGTACCACCACTCTCGGCCAACTGCTGCAATATTAACTAACCCCAATCCCTAGCTGTAGGACAACGGCCCTACTTCAATCACAAGCCTACGTATTAATTTAATGCCTGAAGGTTACGGACAGGATTCGATCCCCTTGAAAGCAAGCTAGCTCTGTGACGTCACGAGTTAATCTGCTCTCCTGACCAATGAGGGAAGGAAGAGGCGGGGCACTCATGCAGTTACTATGGGAAAAGGCAGCGTGGGTTTCTTTCTGTCTGTTTTTTTTTCTCTTTTTTTTTCTTCCTTCCTTCCATTGTCTGGCATCGTGACCGACCAGTTCTTGACCCAGGGAGAGAGACAGTCAAGTCAACGCCCGAAAAGACGGAGCATGCAGGGATGATAGCGCTACTCGTCACTTTTCCTCTTCTGTCTCTGCTGCCTGCTGCCAGGCTAGGCTCTGCTGTGTCGCGGCAGACCACTTTTTTTTTTTTTTTTACATCTTCATATTTGAAGCACACAGCTGCGTCGTCGTAGCTGACACCAAACCAGTCATTGGTCGGTTCAGTAAAGTTATCCAATCAAAAATGACCTTGTAAGAGGGGGTGGGTACGTGCTGCGAGTGTAGGGTACTAATTCCGTTTGGGTTTGTTTTTTTTTTGTCCTTGGACTGACTGGTTCTGTTACTCTCTTTGTCTGGCACAGTTTGTCTTTTGGTGTCGCATGCTACCCCTCCCCCCCCCATCTCCTGCCCCCTTCCCCCCCCCCCCCCTTATGCTGGAAGGAGGGAGGGAGGGAACAGATTCTGTGAGGGGACTGTGACCCTACTCCCTTTGTGATGGACGGACGCTCTGAGTCAGCGCTGATTCAGCGAGACTGTTGCTTCTGTCTGTCTGCTCTGCTCTGCTAGGCCTACTGCTGCTGCTACTGCTGCTGCTAGCTGTGTTTGTTTTTGATATCAATTGCTTGCATGCTTGTCTGGAGTTTTAGAATGGGCGCAGTTTTTTTGGGGGGATGGGTTCGTTTGAGATGCGTGGGTGAGCATATTGAGGGAGGGAGAGGTGCGCGCGCGCACACACTCACAGAGAGAGAGAGAGGGGAGAGAGAGAGAGAGAGAGAGAGAGAGAGAGAGAGAGAGAGAGAGAGAGAGAGGTGGACGTATGCACACAGCAAACCTGTTGCGTGCGTGAATACTGCTTTTGTGCATGCATGTATGCACATGCACGACCCTTTACATAGTTGTGTGTGTGTGTTTGTGTGTGTGGTGTGTGTGGTGCGCGCGCGCACGTGCGTGCGAGGGCGTGTGCGTGCAAAGTTATTGTGTGAACATACACGCGTGTGTTGTTGCTCAAGTGTGTGTGTGTTATGTGTGCGCGCGCGCATGCATGCGTGCGTGCCTGCGCATGCGCGATGAAAAGTAGATATATGCGCTATTCTTAAGCTTTTTCGTGTCTAATGAATGATAAAGCGTGTTTATCGCACGCTCAAAGTCAACGCGTATCACAAAGTGATATCGCCTCTAACAGACAAGGACGATAAGTTAGACCACTGGGTAGAGATAAAACAGCCGTTAACACATTCCGCCTGATTACAAACACCCCCCTGCAGCGCACACGGAAACGACTGGTATCAGGCTTAGAATAGTAAACAGGACAGTAACTGTCAATTGCTGCAGTGCACTGTAGGTTTGTTGATGTTATGTAAACATGTCGGTGACTTGATTGATGTTTCCCGTAGCTCTGTGAAGACCCCGTTGGGACACTGTGCTGAAACTTCGTAACATCGCAGGCAGGTTGAACATTCTGGTGGAACCCATCTCTCTCCGCATTGTGTCACTCATACCGTCAGCCATATCTGGTTTACTCATTTTCGTTAAGGTTGATAAGTTTTTGCTTTAAAACTTGTGCCTTAAGGAATGAAATAATGTAGGTATTGTGTCATTAACTGTTGTTGTTTTGTTTTGTTTTCTCCAGATGAATGGTGTTAGATATTTGAATGTATTAAGAGGTGTTGGTTTTGAAGTTGAAAGTTAGAGTCACTGAAACTGAATGAGGTGACAGCCCTGATATGGCTTTCATGGTCGGTAGGGCTATAAACAATATTATAGTATGGTAACTTGTGCCAAGGTATTATGCATGTGTTTGTACGATGGACTTTGGTTTATGGGGGTTTTTTTTGTTTGTTTTACCTCCAGTCCCCTCAGCTTGAAGTTCGGAGGTTCACCAATGGTGAGATTGTTGTGTATGCGACCGTTTTTTGTGTGCTTTGTTTTGCTAACCATTTAAGTAGTGACAATCACACTTCAGGGATGGTTTATGGTCTAATTTGAAGGAATGGGGTTAGTTATAACCAGTGTCACTTTCCAACTCCCAAGGGAGAAAATGTATCTTTGGGGTTCAAATAAGTCATGGCCCGATGCTCTCCCCCTGCTGTGCTATTATGGAATCAACGTGTGTTTGCTATCAGTTATTGAATAGAAGTTGTTTACAACGGACGCTTCATACAAGTCTGATCTTTAAAACCGCGGGACGGGATAGCCTGGTGGTTAGAGTGATGCGCTTATTATCTGCTGACCCGGGTTCGAATCTCGTTGAAGAGGATTTTTCCTCTGGAGTTAACATCAGTGCCGACTGCACCCCCCCCCCCCCCCCCCCCCCCCCCCCCCCAAAAAAAAGTCCTTCGGATGAGACTATAAGCCGAGGTCCCATGTGAGAACGCACGCAGAACATTTTGCACACAAGTATGTTAAAACCCGTTCCACTTTTCGGAAGAGTAGGCCATTGTGTGCCGGATGACTAAAATTGACAAAACTGCATACACACGGGGCTAGATGTAAAAACACGCGAGTGTTTATTCCATGATCCTCACAACAAAATAAAATAATATAATCATCATCATCATCATCATAATCATCATCATCACTACTGGGCTATTCTAAGCTAGCCTAGTCCGCAACTTATCAGTCTGTCTGTATTCAGTTGATAGTTTTGCAAGCGGGGGACAGTAGTCGCCCCCATTCTTCAAGCAACGTGGACTGTTATGTCAACACAAGAACAGTAAATAATAACCTTCGTTCTGTGTGTGTGTGTGTTGCAGGTCAGTCAGGAAGTCTGGGTGACAACAGGCACAAGGAAGGAAAAGACGGCAGTGAAGTGAAGAGGGGGAACCTAACCAACCTAACCTAGAGCCTGTGAAAGGAAACTCGTCCTCTCTCGTCCATACATAACAAAGCGAAACTGTCAGCCTGTGTGTGTGTGTGTGAGAGAGAGAGAGGGAGAGAGAGAGAAGACAGCAGCGAAGAAACAACGGAAGCTGATTCACCACCCCTACTCCTCCCCCTTTTCCCCAGCTGTGCGCGCGACCCCGAAAGTTTGAGCAGCGTCACTTGGTTTCGAACTTCGCACACAGACACACACACACACACTCAGGCTGTGACACAACAGCATACACTAGGCTACTACTACTAGGCCTAGCCTAGCCTACTACGGCTGCTCCGCGCTCCACACACTTTGACAAGGGAGGTTTTGTGCACACATTGACACACAGTGCGCTGTTGTGAACGCACTGATTGAACCAGACGAGGCTACACATACACAACACACACACACACACAGCGCGCCAGTGGTGGTAGCATAGTCAGTGGTTACTGCAAGCTTTGTCGAGGTCTGCTGGTCACACGTACGTGTACGTGTGTGTGTGTCTGTGTGTACATGTTGGTACTTTTCGGCAACTGCTAGGCTACACTTCAGTGAATCCGGGACTTGGGATCTGTCTGTGACTATGTGTGCGAAGTAGTGGTCTGAGAGTTAGGCCTAGCTAAAGACTGCTGGAGTGCCAACCTTGGTTGAGGCGAGATTCAGGAGCCATGCAGACCACTACCACTACCACTACCACCTCGTGGCAACTTTAACTGCAGTTTGTAAAACTTTTTTTGTGTGTGTGGTTCTATTATTTATGCGAGGAGGGACGGCTCTGACATCCTCACATATATGTATGTACACAGCTGGGTGAGACGAAGGATTGGATTACATTCAGCCGACACCACGACACCACGAGGGGATAGGCTAGGCTAAGCAAGCCTAGGGAAAAGCGTGTGAAAATCTCATTCACTGCTGCATGCTCCTACCCCCCCCCCTCTCTGCCAGAGCTTGGGTGCAAGACAACACTGCACAGTTAGAAAGAAAGATTGTTTTGGTAGACAACATCGTGGTTGGTTGTGTGCTCTTCGTCGTTGAAAGTGTAAAAGTTCATTCATTTTTTTTTGTACAGTGTAAACTTTGCTGAATGAAATTGAAAGTGGATTTGATGAAAGTGGAGAGGAATTGTCCTTGTTGCGGTGGCAGCTCTAGAAACTGGCTCGGGAGATAG
>CM060323.1:32783430-32793033 GCA_030674155.1 Stramonita haemastoma | reverse complement strand
CTGCGGTGGCGCAGTTGATGGACTGATAAAGTGATATGCTTGATAGCTCCCCCACTGAGATCCCCCCCCCCACCCCCCCCCCCCCCCCCACCCGCCCCCCCCCCCCCCCCCCCCCCCCCCCCCCCCGACAAGCATACTGTGCTTTCTTCGTCTTTCACTTCTTCTTTTTGTAGTCTTCTTCATCTACAACAAGACCCCACTCACACCACCCTATCTTTGTAAATCAGTTGATATTTCCTGTTAAAAAAAAAAGTAGTTTTGACCTTGTCCAAGTTGCGGTTCATTGCATACAACCTCCCCCACACACACACACACCTCTTTTTTTTTTATCCTCGTCCACGTCTTTGTCTCCCCCTCTCTTCCTTTTCCCTTATTTTTTCTACTGAAGTTTTTTTTTTTTTGAAATTGCATGTGGTACAAAACCAGCTCTCCCTCGCCTCATATCCTATTAATTAGATAAAGTCTGTTTCCCTTATTCAGTAAGGTGTCCCATAACTTACGTGGTCGTAGGGGAGCGGAGCATCAGAGACCTCAGCTTCTCTAGGGGCCAGCATATTGAGGGTGGCACCCATCTCTCTCCCTCGCTGCTTTAACCTCCCTGACCCTAAAAAATGGCAGGTACCTATTTTACAGCTGGATGAACTGGGGGGACTGTACTGAAGCCAAGGCGAACATGCGGTCACCCATCCAATTGGTAACCACGCTGGATGGTGCTTAACCTTGGCTTGGGGGCGGGAGGGGGGGCAACGAGTGCTCTGACCACTGAGCTATCCCGTCCCTTTATCCAGTAGCCTATTGTCATTTATCATTCAGGCAGTGGACGTATGAAGACATGAGGTCCTGACCAGGGTTCATTGCATTGCTGTCATTTATTTACTCAAGGGGATGCATTGTGAATGTAAGGCTTCGTCACTGTACACTTGAACGTCTTTATTTCTCCCGAGTCCTTGTGGTGTAGAGGTGTAGTAGCGAGTCTTTTTTGTTTGCAGCAAAAACGTGAGCCACTCCTGTTAGCGAGAGAGAGAGAGAGAGTACCCACGACTCTAAAATGTGTGGAGGCTTTTTCTTCTTCTCGACTGTTTTGAATGTAGCACGAGGACAACAGTGTGTACTTTGTTCAGTGGGCCTGAACACAAACGCACACACGCACGCACGCACGCACGCACGCATGGGGAGAGAGAGAGAGAGAGAGAGAGAGAGAGAGAGAGAGAGAGAGAGAGAGAGAAATTGTAATTTTTATCAAATGATGTATACAAGAGATATCAGTTATTTTGGGGCACACATTAATTTTTCTGCCCTTTATCGAACAACAACACTGCCGAATGTTCGCCTTTGCGAGTGCCTGTAAACAGTTGGGCCTCTAGAGACAAAATAGAGAAAAACCTACACTTCATTCAGTCATGTGAGGGTTCAGCAAAGGACGAGAACAGGTGGAAGTCCAGAAAAAGTATTTGAAAAGCACCACTCCTCTCTCCCGTTTCAAAAGCCATCAATGACAGGTGCAGTTCAGCAAATGAACAGCGTCAATCATTGATTCACTGTGGGTTAATGACGAGACAGCAATGCTTTTTTTTAAAAAAAAAAAAAAAGAAAGAAAAGAAAAAGCCTTGAGGCAGTATAGTGTAGTTTATTTCGGGGGCGGCGAAGACCCACAGCAAGAGCTTGAGCTTTGAATTTCGCGATCGATCACTTTGAATTTCAAACGGCAAACGAACTTTTGGTTGGTTGCTTGAGGGAGGGGGGGGGGGGGGGGGGGGGGGGGGGGATTTGAGGTCTACCTGCTTTCCAGGATGAGTCAGATTACCACCCTGAAGACGTTTGATTCATGATGTCCCACTTCTATACTGTGGCTGTGATGGCTTTGTCACACAGTTTTGATTTGAAGCATTTTTTTTTGTTTGTTTACACTGTCCATGTCTTCAACAAGGTGCTGTCCTGATTTTCTCTGTCGTATTATTCACTCCGTGTCCGGAGTTCAGTGCGCAAACTTCACTTGTGCTTTTTTTGTTTGTTTGAAGCTACATCAAAATTTATAAAAATATAAAAATCCTAAACAAAAAAGCGACCCCCCCCCCCCCCCCATAACAACAAAATACGATGCAGGGTGGGAGTGTGGGGATTCGGGGGGGGGGGGGGGCAGGCAACCACTGAACCATGTTAATTGTTATGTTGGTTAGTGAAACTTCGATGTTAATTATTTTGCATAGACTAGGACGTGTGTGTGTGTGTGTGTGTGTGTGTGTGTGTGTGTGTACATTTATTTAATATGCATAGTCTACGTATGTACATACCTACATCAATTACAAGCAATTAGAGTATCACTATCAGTTTCACAAGTAGTTACGGACATCCCTTTCCTGCATCTTCTATTCAGACAGACAAGAGAGAGAGAGAGAGAAGGGGGGGGGGGGGTGGAGGCTAAGTTGCCCCTCCCCCTATCCTGTGTACACGTTCATCATTGACACTGAACGTGGAAGATAACTATCGCAGCATCAAAGGGAGCTCATCCGGCCGGAAGACCTGGGGAGTTATCTGTTCCATCAGTTATGAAGTTGATATTGGTCACGCCATGAATCGTGTCTGCGTACATACAGACATACATAGATCTATACATGTATACAGACATAGATAGATACATGTATTTGTCCCAGTGTACCAGTGTCCATTATTTTGCCTTGGTTGAACAGAGATGTGATGGGTGGGAAATGAAGCTTTCACTCCCAATGCCTTTGTCTCCCCGTGTCGTTCTCTCTTTCCTATTATCTGTCTCTTATCTCTCGACTTTCTTGTTATCTTTTATATCGTGTTTTTTTCCTCTGTCTTGGTTGCTTTGTTTTATATCCTATAGCCTTCTCTTGTCTGCATTTGTCTTTTTTCCCTCTATCTCTCTGTATCTTTCTGTCTGTGTATCTAGGTTTCTCTCCCCCCCCCTCCCCCCAATTCTGTATGAGTGTGTGTGCGCGCGCGTATGTGAAGTAAAAGAGGGTATATAATTCTGACTTATGGATACAAAGCCAATATCATTCTTTTTACTACGGCGCAACAGTATATTGTATCTTTTATTTTCATGTCACATGTAATGAGTTTATCTCATGTGTGCAGTGTAGGTGTCACTTCAGGTACATCAATTTATCTTATTATGTACACATACTGCCCAGCTACACATTCCCAGTCTAAACCCCCCACCCCCCTACCCACCCTCCGTCAACACCATTCTCTCCTCTTTCCTCCTGAACTCCCTCATTTCCTTATCTTGGTAAGCCTCAGCTTGAAGGCCTAGTCAGGCTAATAGACCGCCAGTTTTACAGACAGACAAGCGCACGATGATCAGTGTGCTGCACAGCTTACTTACTACACACATCCCGTTATCAGGTCGCATGTTTCCGCGAAGATAACGACAGCTAGTCTAGAGCCGGAAGAAGCGCGCAGAAACACGCAGAAGCAGGGCCAGTCTGCTCAAAGCCTCGACCTAGTCTACAATACACACACACGCGCGCGCGTGCAGGCATGGACACACGGACACAGACAGACAGACAGACAGACAGACAGACAGACACACACACACACACACACACACACACACACACACACACACACACACACACACACACACACACATACACACACACCCCACACACACAATACACACACACCCCACACACACAATACACACAAACACACCCACACAATACACACACAATACACGCACACGCACACACACACACACACACACACACACACACACACACACCGAATCGTTCTCACACTCATCCATCATGAGGGGGAGGTAGTAGTTAGTGCCTTGCTGCTGCTGCTGCTGCCGGTACTACTACTACTTCAGTACACGTCGCTTCTTCTTGTCATCGCCTAGAAATTAGACCCCTTATGGTAGGGCCAGGGGGGAGGGGTGACCATCAGACCTTAGGGGCTGACCTCCTATAACTCATCCCTCCCAGGTTTCCGGCTGTGCCCCTCCTGTCGGCTGCTCCCTGCAGACACCAGTCTGACCTCGGTCAGTCAGTCAGCCAGTCATTTATTCGGCAGGTCATTCTGCCCCTGAACACTGAGAGACAAAGAAAGGTCTGCCATTCCTGTCCACACACAAGCTTGTAATCATGGTCTTAACTTCTGTACCGTCAGCATTGATCTGCAACACGCCTTCCCCCCCCCCCCTCCCCTGAAACCCCAAGAAAAAAACCAAAAAGCTTAGTGACGACATGAAAAGGATAAACTTTTACAGGGTAATGAGCCGTTAGGCTTACCTGTTGCATCTGTGTAAAAATGTTATGTGGTTGGTTTATTTTTGTCTGTTTTGTGAAACAATGTATTGAACTTTCGAGTGTAAACATACTGTATACATATTTCATTTATAAGAGAACAGAACAAAAAATGGAATGGTTTTGAAACTGGATAGGCGAAGGGAAATGGTGTAAGTCTTGAAGTATGACATGGGCAAGAGAGCAGATTAGTCAGTGCCAAAAAACACAACAGGACCCCCCCAAAAAAAAAACAACAACCAAAAAAACAAAAACAAACCCAACGCCCCCACCAAAATAACAGAAAACAACAAAAAACCCAACAAACAACATAAAAGACAAAGACATAAAACCTTTAGGAAATCAGAGCTCAAACAAGGGACTCAGCTCTAAGAAGAATTAAATAATATAAGGTACAAGTAGGAGGGAGAATTGCTTGCAACTTGTTTATTTGATATAGGTCGATGTCCTGTAGGGAAGAGAGAGAGAGAGAGAGAGAGAGAGAGAGAGAGAGAGAGAGAGGAGAGAGAGAGAGAGAGAGAGAGAGAGAGAGAGAGAGAGGAGTATAAGCAGTATTCCAGAGATACACCCCAGTCTTCAGTTCTTTGTCTGCGAGCCTCAGAATTGCCAAGAGGATGCCACCCAGACGGCACAACCAAACAGAGGGTTTCTTGTGCACGTGGAAACTGTCCGCAAGCTGCCAGCAACCAACCAACGGTCCCTGAGCCACCACTGTGTGAGAGATAACAGGAGGTGAATTGCACGAGCTGTTAGCCAGCACAGGGTCTCTGGGGACAACTCATTAACCTGGCCACTGTCAGATACTGATAAGGAACCAAGCAGGGAGGGGGGTGTGTGTGGGGGGGGGGGGGGTAGTTCGTTTCTTGATGGATGAAGGGAGGAGAGCCGAGGGGACTACAAAGTCTTCTTGATGATGATAGGCCTGGGGAAAGATGGATAGCTTGCATCAGCGTGTGCATTGGATTAGATTTGGATATCTGGTTGGCGGAGGTTGCGACACGGGCAGGATATCATGTATGTCTTGATAACTAATGCCCCAGCAGTGAGTGTGACTTTACGGGGCTGTCACGTTTTTTGTAACGAGCGCAGGGAACTTAGAATGTTTAAAAAAGGGGGAATAGGGAGAGTGTGAAGAAAGGGTGGAATTCTATGGGATGTGCGTTAATTACATTTAAGCATGTCATTGAAGGATGAACACGTCAGGAACATATCGTGTTAGGTGCGCGCGCGCGCGTACACATACACACTTCATTCATTCATTCATTCATTCATTCTTCCCAACTATTTCAGATTGCCATCAAATGAAGAAGACAGATTCTTTTTTTCCTTAACAAAAACAAAACAAAGAAAGAAAGAAATGGTGAATGTCAGTGTTGTAGATTTCATGTGCTGACATAAAATATACTATGACATCTAAATATGTAATGTTTCTCCACTCAATCAAAGACAGGAATAATTCAGTAAACAGTCAATTCTTTAAGGGGGGGGGGGTGCTTTCTTCAATTTAACGTCCCTTCACTCATGTTTGTGTGTGTGATGTGTGTATGCGCGCGCACATGCGTACTCGCGCGCTTGAATAGCTGGGAGAGAGTTGCGTATTCATAAACAAGTGCAAACAGCATAACTGATATCCATCATTTTCTTGAATGAAAGTAGTATTCGTCTATTTTCATGAATGAAACTGAACTCGTGTGAAAAGAAAACTCTCAGAGACACACACAGAATTCGGTTCATAGGTCAGGAAGGTCACAGGAAATTTCATCATGGCTTTTTTTGGGATGGGGGAGAGAGGGATGGATCGCATTTCACGGCCCCTCACCCAAACACACATGTTGGAAACCATCACAGCGTGGTGCAAGCAAAGAATGCGCCCTAGGGTGGTGGGAAAGAGAGAGAAGAAAAACGGGACTGCGGGGTGTAGGAGGGCAGAGGCAGGCAGGCAGGAGGCAGGCCTACGTGGCCTTGGCAGAGGAGGAGTGTCAGAAGAGGGTGACGCCGTCTCCCCATGATGACTGGCAGTAAAGCCATACATACCGCTTGCTTCTTTGTTTTAAAATAAATAGACCTGCAGACGTAGTAGGTAGGACATGGTTTTCCGGACTCCTGGAAGGCCTTTGGTGTTTCATGACGTTTGTCAGAGCCTCTGGAGTTGTTGTCTTGAGTGTTCGGCGAAATCAATAAACAGTACTGATGCAATGGTGACGTATTTTAGCCGCACCATACACTTAACCACAACTGACTTCTGTAACTAATGACTCCAAAGACCGCCCGGATAGCCGGAAAAAAAATCACCAGAAACAAAAAAACTTGCTTGGTAGAAAGACGCCTGTGTTCCATCTGGCCCCTTCCCTACATGCACGAAAAATCCACAAGGGAACAGGAGGAACTGGAAGACCAAAGGATGTCTGGAAGTCTTTGATGCACAGCTTCAGAAGAGGGTTGCAGTAAAGAGGGTTTATTATCTTTATTGCACAGACGTTGGTTGCACAGCAAACAGGGCGATAGAAGCTTTCCAAGACACAGCAGCAGGGTGACAGAACTTTCTAAGGTGGTTTAGTTGGTTTGTGGTTCCAGAGGAGCTAACGGATCCACGAAAGAAGAAGAGCTGGTACGTGTATTCATAAAAGTAAATGCATTATTCAGTATATGTCACAAGTTTTTCTCTTTTTTATGTTAAAAAAAAAAACGTTTTTCAAGTTAAAAACGCATTCTACATTATCATGCATGCTGGCACCAAACTACACCAGGCCTACCCTTGCTACCTGAATCATTCTGCTGCTCGTTAGACCTACTCAGCTTAACTCAAAGGAAAGGACGGGAAGTAGTGCTGGAAAGGCCAACAGGGAAAGAAAAAAAAGTAGTAGTACATGGAATATGATATGGGGACCCGCGCTGATAAAGCTAATGTCTCCCTTATGCCGACAGACACAGACAGACAGACAGACAGACAGACACACACACACACACACAACACACACACACGGGCACACACAGGGCACACACACACACACACACACACACACACACAACACACACACACACACACACAGAGTCAGGGCAAAGCAAGGTGGTGGAAGCTGGCCTGGGAAACGGAAGAGTGGTAGTGGGGTGGGTGATGAGAACGGATGTGGAGGGGGTGGGGTGGGGTGGGCGGGGGTGGGATTGAGGTGGGTGGGGGGGGGGGGGTGAGATAGATGAGGAATGCAAGGTTTTCAGCTTCTGGAACAGCGTGTGTGCTAATCGGGGCGAGAGGTTCGTGTATTTATTTATTTCCTGTGGTATGTATGTAAGTATGTATGTGGTGGTTGGTGTGGTATCTATCTATCTATCGCTGCAGAGACGTCTGTGGACGTGTAGTCATGTAACGTCTGGTTTTTAGTTACCTTTGCCGAAAGTTCTTTGTTCCCAAAACTAGACAATCATCTATTACGGTACTTTTACCCGATGTAAAAACAATCTTGGTGATTTTCTCGTAATTTTTAGTACTCGTATCAAATCACCCCCTTCCCGAAACGTGCGCGCACCACACACATACACAATACACGCGCGCGCGGACACACACACTCGCGCGCGCAACACACACACACACTAACTTTATAACAGTAAGTTTAACAACAATGTTTTATTATAGACTAAGAATATTGCAAACCCCATAGAAATAGGCGTAGTTTTTCTTTCTTTTTCCTCACATCTATGACAGCAATTATCAAGAAAAAGAAATTCATATTTTATCCATCCTGTAGTCTGGCGACAGTGGGGGCGCGCACCCCCAAAGACTTTACAACCAATTCCCTCCATCCCTCTTCTCTGTTCTGCCTGCTCTCAGTGTTGTTCTCTCTGTTCATATTAGGAAGTCTATAAAATCTAGACATCGTCTTTCCAGAAATCTGACATAAAATCACATCTCCACAGCAACCTTTTTTTTTTTTTTTTTTCGTTTCGGCAGTGCAGACAAAGTGTAGATGTAGCTAGATCTATAGGCTACCATGGAACCAAATGAGCTAGGCTAGATATAGATAGGGTGGTAAAGTTGAATGACATGTCGGGGTGTGGTGTGTGGACTCGGCTAGGGAGGGAAGGACCGTGGAAGCGTGGGAAAAGAAAGCAGAGACAGAGGAAGCGTTGTGTGTTGTAGTCAAATGTTCTGTGCTGTGCTGTGCTGTGCTGTGCTGTGCTGTGCTGTATGTTTGCAGCTAGCTTGGAGTAGAGGAAGTAACCCGGGGAGGGGGAGTGTAACAAGCACACACGTTGCTAATAATGTGATTGTGAATCATTTCTACTGCAGGTTGTGTAGTATGGAAATGGCTAGCATAACGGTACCCTTGCCGCGCGCACCCTGTTTTCCCCTGCCGTCTGTCTCTGTCTATCTGTCTGTCTGTCTGTCTGTCTGTCTGTCTGTCTGTCTGTCTGTCTGTCTGTCTGTCTGTCTGTCTGTCTGTCTGTCTCTCTCTCTCTCTCTCTCTCTCTCTCTCTCTCTCTCTCTCTCTCTCTCTCTCTCTCTCTCTCTCTCTCTCTCTCTCTCTCTCTCATAAGAAAACGTTAATGGTAACAGCCCCCCCCCCCTCTCTCTGCTATAAGAAAACGTTAATGGTAACACTCCCCCCTCTCTCTCCTATAAAGAAAACGTTAAGGGTAACACCCCCTCCCCCCCTCTCTCTCCTATAAGAAAACGTTAATGGTAACACTCCCCCCTCTCTCTCCTATAAGAAAACGTTAATGGTAACACTCCCCCCTCTCTCTCCTATAAGAAAACGTTAAGGGTAACACCCCCTCCCCCCCTCTCTCTCCTATAAGAAAACGTTAATGGTAACACTCCCCCCTCTCCTCCTATAAGAAAACGTTAAGGGTAACACCCCTCCCCCCCTCTCTCTCCTATAAGAAAACGTTAATGGTAACACTCCCCCCTCTCTCTCCTATAAGAAAACGTTAAGGGTAACACCCCCTCCCCCCCTCTCTCTCCTATAAGAAAACGTTAATGGTAACACTCCCCCCTCTCTCCCTATAAGAAAACGTTAAGGGTAACACCCCCTCCCCCCCTCTCTCTCCTATAAGAAAACGTTAATGGTAACATCCCCCCCCCCTCTCTCTCTTATAAGAAAACGTTAATGGTAACCCCCCCCCTCTCTCTCCTATAAGAAAACGTTAAGGTAACAGCCCCCCCCCCCCCTCTCTCTCTCTCTCTCTCTCTCTCTCTCTCTGTACCTGCGCCTCTCTTCGTCTCTGTCTCTTGTTTCTCTTTCTCTGCTTGTCTGAGTCTGTCTCTGTCTGTTTCTCAGCCTGTCTGTCTCTCTCCCTCTCTCTGTCTGTCTATCTCTCTCTGTCTCCC
>CM060323.1:32760930-32773430 GCA_030674155.1 Stramonita haemastoma | reverse complement strand
CACACACACACACACACACACACATCACTCACACATCTCTCTCTCTCTCTCTCTCTCTCTCTCTCTCTCTCTCTCTCTCTCTCTCTCTCTCTCTCTCTCTCTCTCTCTCTCTCTCTCTCTCTCTCTCTTCTCTTTCTACCCCCCCCCCCCACACACACACAGAGCTCTATCAGTGTTGGTTACTACTAACTTTGCGACAACGCTATTGTGCGACAAACCATGGATACCTTATTACCTACCTACTGCGCACTGCGCAGTTGCTTACACATATACCTATCTGATCCACTCCGACACTTGCTGTGAACGGTGCAGACGACCAGGATTAGCGTGGTTGATTAATCGGATTAATTAATTAATATCCACTTTGTTTTCACCTTTGCCTAAAGCTCCTAGAAAGGTGCATATATATACGTACCTGTAGGTAGGTATTTCGTCTCCATGTTGTTGGACACAATGTCCCGACCGACCGTTAACCCGGAGAGAATGAAGGAAGTGAATCAGACGGATGGATGGATGGAGGGTGTTCATTTTTTAAGGTCGCTGGGTGATTGATGCATGAATCAGTGAGGTTTATTGTTTAGATGTCGCTACTGTAGAGAGAATCTTAAACGGATTAATGATTCTTCTGCGTGGTACTTATTCTGTTAGTGATATCTCTCTCTCTCTCTCTCTCTCTCTCTCTCTCTCTCTCTCTCTCTCTCTCTCTCTCTCTCTCTCTCTCTCTCTCTCTTATATATATATATATATATATATATATATATATATATATGGCATTTGGTTTCTTTTCCCCAAATGTTTTAATAGAAAGTATTGACATGTTACTGCTACCTCCCCCCCCCCCCCGGCCTAGTTTCAAAAAAAGTTCTCCCCTTGCTGCTTTCTTTCTCTGATGGTGGTGGTGGTGGTGGTGGTGAGGATAATGATGACGGTGATGTCATGACGATGATGATGACGTTGATGTCATGATTAAAAAAAGGTGATGATAATGAGGGGCACTCATAATGTCACACTGAGGGTTAGGTTTCCGTGCCATGTTCGGGGGTTAGCGTGTGGAGGTAGCATAAGGACGTCCCTGGGTGTCTCAGGCTAATCTGTTTCACAGCCCCAACCTTCCGTGTTACGTGCGTTACCTGCGTAAAGGTGACCCCCTAGGTTCCAGTTTGTCAAGCGGTGGGATTGTTCCCGGGCCTGTTATATGAAATCGGAGGAGAAAATGGTGTGGATTTATCTCTGCTGCTACTACCAGGGTGGTGGCGCCCTGGTGTGTGTGTGTGTGTGTTGTGTGTGTGCGTGCGTGCGTGCGTGCGTGCGTGGTGTGTGTGTGTGTGTGTGTGTGTGTGTGTGTGTGTGTGTTGTGTGTGTGTGTGTGTGTGTGTGGTGTGTAAGAGGGAAGAAAAAAAAACAGTGAGAGAGACTGACAGACACAGTGACTGCATATAACTGATGATGGATTTTGACTTGGAATACGTTTTTATTCTGTTATTCTGAGGGCTAATACGATTTCTTTAGAATTAACTTAAACTGTTGTGCATTTTCTTTAAATTCAGCTTTAAACTGTTATGTATTTTCTTTAAATTTAAACTTTTTTTTAACTGTCTTGCGTTTCTTTAAATTCAGCTTAAACTGTTATGCGTTTTCTTTGAATTTAACTGATGATGCGTTTTCTTTACACACAAACTGCATTTGATGTCGTTAGCCTATGGATAAATGCACCCACTGTCTTTGCTTTTTGTATACCATCTCCTCTCTCTTTATTTACATAATGCCTACAGCTTGCCCGCTGTCGCCCAACTTCGTTTATATTCTTTTTTTTTTCCATTTTTCCTTTTTTAACTTCGTTTATATTCAATCCATACATTAAGGGGAGGTGACAGCAAGAGCACGCAAGGACGTTGACAAATTTATTTTACCAGCGCGATGTCGTAATACAAATGATCCCATTCTGTTCGTTTAGAACTTAAAGAAAGAGAAGATCTGAGAAGATGAAGAAGAAGAGAGGGAGAAGAAGAGAGGAGGAGAGAAGGAGGAAGGGGAAGAAGAAAAAGAAGGGGGGGGGGGGAGGGGGGGAGAGAGAGAGAGAGAGAGAGAGGGGGGGAAGGAGGGAATATTTCGTTTTCAATGGTGACAAGTAGTATTGGCATGAGGAAAATGTACATTTGTATCAAAAGATCTTTTATATAATGGTTGTGTAGGCGTGTGCACTGTTTTCTTTTCTGTTTTTTTTCTGTTAAATATTTTTTTTATAGTGCGGAATCTTTTGTTAATGTCACAAGTGATGATTTGCACTCCGTTTTTCACGCTTTTGAACGCTCCAATAAAAGCCCTGCTGGAATAGATAGTTAGTGAGCCACACATGCATTGTAGGAATCGTTGAAACAGGTGCTGCGTGCAGTATGATTTGGCTGCAGACCTATTCATGATTTTCTTTCAGGTAATTCCCTTCTGTTTCTTTTTTTTCTTGTCTCTTTCCCCCTCTTTTTTTCTCTTCAATTTTTGTTTTTAACCATTATCTTGTATATCTAGAGCTTAATGTCCCCTGGTCACCCCATGATGGACATTATCTGATGTTATGCCGAATATCATTATCTGTCTTTTCTGTCCTATTTTCCCTCTTTTGTGTTTTTACAAGCATTTTGAATATTTTCCACTTAGCTTGAGAGTTGAGAGTGACCTACGGCTATTACCTATCAGATGTAGCATGTGGCTATCGGTATTTCTTTATATATATATTAATATAAAAACCCTGACTGAATGTGTGTGATCATCTTTCGTGTGATCCATTCTTTGTCTGTCTTTTGATTAAATGTTCGCATGATCTCCATTTTTCGTTTTGTTTTTCTTATAGTTTACAATTCTATAAGGGTCCGTGCTACCATTAGTGCATGCACTAATACATACGCCCACACGCACCACTGTTTACATAGTACATAACATCTCTTACACACTGATCATGCTCATTTATGATTGGATACTTATATATGTACATGTATTTAAGTAAGCGTGCGCACTCTCTCTCTCTCTCTGTTCTGTCTGTCTCTGTCTGTCTGTCCTCCTCCGTCCGTCGTCTCTTTTTCCCTTCTCTCTCTCTATCTCTCTCATCTCTCTTCCTCTCTCTCTCTCTCTCTCTCTCTCTCCTCCTCTCTCTCTCTTTTCTCTCTTCAGCACAAGAGTAAAAGCACTAGAGTGCTTTTTGCATTATCCCTCGATATAAAAGATAAATCTTAATCAATGTTTTGATTTGTTCTCTTCCTCTCTTCTCTGACATTTTGCGTTCGCCTGTGACTGTGTTAGGTGCTTTTTCCTCCTTCCCTGGTGGTGTGTGTGTGTGCGGCGTGCGCGTGCGCGTGCGCTTACTCACTAGCTTACGAGCGCGCATTGTGTGCATGTCTGTCTGTATGCATACTTTGTCAAGCTCTTTTCATAAGACCCTATTATTCCCCTCCCAGTCAGTACCTATTTCAGCCAGGTGTACCTATTTTTTTAACGACCGATTGGCGAAGAATTCAGCAGCCCCTTCCAGCTTTGTAGACAACAGACTTTGTCTTTCTCTCTCTCTCTCCTCCACGGCCAAATCAGCCAAGTCTACCTACAAAAGCCAGTAGGCACTAGCTACTAAGTCATTGTAAGGAATGGTGGCCGGAGCAGCGTGTGTGGTGGAATGCTTTAACCACCCCACCACCACCAACAACAGTAACACTGCCTTCTTTGTTGTGTGTTGTTTAGTGTGTGTGTGTGTGTGTGGGGGGGGGGGTGATTTTTTTTCCCTCCTTCCCCAAGTGTGACTTGAATGCCTTTTATCGATTGTGTCTGCCTGACCCTGAACCTGAGAACGTTGGGACACGTTACGTGATCAGCGCGGGTGGGGTTTTGTTTGGGGGTTTGTTTGGGGTGATAGTTTTCATGGTCAGTGGGCTGGAGGTGTGGAGTACAATAGTAGGTAGGTATAGGTAAAATATGGGGAGGGGTTGAGGTTTGGGTTTTTTTTGTGTGTGTAGATAAGGGCTTGTGAGTTGTTGTTTTTTGGGTGGGGTGGGTGGTGGGTGAAGTGTTATTTTTATGAAAAGACAACAAAGGAGTTATTATGTTGTAGCGTTTCGTTGCGAGGGAGGGATGAAGGGAGAGAGGGGGGAGAGAGGAGAGGAGAGAGAGACAGAGACAGACAGACAGACAGACAGACAGACAGACAGACAGACAGACAGACAGACACTTGTGTATATGTGGGTGGTGCTGTGTGTGTGTGTGTGTGTGTGTGTGTTGTGTGTGTGTGTGTGTGTGTGAACAGACTTTGTGTGTGTGGTGGGTGGAGTGTAGTTTTCACAAAGGGTTGAAGTATTCTGTCAGTGCTATGTATAGACTTGTCGCAAAATGGTCGATTACAGACTTCAGAAGTACGAAAACATAGCAAGTGTCTAAGTGTTATAAGTGGAACCTTATCACCAGCACAGCATATCACATTGTTGTTAAGTAAGTAGTGAATGTGGCGTATTATAGCCAAATTTTGAAATTGTAACCTCGAAAAAAGAAATAGATAAATAACAGGCCTGAAACTGATCAGATCCCTACAGAATTACTCGAACTATATCGCATCCGTAAGTTAGCAGTTATGTATCGCACTCCAGCACCATTGTGTCTTTCAGTTTCCCTTGAATCCCTTTCATTTTTTGGGGAAAAAAGGAATTATTACAGGGGAAAAAGGATGGGCAGAATAATGAAAACATGTAACTATGGTCTGTGCCCGTAAGGGATTACATGATAGAGAGATGCTCACCAGTACGCAGAAGTATCAGGGATTGATTTTCATCAAACTAGGTTATTGTCATGATATTCTCTGAAGTGAACCATCTCCATTTATGGATGAATTGAATATCTTGACAGTATTTTTACTCTTGATTACTTGTCCTGTCACCACTCCTGTTCCAATAATGTGACTGATACACGATGTGACAAAACTACTAAATTAACAATAATAATGATAATGAGGATAATAACAATGAAGAATGATGAAATATGATAATGATAATTATGATGACAATATAATAATCATTCAATCGGTGGTCTAAAAGGAGTAACGCGCCTGTCTAGAAAGCGAAAAGTCCGGGTCGGAGTGTGCGGTGGTTCGAATTCCGTTCGGGCCCAATTTCCCCCATCCTATAGATCATGAGTGGTGGTCGGGTTGCTAGTCTTTCGAATGAAACGATAAACCGAAGGTCCCGTGTGTTACACATCATTATTTAGCGCACGTAAAAGAACCCACGGCAACAAGAGGGTTGTCCCTGGCAAAATTCTGTAGAAAACAAAAAGCCACTCTGATAGGGGAAACAAATACAACTGCAGACAGGAAAAAAATAGGCGCTGCGCTTGTGGCGACGCGCTCTCCCCGAGGAGAGAACAGCCCGAATTTCACAGCAGAGAAAATCTGTGACAAAAAGTGGTATAAGTATATAATAAATGAACAACAACAACAATACTAAGCCAGACTTGTAGGTCAGAGGAAATGAAGGCAGGCTATAGGTGGGTTCTCAGCAGACACAGTACTTATCATCCCTGTGTCATGTCCGGCAGCTGTGTGGACAGCGTCGTCGGAAACCTCTTGAGGGTGATGACGTGATGAGTGTCTTGACGTCATCTCCGGAGGACCGTTGGTTCCTGTCGGCGTAATTGGGTCTCGTGTCAAGAGCTCCGTCAGTGGTTGGTCGATTTTAATGAAGTGGTGTTGCAATATGGGGTGTGTGAGTAGTGTGTGTGTGTGTGTGGTGTGTGTGTGTGTGTGTGTGTGTGTGTGTGTGTGTGTGTGTGTGTGTGTAGTGTGTGTGTGTGTGCGCGGGTGGTGTGAGGCGGGGGGGGGGGGGGGGGGGGGGGGGGGGGCGGCGTGTGTGTGCGTGTTTCTTTATCATGTGGTCTGCGCCATTAGAATTCGAAGTGTGTGTGTGTGTTCGGTGGTGTGTGTGTGTGTGTGTGTGCGTGCTTGTGTGCATGCGTGTTTCTTTATCATGTGGACTGTCTGTGCCATGAGGAGGAATTGGAAGTATTTGATCGGAAAAGAAAAGTTTATTTTAGAAAGGTAAGGGCAGCTCTCCTGTGACATGGCCCCAGATCTGGAGAACAATAAACTGCAGGATGAAAATAGTGTCATTGTACGAAGGGGGTGGGGTTGGGAAGGCATGGAAACAAAAAAAAGAGACCATAGTGTTTCTTCACTTACGACAGAATTTAAGATAATATAGATCTATAGCCTAACTGCTCTCTCTCTCTCTCTCTCTCTCTCTCTCTCTCTCTCTCTCTCTCTCTCTCTCTCTCTCTCTCTCTCTCTCTCTCTCTGCGTGCGTGCGTGCGTGCGTGTGTGCGTGCGTGCGTGCGTGCGTGCGTGCGTGCGTGCGTGTGTGTGTGCGTGTTGTGTATAACACAAAATATCTTTTTTAAAGACGTAGACCGTACAAATCATTATTGGTAGTTTTATAGCCCATTTTCATATCTGCTGTTCCATGTCTAAATAACATTTAGAGTGTATGAACTGTACGAAATTGGATGTTCACAGTCTACTCAATTCACTTCTTTTCACACGATCAGTATCAGTAGGAATGACACTCCTGATAACTGCATTTTACGCTACGTTTATATAAGACCCATTACAGTGGTAGCACATTAGTCATTACCCACCCCCCCACCCCCACCCCCACACACAAAAGCGAAAAGAAACATAGGCCTAATATAATGGAACGAGCAAACCTCAACCATTTAACACATCACATTGAGTGGACATAGAAGGAGGAAGAGGGGGGAGAGATAGGGGAAGGTATGGAGGAGGGGAGGGAGGGAGGGAGAATGGAGAGAGAGAGAGAGAGAGAGAGAGAGAGAGAGAGAGAGAGAAGAAGAGAGAGAGAGCAGACAGAAAAGAACAACCCCACACACAGACACACACAGACAGACACACAAACAGACAGACGCTGCGAAGAGGGAAGAGACACACAGAATCGCAGAATATCAGAGAGACAAAGACAAAGACGGACAAAGGAGGATACAGGCGAGGCACACAGTAAAATACACATTCAGCTGTAAACTCTTCTCTTTGTCAGCTGATCACAATGAGGTGCCGTTTATGTAGGGGTCGTGACCCCATATATAGTCCACTTATACCTTTGGTAGCTTGTTCAGTGTCTTCACCAAGTGTACACTATAGTCTGTAGACAGTAGAAGACATTATGCACATACGTTGGGTAAATGCTCCATAAACCAGCATAGGGGAAAGTTGATACAGAAAGGAGCAGGAAAGAGCAAGTTTTATGGGGGGTGGCAGAATTCAGGTGGATTGAAAGCTGATGGCCTTCGTTTTGTTCTTTTGAATGCCTTGTCTTTTTCTCTGTCTTTCTATTTGTCTCTGTCTGCTGTGACTTAGGATTGAAAACATCTGACTCAACATCAAAAAAAAAATCTGATTCAAGATTGAAAAAATATCACTCAAGATTGAAAAGATATGTGATTCAAGATTGAAAATGAACATCTAGCTCAAAATTGAAAATATACGACTGAAGATTGAAAAAAAAAATCTGACTCATTATCGGAAAAAAAAAAAAGCTGACTCAATACTGAAAAGATCTGACTGAAGATTGAAAAGATCTGACTCGAGATTGAAAAGGTCGGACTCGAGATTGAAAAGGTCGGACTCAAGATTGAAAATATCTGACTCAAAGATTGAAAAGGTCGGACTCAGGATTGAAGATATCTCACTTAAGATTGAAAAAAGTATGTGACTCAAGATTGAAAATAGCTGGTACAAGATTGAAACTATGTGACCCAAGATTGAAAAAAGTATTTGACTCAAGATTGAAAATATGGGACTTCAAGATTGAAAAAAAAAAAAGCTGATTGAAGAAGATCCAGTGTACTGTGCCCATTCACAAGTCTAGCATACGGTTTGGCAGAGAAAGGGAGGAGAGGGTGCTGGGGGTGGGGGGGGGGAGGTGTTCGTCTAAATCATCCTCTGTATGAAGTTAAATGTCGGCGTAAATCTTTTATCAGTTGCAAGCCCGTCGCCTTTTTAGGTTTTTTTCTTCTTCTTTTTTTTCCCCCTTCTAAATCTCTTCGCAACATAGTTGGCCAGATATCGGAGATAATGACGACATAAACTGTGGCACCTGTATCCCCCTACCCATGGACACATGGGTGGAAAAATCCGTGAGGTTGCACTGGTGACTGTGCTTCAGCTAGGCTAGTATAGTACATCCCCAATGCAATACACCACCCCCTGTTCTGGCAGATAACGGCGTGGATAAAGAGCCCCGTCAGCAAGCCAAACCACCCAGTTTGCTTGTTTATCACTTCCACCCCCCCCCCCCCCCCCCCCCCCAATCTCTCTCTCTCCTCTCTTTTTTTTATGTGAGTTTTTTTTTCTTTTTAATTTGTCCTAAAGTCTGTAAACTTGTGTAAACATTTGTTGTTGTTTTCTTGTTGTAGGGTTGTTCATCTCCTTTTCTTTTTTTCCACCCTCTTTTTGTTGTTATTTCCCCCTCCTCCTCCTTCTTCCTTCCATCTAGCGTTTATTACTGCACATTAATCGTCGAAAGTGTAATTTTCCTTGTCAGTTTTATGATTATATTCTCAACGAAAAATGTGGAAGAACTCTCCAAAACCAAACAGGCAAATAGTGTTGTCTGCTACCGTAGGTCGGTCTCTCATCCTTTTGATCACTATATATATATACATATTATATATATATATGATATATATAATATATATTATATATAATATATATTATATATATATCAATATATATATATATATATATATATATATATGTAATGTTACCTGGCTACAAAATTCCACATTTATTAATACAGATAATTATGAATATAATCCTGTTTAGTGCACGCGCACCACAGCAAACACACACACACACACCACACACACACACACACACACACACACACACACACACACACACACACACACACACACACAGTTGATGAATTCAAATCTTAAGTAGGTTTGTTCTGGCTGTTTGATTTCCAATCTGAAAAGGCAGCAGTTCTGGCTAACAGTGCTAACTGTGCCATGCAACAACTTGCTATCACGGACTATTTTAAGCTAGTAGCCCTTGTTGATAAGCAGAGAGAGGGGGGGCCCTGCCATGCAAGATAGGGAGGGTGACATTCATATGCAACAGTTCATAGCCTAGTTCCACTGCACAAGATCACTTTTATTTGGCTTTTATGCCTAGTATAGGTCTGCGAGTACACACATTCAGACAGACGGACAGGCTGGCAGATTGACGCTCATACGCCGCACACACATACATACGCACGCGCCCATGCACGCATACACACACACACACACACATATATATATATATATAATATAGATATAGATATATATATATATATATGGGAAGGAGAGAGAGAGAGAGAGAGAGAGAGAGAGAGAGAGAGAGAGAGAGAGAGAGAGAGAGAGAAGGGGACTGGACAAATGAACGAAGAAACGAACGAATGAAACTAACAAAACCGAGAAAGAAAAGAGAGAAAAAAAACAACACTCAGGACATTACACGTCAGTTTTTGGTGATTTACAACACGGAAGAGACAAGATTGGGGAAGGAAGTTCGGGGAAAGGGGGATGGGGGGGGGGGGGGGGGGGGGGGGGGGGAGGAATAGAAAAAAGAAAAATGTTTAACCGGCGTCCTACTTCTTTGACTTTACTGCTCTTTTTTTTTTATCAGAGAAAAGTAGACCACTTCACGAACCTGTCTGCTTTTCTTCTTAATGTGTGTGTGTGTGTGTGTGTGTGTGTGTCTGTCTGTCTGTCTTTGTGTGTTTGTGTGCGCGCGCGTGTGTCAGTATGTTTTGTCGGTTCCTGTCGGTTGTCTTGTTGATAGTGACTGTGTGTGTGTTGTGTCTGTGTGTGTGTATGCGCGCGTGCGCGCGTGTATGTGGATGTTTATATGTTTGAACAGTAGAACTGACACACATCCGTTGATCTCTCAAACTTACAACAAGACAGAACCAGTACTAGATCTAGTAGGGTTTAACGTTAGCGTAACCCACGTGAAAGTGGTGAAAACCCATGGCTACCTTACCAACACAGCAGACCTTTGAGCTGGTAAACAGGGCTATAGGGATAGCAGAGCGTTGTGGTCGTAAACAGCGCTGGGATTATTGTTAGGGGTCCGTTAGGTTAGGGCCTACTGGGGTGAACATTAGGCCTATAGTGTTGGGTTTGATGCTATTCGGCTAGAGAGAGGGGCGGTCACGTCCTGTCTTAGCAACAGAGTGTAAGGGGCTGGTTATGTGAGTGAGGGAAGGGTGGGGTTTTCATTTGTCTTGTGTAGGCCTAGTATAGGCCTATACTATAGTGTGCGGAAATGAAAGCTTCAATCGGGAAGCTATGGTGTTTTGTGTAAGGGATTTTTGTTGTTGTTGTTGTTGTGTTAGAGAGTTCTAATTGTTGGTTTGGTTGGTTGTTGTGTTGGGATTTTCCTGTCGGTTGTCTTGTTGATAGTGACTCTGTGTGTGTGTGTGTGTGTGTGTGTGTGTGTGTATGTGAATATGCGTGGCACTTCTTTGCTAGGACGTAAATGTGGTCGTAAGATTAGAAGAGAGTGTGGCACTTGTCTCTTGGCTGTTTGATAATGTCTTGGGGCTTTTGTTTAGGGGGTGTTTTGTATGTTTTGTCTGTGTCTGAGTGAGTCTTGCTTGTCTAGTCTAGTGTGTCTGTTCGTCTCCACACACAGACCGCATACACACAGTGACATACATGCCTACTGTCTCAGTGTCTGTCTGTGTCTGTCTGTCTATGTCTCTTGTCTCTCTCTGTCTCTGTCTCTCTCTCTCACGCTTGTAAACCTCTCCTCATATACACGCGTTGGCGGCGTACATACATCCCCATACCTCTGCCCACCCTGCCCCCCCCCCCCCCCCCCCCCACCCCCCCACACACACCAGTGTCTCACACAGTCACAGACACCACACACCACACACACAACACACACACACACACACACACACTCTCTCTCTCTCTCTCTCTCTCTCTCTCTCTCTCTCTCTCTCTCTCTCTCTCTCACACACACACACACACACACACACACACACACTCACACAGTGACACAACCTCATCAAACACACCCTAAGCCAATTCTCAAAAATTTCCCACCTATATTTGCCAGCACATGCGTTCGACATTGACCATGTGTGCTTCTTCCCCAGTTTAAAAAGAAAAAGAAAAAGAAAGAAAGAAAAAAAAGGAAAGAAAAATAAAACAAATTGTCAAGGGCACCATCTGTTGTACACCAAGTGCAGGGCAATACAATATCGTCAGTCTGGCAAAGTTAGTGTGGAAAAAAAATCGATGGTCTATGAGGAGGGGTGCAGCTGTTTCACTGCTTGCTTCATTGCAGTACAGTGTGTGAGGGAGGTATAAGCATAGGTAGTAAGTAAATAAGTAGAGTAAGCTAGTTATAGTAGAGGATATATATATATATACTCGCTGTCTGAATCTAGATGTGTGTTGGAGGGGAGGGGGGGGGAGTGACACTGTGTGTGTATGTTTGTGTGAGTGATTGTGTGTAATATAGTGTGTGTGTGTGTATGTGTGCGTGTTTGCATTCATGTGTGTGTGCATGTGTACGCGCGCGCCTGTGTGCGTGCGCGCTTGTGTGTGTGTGTGTACGTTTGCGCCTGTCTGTGTTCATGCATGCACGTGCGTGCGTGTGTGTATGTGTGTGCGCGTGCGTGCTTGCGTGCGTGCATTCGCGTTCCTTTTTAGTGTAGAATGTAAATAGTCTAAACTGTCATGAACTTTTTAATAAAGACATGGCAAGAACTCGGAATTTTTTCTTTACAATGGTTTTCTATTAATTTGTCTTATGTCATCTCAGTCTAGTATCAACTTTCATCACAAAAGAACTAGTAACACAAGAGAGAAGCTAGGGAAAAGGAGAATGTCTATAAATGTGTTAAGACACGTACGGCACACTTTTTTTTTATAACAAATGTGTTGCTGACGTCTAGTGGTGGTCATAGTGCCACCCACCCCCACTGCTGTGACTCGTTGTCCCGTTTTATCCCTGATCTTACCTACCTGCCTCCTCACCTGTGGGAAGGAAGCAAGGAAGGGAGGAGGGCAGGGATTTCCATACATCAGTATAAATTATACACGTCTGCTGCGTGCGTCAGACGGACGACCGTCCATGCATGGGTTGCCGTGTGTGTGCGTGAGTGTGTGTGTGTGGGGGGGGGGTGGTGGGGGGGGGTGGGGGTGTTTGTGTTGGTGTGTGTGTGTATATGTGTGTGTGTGTGTGCGTGTGTGTGTGTGTGTGTTGTGGGGTTTCCCACAGCCTATGCTGTGACTGCTGCGTATTATGATCGGGATCGATAAATCAGTCATTAGGAAATATGTATATCTCTGCCGTCACCCCTCTCCCCCTGCTGTCACTCTGTCCCTGTCTGTCCTCTTGTCCCCTGTGTCTCTCTCTATGTCTCTCCCTCTCTCTCCTCCTCTCTCTCTCTCCTCTC
>CM060323.1:32735930-32740930 GCA_030674155.1 Stramonita haemastoma | reverse complement strand
TGTTTCTTAAATCCGGAAACCTTTGTCAAGAAACAAAAATAGAGAGGGGAGAGGGGGGGGGGGGTGAATGAAAGGTGAAGGCTACAATTGGTTGGTGAAAAGTTGTCCTGCCAAGATCTAGGACTCTTGTCTGTCCTCTGTCTATCTGTCTGTCTGTCGTCTGTCTCTCCTCTCTCTCTCTCTCTCTCTCTCTCCTCTCTCCTCTCTCTCTCTCTCTCTCTCCTCTCTCCTCTCTCTCTCTCTCTCTTCCTCTGTCTCTCTGTCTCTTTCTCTCCACTGTCTCTCTCTGCCTCTCTCTCTTCTCTGTGTCTCTCCCCCCCTCTCTCCCCCTCTCTCCCTTTCTGCCCCCCCCCCCTCTCTCTCTCTCTCTCTCTCTCTCTCTCTCTCTCTCTCTCTCTCTCTCCTCTCTCTCTCTCTCTCTCTCTCTGTCCATTGTTGGTAACTCCAGCTCTGTGTTGTGAGGTACTAGTCCGTTTCGGACCCCTGCGCTGGTGGGCTTCTTTGATCAAGGTGCCGAAACTGCCTTTTTTTTGTTCTTTTATCTTCCTCTCACCCCTCCTCTCTTTTTTAAAATAAAAGTTTTTCTCCACGACACTCCTACCTTCTGTAAATTCTCGTCTCTCTGTTTCTCTCTGTCTGTCTGTCTGTCTGTCTCTGTCTGTCTCTGTCTCTCTCTCTCTGTCCCTCTGTCTCTCTCTCTTTCATGCACTACACACACACACACACACACACACACACACACACACACACACACCACACACACACACACACACACACACACACACACACACACACCACACGCGCGCGCGCGCGCTCACACACTCAAGAGAGAGAGAGAGAGAGAGAGAGGGAGAGAGAGAGAGCGCATAAATAGTCACATTTTTCGGTGGAACATCCGGACTGTTGTCCAGGAGAATTAATGTGTCACCAAAAATACGACGCACTTTCAACAAAGAAAAATGTTTTTCCCCCATATAGATCTACGTATATAACAACTCATAAAGGTCAAATTTCTGGGTGAAACGCCCTGGAGAATGTGTTGCCAAATTACGACGCTCGTTGACAAAGAAAAATGTTCATAAACAAACCTTTGCTGTGGACAGCCCATTTGCTGCTGCAGGTTCTTTTACGTGCGCTAACGAATAAATGTATACTCTACATGCGAGACTCAAGGATAGTAGTGACTCGCGCCCCTCCCCCCCCTCCCTCTATCTCTCTCCTCTCTCTCCTTTCTCTCTCTCCCCCTCTCCTTCTATTTCGTCCCTCTCTCTTCTCCTGCAAGCATCCCCCCCACCCCTCAAACCCATCATAGTCTTTCTTCTCCCACATCCCCATCCCTGACTATTTCTTTAGAAATGCGAGGCGGTGCTTCTAGTCACAGATCGTTTGAGTTCAGCGCTGTAGTAGTTAAAGATCACTTAATCGAGCTACCGACAAGGGAGAAAAAGGCAGATGCCTCCTACTGAGATTCTTCTCACTTCTGAATCACACACCCTCCCCCTCCCCCCACCCCCACACACACACAAGCCCCCCTCCTCCCATTCTCCTCTCTCCTCTCCTCTCTCCTCTCTCTCTCTCTCTCTCTCCCTCTCCTCTCTCTCTCTCTCTCTCTCCAGTCACATCAGCCTTTGTGCTCTGCTGATGTCAAAAGGGGTGGGATGGGGATGGGGTGGGGTGGGTTCGTGTCCCTACGGACCAAAAAGTATCTGTTGTTATGGTCCTGCTGGGTTACAGTCGCTTTAGACTAAACTGACTACAAAGGGAGCAAGATCGTTCATCGGTGTGAAAGTGATTTTTATGGTGCTGTCGCTCTGTCTGTCTGTCTGTCTGTCTGTCTGTCTGTCCTCTCTCCTCTCTCTCTCTCTCTCTCTCTCTCCTCTCTCCTCTCTCTCCTCTCTCTCTCTCTCTCTCTCCTCCTCTGCCTCTGCCTCTGCCTCTGCACACGCACGTGTGTGGAGGATGTGAATGTAGATATCATATATATGTATGTATGTGTTCGTGAGTGTGTGTGGGCGCGCGCGTGTGTGTATGTATGTGTGTGTAACCATGCGTGCGTGCGTGTCCAGCCTTGCAAGCTGAAGCAGCTTCCCCATTTTAGGTTAGTGGCATTGTTGTGAGAATATGGTGGTGTGTTTTTTTATGCCACGTCACTTTTCGTGGGGGCCGCCATTTGTTCCGGGGCCTGTCAGCTTCATTCGTCATTGGCCAGAAATGGGAGCTGGGGGGGGGGGGGGGGGGGGGGGGGGGGGGGGGGGGGGGGGGGGGGGGGGGGGGGGGGGGGGGGGGGGGGGGGGGGGGGGGGGGGGTGAGAACATTAAGAGAGCCGAGAGAGACATAAAAACAAAGAGATTATAGTAGTGTGGTGGTGGGAAGACACTGGGCTAGTGTCACCCCACACACACACA
Source organism: Stramonita haemastoma (assembly GCA_030674155.1). Lineage (NCBI taxonomy): Eukaryota > Metazoa > Mollusca > Gastropoda > Neogastropoda > Muricidae > Stramonita > Stramonita haemastoma. The sequence continues at coordinate 32,738,525 of CM060323.1, read as the reverse complement.
ACACCGGCGGACACACACAAACACTCGCACACAACGCACACACACACAATACGGAAAACACACACACACACACACGGACACACACACATACGACACACATACACACAACACGGACACACACACACACAACACACACACACACACACACACACACACACACACACGGACGTTACACACACACAACACACCACTCACGGACACACACACACACACAACAAACACGACACACAACGGACACACACACACACACACACAACACACACACCTCACTCACACACACACCACACACACACCACACACACACACACACACACACACACACACACACACACACACAGAGAGAGATGGGGGAAGTGGGTGGAGGGATGGGGGTTGGGGTTAGACCAGAAGGTGATAGGAGAAGTGATAGTCTCCTGCATGCCATCATTGTGTGGAATGCACTTAGCCTACCTATGCCAGGGAATGTCAAAGAAAGGGATTAAATTAATGTATACACACGGTTTGGAATCCACTGAAAACTTGTCTTTGTTTGGCCATGTGGATGCTCATAATGGCCGGCTTGTCTTGTTGATATTATGATGGAGAATGTTTGATATAAGAGTGTGTGTGTGTGTGTGTGTGTGTGTGTGTGTGTGTGTGTGTGTGGTGTGGTGTGTGTGTGTGTGTGTGTGTGTGCGACCGTATTGTATTTTTTGTCTCGTCTCCCTGCCTTGTGAGTTTCTTGGCTCACATCGTTGTTTTTCGTTTTGTTGTAGTTTAGGTGTGTTTTGGGGTTTGTTTGTTTGTTTATTGCACTGCTCCCTCCTTTCCCTCCCCTTCATACCTTTTAACTTTCTTTTCCGTTAGTGGCACGATCACAGTACCTGTGACTGTGGGGAGGTTTGTCTTATATAAAAGGTAAGGTAAAGGTGTCCCATAACCTAGGCGGTCGTAGGGAGCGAGGCATCAGAGACCTCAGCTTCTCTAGGGGCCAACATATTGAGAGCGGCGCTCATCTCTCCCTCGCTGTTTTACCTTCCCTGACCCTATAGAGGGCAGGTACCTATTTTGCAACTGGGGGGGGGGGGGGTACTGAAGCCAAGGCGCGCAAACGGTCACCCATCCAACTGGTAACCACGCTCGATGCTGCTTAACTTGACTTGGGGAAACCGAGCGCTCTGACCACTGAGCTATCCCGCCTCTTGTTTTATAATTATTTATTTATTATTATTATGCGCTTTGTAAATCAGTCATGAAGCATGGATTCATTCCCTGCAGACTAGATGAATGCTGGCAGCATGCATATTAATGTCTGCCTGATCATTATCATTGAGATTGATTCTTTGTTGTGTTCGTTTTCTTCCTTGCTCTAGCCACTTCATGTTTACGCTGTGTGATAGTAGTACTTTAACTAATACATACACTTAGTACTTCGTGGTGCCTGTTCGGGCACAGTCGATAGACTGGTTCAACCACGCTGGGTTTTGACGTTCTCTCTCTCTCTCTCACTCCTCTCGTCTCTCTATTCTTCTCTCTCTCTCATCTCCTCTCTCCTCTCTCTCTCTCTCTCTCTCTCTCCCCCTCTCTCTTATCTCCCTCCCTCCTCTCTCTCACCTCTCTGTCTCTCTCTCTCTCTGTCTGTCCCGTCTGTCTGTCTGTCCTCTCTCTCTCTCCTCATCTCTCTCCTCTCTCTCTCTCTCTCCTCTCTCTCATCTCTTCTCTCTCTCTCTCTCTCTCTCTCTCTCTCTCTCTGTGTCTGTCTGTCTGTCTGTCTGTCTCTTCTTCTCCTCTCTCTCTCATCTCTCTCTCTTCTCTCTATCTCTCCTCACTCTCTCTCTCCTCTCCTCCTCTCTCTCTCTCTCTCTCTCTCTCTCTCTCCCGTTTTTAGGCTATCGATGGACATTGTATGAGCTAGAGTGGAACATGTAAGTCTGAAGACTAATGAATCTTAAATCATTTGAAGTCTTGAAGTCTCTCTCTCTCTCCCCCCCCCCCTCCTCTCTCTCTCTCTCCCTCCCTCCCTCCCTCCCCTCCCCCTCTCTCCCCCTCTCTCTCTCTCTCCCTCCCTCCCCTCCTCTCTCCCCCTCCCTCTCCCCCCTCTCCTCCCCTCTCTCCTCTCTCTCCCTCCCTCCCTCCCTCTCTTCCCCCTCTCTCCCCCTCTCTCTCCCTCCCTCCTCTCTATCTCCCTCCCCCCTTCTCTCTGTCTCTTTGTCCCATGATTTCAGTTTGATACAAACCAACCAATCCGACAAGTCTTGTTTTGCTTGCTTGATAGGATTGAGGCCAAAAGGGAAGGTTGGAGGAGAGGGGGGGGGGGGGGGGTAGGTAAGAGTAGGGGGAGAGAATGATTGAGTCAGCACTTTTTTTCCCTCGCTCTGTATGTAGTGGAAACAGGCAAGACAGCTCTCTGTCTGTCTGTCATTTGTCCGTCTGTCCTGTCGTCTGTCTGTCTGTCTGTCTGTCTGTCTGTCTGTCTGTCTCTCTCTCTCTCTCCTCTCCTCCTCCTCTCCTCTCTCTCTCTCTCTCTCTCTCTCTCTCCTCTCCTCCTCTCCCCGTCCCCCCCTCTCTCTCTCTCTCTCCCCCGTCCACCCCCTCTCTCTCCTCTCTCCTCTCTTC
>CM060323.1:32734284-32735830 GCA_030674155.1 Stramonita haemastoma | reverse complement strand
CGCAGCGCTATCGAACAAAGGCAGCCCAAAATAATTGAAGTATCCAGTAGTCTGCACACACTACACACACACACACACTAAACACACATATACACACACACTGCACACACATACACACACTACACACACATTACACACACACCCCACACACCACACACACACCACACACACACACTACACACACACACACACACACATCCCTCCACACCCACCCACACACACACAAACTACACACACACACTACACACACTACACACACACATACACACACACTACACACACACATACACACACACTACACACACACTCACACACACACACTACATACACACTACACACACACACCACCCACCCACCCACACTACACACTACACACACTACACACACACTACACCCCCCCCCCCCACACACACACACACACACACGCACACACCACCATTACATGTACACATCCCAGCATCAGTGTGTGTGATGTGGATGCTAAAGATGTGTCAGTGTAGTGTGAAGGCAGGCAAGTGGTTCATACTGGGGACAGGGAAGTGCGGGTTTCCTGTGCACTTCGCTCTGGCCTGTCACCGTCACCGCCACACACTTACACTTACAGCCCCACACGCCCTGTAGCCTATGTAGGCCTGTCTATAGGGGCCTAGGCCTAGGGCCGCTGACGTCAACCTTTTTGAGACTTGTTTGGACAATCAGGGAGATAGGGAGTGGGGGTGAGGGGAGGGGGGGGGAGGAGGGGATGGGGGGGTGAGGAGAGAGAGAGGCAGGGGGGGGCCTGAGAGAGAGAGAGAGGGGGGGGGGGTAGGGAAGAGAGAGAGGGAAGATGAGAGAGAGGAAGAAAGAGAGAGACAGAGAATGAGAGAGAGAAAATGAGAGAGGATGTCTGTGTGTGTGGGTGTGTGTGTGTGTGAGAGAGAGAGAGAGAGAGAGAGAGAGAGAGAGAGAGAGAGAGAGAGAGAGAGAGAGAGAGAGAGAGAGAGAGAGATGAAGTGAAATGAAATGAATTAATGGTTTTATTGAACATCAGCCTTGGGCCACAATTCAACACAAAGTGGGAGATGGGGGGAGTGGATGAACAGGAAAAAAAGAGAGATAAGTTAGTCTTTGCAACAGTGGGAAAACTTGATCGCAAATTTGTAGCTATTCAAGAAATGAATTTAAGGGGAGTCAGTACAATTTATTGTTCATGAAGCTGCTCTGTTTCTAACATCGGTTACTTAGTGCAGGCTAGTGTTGTCTTAAGCAAATGCTGTGAGGGTTGCATTTTTTTTTCTTCTTCTTCTTCTTTTGGACTATCTGTTCACTGTGAATATGGACTTGATCCAGTGACAGCGGACAACTTCACACATGAATACGCTGAAGAAGAGCTAAGAAAAGTGCTACACCGGATAAAACTAAACTCCGTCTCGAGTAGCAGTTCTGTGGCCTTTGTCAATTTTTGTTTTATAAGATTTTGGTTAGTTAGTTCTTCAGTTTAACGTCCTTCCTCAAAACAGTATCAGACGTGCACTCTTCAAATAAAGGTGGCAGAACTCTGCAAATT
>CM060323.1:32726784-32729284 GCA_030674155.1 Stramonita haemastoma | reverse complement strand
TCCCTCCAACAACCTGTCTGTCTGTCTATCTCTGTCTGCCTGCCTGTCTGTCTATCTGTCTGTCTGTCTATCTATCTATCTATCTATCTATCTGTCTGTCTGCCTGTCTGTCTGTCTGTCTGTCTCTCTCTCTCTCTCTCTCTGTCTCTCTCTCTCTCTCTCTCTCTCTCTCTCTCTCTCTCTCTCTCTCTCTCTTTTCTCTCTTTCTCTCTCTCTAGTATTGTATTTATTTAAACAACTTTTTTGACACAGTTTGCAGAGTGCATGCTAGGTATGTTGGTGTCATACATCCCAAAGGTGATAGCTGGCCTGCCCTTCAGCGACAGGTGCATTGGGTATTTACCATGTGTGCAAGAAGCTTTGCATGCATTCGTACACGGGACTCCAGGCAAGGGCATGAGAGAAGGATGAATTGTTTAAACAATTTTCCATCACCACCATCAATACCACAACCACCACCACCACCATCAATTCCACAACCACCACCATCATTAATGCCACAACCACCACCACCATCATCAATACCACAACCACCACCATCACCATCAATACCACAACCACCACCATCACCATCAATACAACCACCACTACCACACTTAGTAAAAGAACCAAACGAGCCCCCCCCCCCCCCCCCGCCCCCCACCAAATCGACCTTGACCTCTCTCTCACCTTGCCCTCCTGGAAGAAGGCGATGTCGACAGGCAGCAGTTCGTTGTCCTCCACTCGGCGCACGCGGTCCAGCTGCGTGAAGTCCACGAAGCGCAGAGACTTGGAGCGCGCGCGCATGGCCGGTGGCCTCAGGTCGTCCACATCCTCGCTGGACTTCCGCCTTCCTGGGGTGAAGGTCACCTCCCCTCCCTCGCCGTCTGCCCGACTCCATTGGGCCGAGCTTTTCTTCCCGGCCTTGAACTTGGCGGATTTGCCCTTGACCTTGGCCTTTTTGTTCTTTTTGTATTCCGTTTGGGGTTTAGTCCTTTTGTCTTTGGAGGAGGAGCCGCCCATGGTTGGTTGGTTGGTTGGTGGTGTGTGTTGGGGGGGGGGGGGTGTTCACTGGTGTATAGGGGCCTAGTGAGGTTCCTTGCTTCGGTTGGTACTGTTTGGTTTGAGGAGAGTTTTAGCTTTTGATATGGACAAGTAGCAGTTTTTTTTGTTTTTCTATAGCTGTTTTTGGTGTGATCTTCTACTGTTCTTCATAATGCTTTCTTGGCAATGATACGTGGAAAAAAAACATGACGGTAGATCACATTGTATACCTTGGCAAAGTTACCCTGATCTTCACAAAAGTTATGATTTTGCTTGATTGGGGGTAAGAACTGTGAATTGTTAAGATTAGAGAAGAACTTGTTTTTGTTAAAAAATCAGATATATATTTTTTAGTTTGTACAATGCTTATTCAACCATTACCAGATCTTTGCATAGAAAACGCAGAACTTGTGATACAGTTTTTGTGAAGCTACCTTTCAGAAGCAAATATGTGTGCTTAATGGCAGCTAGATCATTCTTTGGCATTTGATTCCTCAAAATCAGAAGAAGAAATAATTGCTCATCAGGCAAGTTACGCAATCAAAGGTAGAAGAATAACAGAGCTTTTCATTACATACGTTATTTTCATTTCACAAACGTGTCTGGTTACTCAAAGGAACACATCATCAAGCAACTATATCTCCAGTTTTTAAGGAAATAAAGGCGCACATCGTATCATGGCTGTTACTGTTTTTTTGCGTTGCTCAAACACAAGTTATGACTTTTCCTTGGTTTTAGCAAACCTTCCTGTATGCCTTGGAATTTCAGCACCCCCAAAAATGAAACAAGTTTAACACTGTTGTTTCCACTCACAAAAACACTAGTATCTAAAACAAGCACCACACTACACACTACACACACAGAGTCCTAAAACCAGTTCACGTGGAGACCAATAGAACTGTCACAGTCTCTCTCTAAAAATCTCAGCCTTCTCTACTACGCTTGTTGAACTGATGTCTGTCTGGTGTCCGGTTGTGAAGGAATTCGGTGGCAGAGACGATCTCATTGGCACAGACACCTCTCATCACAGCCTATGACGTGACCCTGTCTCTACCGGAAAACCAGAGTCTGTGGCACAAACAGATACATGAAAGGGGCTTTTCACAACAAGTCTCAGTATCCGTGTGGCCCTTTTAGCTTTCTCACTTCTCGTTCGATCCAACCGAAAAATTCCAGTTTAATAACTATCACTTATAGTGAACAGACGTTAAATATACCAGATTGAACCAAACGAGCGAACGAACTTTAAAATTTACAAGAATGTGTTTCGTAGTTGTATTGTCACTTCTTCTCGACTGATCCGACGCAAAAAAGAAAGTTTTTGTGTTGTATCGAAGGGTTGTTACAAATTATGGGAAAAAATATGTACGTTTGTTTTAATCCTGGTTTAGACAGTGACGTTTTGAGAAATTCGTTAAAGTTGAAATTTCATTATTATTGTTGTTATTAGTATTATTTATTTGCTGGCAGTTGAAGT
>CM060323.1:32719284-32724284 GCA_030674155.1 Stramonita haemastoma | reverse complement strand
GTTGAGAGCCGGTGTGGACTGCCTGACTTCCCCCTTGACTTCTAGAAGTCGCTGAAGCACTGCTCTGACTTTTTCATGCAAGGTTTCATGGGAAATTTGAACCTGCAGGAGTCCATCTCTCTGCATGTCGCAGATTGCGTGCTGGGTATTTTATCACATCAGGCCATCTGGCTATTGCTACTGGCCTACCATTCTGAGAACACGGATTGGTTTGTTTGTGTGTTTGTTTTTTACCGTGTGCACAATATGGTATGCGTGCGTTCAGTATACAGTCTCGCTGAAGGCTTTAGGGATTGGGATCGGAATCGATGTTCAGTCCAGCAAAACATCCTTTTAACGGAAATCCCAGCGAAGACTTGAACTATTTCTCCCTCCGTTACTGTTAAATTACGAGTTCGGCGTTCTAACCACTAGGCTGAGAGGGAGAGGGGGTAGATTCCGCTTCAAGGTGCAGAACAGATGTAACGGGTTCAGTCCATTTGTTGAAGTGTAATGAATGCAAGTCTCCTATGGATTTGATGGGTCACGATGTGCACATCAAAAGCTCCTTTAAGCTTCGGCATCGCTCCAGAAGAAGAAATTTATCGTACACTGGCATTCTAAGGCAACCAACTTCACTTGGCAGCAGAATCTATCACACTGGGTAAACGTTAGGTATGTTTGTGTTTTCATCTTGCACTGGACGGACGAGGTAAACAAGCATATCTGATCTCAATGAGCACATTCACGAAGAGCAGTAAAGTACAGGCTAATCAGTGCGTAAGTAGATGTAGGAGATCGTGAAATCAACTAACTTTGACGCAGCAATCACCCCCAAATCTTCTGCAACTGTGGGTGAGCCGGATGGGACCGAAAAAGGCACTAGCAGGCCTGCAGTTCAGCTAATAGTGATCATACAAATTCCCATCCTTAATCCACCAGACGACTTGTCAAATTTGAACCTTTGAGCCCTGACTTGAGCGCTCCTGGGATAAGCTTGAAAACAGTCATGCACGCAAACTTCTCATTTGTTGCGCAATTTCAACCTCACAGCGATTCCCAGGTGGGATGAGTGAGTCAGGGTGCACATTCTGGGTGACAGACCCCCAGAGTGTTAAGTTGGGGAACGCACAGCAACAACAACAACAACAACAGAATAAAGTAGATAAGAATGATAAAGTATTTGACTTGGATTGAGTGAGAATTTAGTTCCAATCCAATCCAATGATGTTGCTTAGAGCCCCGCCGACCGCACAGGCCATATCGGGGCTGTCACCTCGTCATATTTTAAAACTCGTATTAAAACTGTGCGACTATAAACAGTTTAAAACGGGGTATAAAAACAACTTGACTGTCCTTGCTTGTAGGGACGCCCTGGTCAACCATAAGGGTCAGCCCAGGACGGCCACCGCGTTGTGGGAAAACCCTCATCAATCACACATAAAATGAGATAAAACCAAAACCAGATTCCTTAAAACGATCCTGTCCTTACAGACCAACTATACCACTTTCAACTCATATCAGACGGGAAAAAGCCTGATTCTCTCAGGAATTTAGTTGCCTGCTTTACTGGGCTGTCTGTGTCATGTACACAAGCATGGGTGTCACAGCTTCGCTGTCACAGTAGTCTCTCTCCACCGAGAGGAAACGGGCCATGTACAAAGCTAGGAAGTCCGTGTATCCTACATATCAGAACGAGAAGCATTGGCAGAGTTTATGTATATACACACAGCGGCCTATTGTGTCCAGTTCGCGTCACAACTATCCCCTCAAATTTGACCTTCGATTCCGCGTAACCCGACATCTTCTTTCTTAACTTCTTTAGGAATCTTCTGGGCATTGATTAAGAATACGTGTTCTTTAATATGTCCAGGCTAGAGGAAGCTTTCTGTCGCAAAGATTTTCCAAAGTCATGTACAGAAATGTTCTAGGCCGTGTATCAAATGGCGACGGGATAACTCAATGGTCAGAGCACTCGCTTTCCCCCAGCCAAGGTTAATCAGCACCGAGCGTGGTTACCAATTGGATGGGTGACCGTTTGCACACCTTGGCTTCAGTACAGCACCCCATTTCACTTAGCTGTAAACGAGTACCTGCCCTCTTTAGGGTCAGGGAAGGTAAAGCAGCGAGGGAGAGGATATGGGCGCCGCCCTCAATACGCTGGCCCCTAGAGAAGCTGACGTCTCTAATGCCTCGCTCCCCTACGACCACATAGGTTAAGGGACGACACCTTTACCTTTTTTTCTGTAGTATATTGAACCTGGCGAAACTCATCATGCTCTGATCGTCAACTGCATGCTGTGGGTGTTAGTCTTTCATGTACCACTGGCTGTAGCTAGCTGGCCTACTCCTCAACAAAGGCTGAATGGGGTTTTAACGTGCGGGCTAGATGGGATGCGTGCATTATAGGCTACATGAAGACCCCAGTTTACAGTGTCACCCAACGGGATTCTCGGGGTGATTGAGTTGTAGTGTGCTAACTGCTGGGGGAATTCCTATTAGGTTTGCTCCCACTCTCTAGCTCTGCGGTCGTGGTGACCAAGCATATATAGAGAGAGAGATAGATAGAGACAGAGACAGAGAGAGACAGAGACAGAGAGACAGACACAGACAGAGAGAGAGAGGAGGGAGACAGAGAGACAAAAAGATACAGAGAGAGACACACACAGACACAGACACAGAGAGTGAGAGACAGAGAGATTGAGAGATGTATATGTACACAAAACATTCATCAAAAATGGCAGAACAAGACACAGCATAATTATAACAAAAAATTAAAAGATCGTTACGATAGTTTTAGGTGCATGCTTACGTTGTTACTGCAGCAGGATCGAAACAGATACTTGACAAAACGGAAATCAGAGTGCAGTTATATCAAAACAACAACTATTTTCTTCTTCACAGCTAGGCGGAAAAAACCCAAAACAAACAAAACATCAGTAACACACTCTTCAGCAGGGACCGGAAGTGGGTGGGGGTGGGGGTGGGTGGAGATTTAAACTGGATTACTACTAGATTAAATACATGATCACGTGATTCTGGTAAAAACTTGCCAGTCTTGTGAAGTACATCTGTCAACAGCAAGTTTAAGAGATTTATTGATTTTTTTATTCTTTTATTTCAAGGATAATAGAATAATCACTCATGTGTTTTTGACATCTAGTCCCCGTGTGTAAGCACTTTTGTAAATTTGTCATCTGTTCCCACCGGCACACAACGGACTACTCGTTTTGAAAAGCGGAACAGGATTTAACGTGTGCGCAACATGTTCTGCGTGCACGGGACCTCGGTTTACAGTCTCATCCGAAGGACTTTTGGGGAGAGTGGAGTCAGCACTGATGTTAACTCCAGGGGAAAAAATCCCCTCGAACGGGAATCGAACCCAAGTCGTCAGATTGCGAGCACAATGGTCTGACCACTAGGCTGTCCCGTCCCAGAGAGAGAGATGGGGAGGGATTGAGGGGTGGTCTTTACACATTATGAATTTACACAATGTCATGGCTTTGCACTTTTACAAAACTGACAAATTCTATTTTCTGTGCTGACCTGCCCAACAGGTAAACCGTGAGGTTCTGCGTTCGATTCCCAAGCTTTGCCCTTTCTTCCCAGTTTGACAAGAAAGTACAACTGAATGTCAAAGTCCTTGGGATGAAACTATAAACCGAGGCCCCGTGTGCGATCGCACACAGAACATATTGCGCACACGGTAAAACCCGTTCCGCCTTTCGGAAGAGTAGGCCATTTCTCTTGCCAGTAGGAACGGATGATAACATTTCTAAAACACATGCATACATCTGTCGTGTTTATGCACCGTCCTCAAAGTCGAAATGCGGCTACCTAAATGACGGGAAGAAAAAAACTTGTTGCCTAGTTGTTAGAACATTGCGCTCGCAATCTGACAACCTACGAGTTAAAATCAGTGCAGACTCCATTCCAAAATTGAACAAACTGCATACACACGGGTACTGGATGTAAACAAAAGCACATGAGTGCTCATTCCATTATCCTCGATACTAAAGAATAAATAAATAAATAAATAAATAAATAAATAAATAAATAAATACCATTGGTGCACATCCAACTATACCCGAGGAACGAAAAAAAAAACAACCAAAAAAACCAGACTGTTCTAATGAGACTCAACCCCCGGCTGGCTTCAGATCACGGGGACCGGTTTCTAACCACTAGGCTCCTCTTATGTTGGTGAAAAAGATAAGAAGAGGGCAAGATGGAGTGCCGGAGATGAAGGACATACATGTATACAGCACAGAGAGATGAAGAGTTGGTTATCAAGCGATCGTTATCATCAGGAAATCGCTTTTGGACAAACACGGAAGATCGTTGTTGAGGCTTTGGAGTATTGTATTATAAACCCTTTGTTCTGCTGCTACCAGGAAAGCAGTCAGTGATTGGTGTGTGTGTGTGTTGGGGGGGTAGGGGGGAGGTGTGTGTGTGTGGGGGGGAAGGTGTGTGTGTGTGTGTGTGTGTGTGTGTGTGTGTGTGTGTGTGTGTGTGTGTGTTGTGTGTGTGTGTGTGTGTGTGTGTGTAGTGTGTGTGTGTGTGTGTGTGTGTGTGTGTGTGTGTTTGGATTATAGTGGGATTGCGAAGCCATTTCTGAGAATGATAAAGACCCGCATGTGTGTGTGTGTGTGTGTGTGTGTGTGTGTGTGTGTGTGTGTGTGTGTGTGTGTGTATGTTTGTGTGTGTGTGTGAGAGAGAGAGAGAGAGAGAGAGAGAGAGAGAGAGAGAGAGAGAGAGAGAGAGAGAGAGAGATGCAAATATAGCATTTTCCTCAGAAACAAGTTTTATCTGGATTTACTTGAGAACAACTTTGGAACAGCTCACGTGTTTGTTTTTTGTTTGTTTTCCTGTGTTTGTTTTGTTTGCTTTCCTGTGTTTGTTTCCTTTGTTTTATTGCTCTGTGTGTGTGCGTGCGTGCGTGCGTGCGCGCGCGCGCATGTGTGTGTGTGTGTGTGTGTGTGGTGTGTGTGTGTGTGTGTGTGTGTGTGTGTGTGTGTGTG
>CM060323.1:32709607-32714607 GCA_030674155.1 Stramonita haemastoma | reverse complement strand
GCGTGCGTTCGCACATGGGGCCTCGGTTTAAAGACTCATCCGAAGGACTTTTGGGGAGAGTGGAGTCAGCACTGATTTAACTCCAGGAGAAAAATCTCCTCGACGGGAATCGAGCCCGTACATTGATAAGGTCCCTGTGGACTTCTGACATTAAGGATACAACATGACGGTCCTAGGCATGGCTTGAGCAGAGATATCGGAATGAGCAGCGAGGGAACAGCAATACTCCTAGGAACGTTACAGGAGACCCCCGAGCCACCCAGTATAATCCTCATTTGTAAGTACATTGACTTAAAACATCCTCTATAAAATAGTCGACTGTTTGGTAGAAACTATAAAGTTATCCGTAACAATGTGGTGTGTGTGTGTGTGTGTGTGTGTGTGTGTGTGTGTGTGTGTGTGTGTGTGTGTGTGTGTGTGTGTGTGTGTGTGTGTGTGTGTGTGTGTGTGTGTGTGTGTGTGAATTGTGACAGGACCATCATAAATTGTTTTTTTAATCCTGTGTTTTCTTTATAACGCCTTCTTTCTTCGACCAAAATTGTCTTTGTTGTATTAATACGGTTAACAACAGCAACAACAAATTGTATACATGGAGTGCAGCCATGGTCTGATGACGCGATCAGGCAGAGTACAGGGCCCTTGAAGCATGGGGCCTTGTCTTCTTGGCCAACCAGGCGACAGGGCGAATTGTCTTATCGCCGGAAACAGTCGTAGGCTGTCCTTCCCTGTGGCCGTGTTGTGTTTTCCCTGTCGGTGCATTGTGCTGCAGCTTCACTTGAAGGGTTAGTTCGCTGCTGTCAGGCCTGAGTAGTCTCTGTGTATAGCCTAGTGGTTAGAACATTTCGCTCGCAATCTGACCACCCGGGTTCGAATCCCGTTGAAGGGGATATTTTCCCTGGAAGTTTTTTCCCCTTTTTTCCCTTTTTTTTTTCTTGTTTTTCTTTTTTTTCCCTTTTTTTTCCCCGGAGTTAACATCAGTGCAGGCTCTACTCTCCCCACAAGTCCTTCAGATAAGACTATAAACCGAGTCGAGCCCCCGTGTGCGAAAGCACACAGAACATCTTGCGCACACGTTAAATCTTTTTACACTTTTCGAAAGACTAGGCTATTGTGTGCCGGTGGGAATAGATGACAAAATTCACAAAACTGCATACACTCGGGGACTGGATGTTAAAAGCACATGAGTGCTTATTCCATTATCCTCGATGTAAAAATAAATAAATAAATAAATAGATAAATAGTCATGTTTATCCTGCAGGAGAAAAATAGATAGAGGCAAACAAACAGACAGACAAGCAAGCCAAGAGAGAAATGAACAAACCACAAAAAATGTATATTCTGAGGTGTGTTTTTCCTCACAGATACTGTGGTGTAGTGGGGTGTAGTGTGTTGTAGTGGAGTGTGGTGTGGTGTGGTGTGGTGGGATATGGTTTTGTGTGGAGTGGTGTGGTGTGGTGTAGTGTAGTGTAGTGTGGTGGTGGTATTGTGTGGTTGGATGTGTGTGTGGTTTGGTGTGATGTGGTGTTGTGTGGAGTGGTGTGGTTTGGTGTGGGTGTGGTTTAGTGTGTAGTGTGGTGTTGTGTAGTGTGGTGTGGTGTAGTGTGGTGGGATGTGGTGTTGTGCAGTGCTGTGCTGTGCAGTGCTGTGCTGTGCTGTGCTGTGCTGTGCTGTGCTGTGCTGTGCAGTTCAACGTAGTGTAGTGGGGTGTAGTGTCTTGTAGAGCATGTGTGTTGTATTGTTGTATAGTGTGTTATGTCATGCCATTTCATGTCGTGCTGTGTTGTGTCGTGCTGTGATGTATTACCAACATTTTATGTATTCTTCAACGCAAGATCATGTTGATTTATCATTTAAGCCATTATCCTCGAAATAATAGAAGAAAAGAAAAAAAAAAAAAAAAAAAAAAGCCGGTCACTTTTTTCAATTTTTTTTTCAAACCGCCGACAGTTTACCATCAAAATCATATTCATTTCTTCTGTCTTTCTTCTTTCCTTCCTTCCTTCCTTCCTTTTTTTAGCGAAATGCTGACTGAGGAGTGACTATACATAACAGAAGGCCGTTTTGTAACGCTCGCAAACCTGCCATGCCTTGTTACGGGGAAGTATTAGTTTTGCCCCAGGGTCAGATTTGAATGGGGTTGGTTTGGCAATGAGAGAACCGCGGGGGATGGGGGTGGGGGGTGAGGGCCAGAGTATGATTAGTAAGGTGTGTGTGTGTTTGGGGACACTGTTGCGTGTGACACCACTCTGATCTTTGTTTGTTGAGTGAGTGCGTTTCATAACGTAACAACAACCGCAGAAGAAAAAAAAACAACAGCAAAAGCAACAACGAGAACAACAACATGACGCTGTCCTGGTGATTTTCCCCAATAATTATGATTGAAATTATCTCGGAATGTTTGCACCACTATGAAATGTAGCTATCTTGTGTCTTTCAAGATTATGATTGGGATCAATATGCCTGTCAGTGTTGTAATCGCCCTTCATGGGATGATTAAAGTTGTTTTTTTTTTTAACTTGACTTGACTTGACTTATGTCACGGCGAGTGGAATGTCCCACACTACACTGGCCACTTGGCAGATGTTTCAGCGATTGCACGATTTAACGCAGTCTGCTTGTGAGCGTTTAGGTGCATGTTGGATAGGTTTGTGTTGTGTGGTGTCAGAGAGAGAGGGGGTGGAGAGAGAGAGAGAGAGACAGACAGACAGACAGACTGAACACTGAAATACATACAGACACACAGACAGACACATAGACATACACAGAAAGAAAGAGAGAGAGAGAGAGACTGAACACTGAAATACATGCATACATACATACATACATACATACATACATACATACATACATACATACATACATACATACATACATACATACATACATACATACATACATACCTACATACCTACCTACCTACCTACATACATACATACATACATACATACATACATACATACATACATACATACATACATACATACATACACGCATACATACGCACATACACGCACGCACTCACTCACAAACACACACACACTTTTAGATATGAAAAGGAAAAAAAAATACACAAAATGCTGCCACGACTTCAAATGTTCCAATAAAGTGGTTTAATGTTCTTGATCTTTTGGTCAAACATGCATAGGCACCGTTAAATATATGAACGCATACATTTATACTTCATATATTCATACTTCATTTACATACATTAATTTTTTATAGCCTGTTCACTTTCGTACCCACAAGTATGCACACACCACACACACACACACACACACACACACACACACACACACACACACACACACACACACACACACACACACACACACACACACACATACATACATACATACATACATACATACATACACGTGCGCATAGACACACGCATACGCATGCACACCAGCACGAACGCACACACATTCGTGCGCGCATGCATACACACAAACACACACGCTCTCTCTCTCTCTCTCTCTCTCTCTCTCTCTCTCTCTCTCTCTCTCTCCTCTCTCTCTCTCTCTCTCTCTCTCTCTCTCTCTTCTCTCTCTCTCTCTCTCTCTCTCTCTCTCTCATTCACTCACAAACTGCATTTGCATGTGCACACATGCACAATATGCGCACATGTGCACACACACACATAAACACACGCACACTTTCGTACGCACGTGCGCAAAAACCACTTCAACAATCAAAAGCATTTGTGTGTTCATTTTTTTCGATTTTTTTTTTGTTTTAAAAGCAATTGTCAGTCAGCTAAATCACAACCATCACCCCTTTGAAAAAAAAAAGAAAAATAACAAACATTATCTACTAAAAAATCATTATGGTAATATTCTCTCTCTCTCTCTCTCCTCTCTCTCTCTCTCCTCTCTCTCTCTCTCTCTCTCTCTCTCTCTCTCTCTCTCTCTCTCTCTCTCTCTCTCTGCCTGTCTGTCTGTCTGTCTGTCTGTCTTACACACACACCTATACACACACGTACACACGCACGCACGCACGCACACAACACACACACACACCTCACTCACTTACACACACACACACTCACTACACTCAACTAACACACACACACACAACACACATACACACATACACACAACACAACACACACACACACACACAACACACACACACACACACACACACACACACACACACACACACCACACACACACACACACACACACACACCACACACACACACAACACACACACACACTACTTGCATCCTCATCCCCCACCACCCATTACAATCATACACCAGGGCGAAAACAGCATTGTCTGTGGCAGACCATGTGCATAAATAAAGAATTGGACTGCACCTCCACCCCCATCCCCCCACCCCCACCCAACCTTCCCCCACCCCTACCCAACCTTCCCCCACCCCAACCCAACCTTCCTTCCATCCTTCACATGCCTTCCCCCCCCCCCCCCCCCCCCATTGCCCATGTTCTTCTACACCAGGACAGAAATGAAAGCAACAACTGTGTCGCCACACACACACACACACACACACACACACACACACACACACCACACACACACACACACACACACACACACCCATGGCGAACAGCAGGGCGGAAATGTGCACGATCCCTGTGTCAAACAATGTCCATGCTGTACTTGTCTGCCGCTCTGTCCACGTTGTATAGCAGGGCGGAAATGAGCACGATGCTTGTGCCGGTCAGGAAGGAACTAGAAACAGAAAGTAAGATAATTATAATTATTATGCGCGATGATATAATAATAATGAATAGACAATGAATTTATACTGACGGTAGAACAACTTTTTTTTTGCAATAGAAGCTGGAGATTAATGGTAATTAACTAAACAAAAACGAATTATGAGGAAAAGAGATTGAATTCATTCAAATTTATTTTTTAAAAAAACACGCGCTCACACGCACGCACACACACACACACACAAACAAACAAACAAGCAAACAAACACACAATCATACACACACATACACACCTAACATACACACACACACACA
>CM060323.1:32667107-32677107 GCA_030674155.1 Stramonita haemastoma | reverse complement strand
CTCTCTCTCTCTCTCTCTCTCTCTCTCTCTCTCTCTCTCTCTCTCTCTCTCTCTCTCTCTCTCTCTCTCCCCTCTCTCTCTCTCTACCCCTCTCTCTCTCCCCTCCCTCCCCCCCCTCTCTCTCTCTCTCTCTCTCTCTCTCTCTCTCTCTCTCTCTCTCTCTACCCCCTCTCTCTCTCTACCCCTCTCTCTCTCCCCTCCCTCCCTCTCTCTCTCTCTCTCTCTGCTTTTGGGGTTAGGGGATGGGGAGTGGGAAGTATGTGGTGAGTGAGGATTTGTGGTGTTGGGATGAGGGGGGTGTGGGGGTTGGAAGGTAGAGTGTGTGTGTGTCTGTGTCTGTGTCTGTGTCTGTATGTCTGTCTCTGTGATTGGATGCGTGCGCACGCACAAACACACAGACACACACAGACACACACAGACACACAGACACACAGACACACACACACAGAGACACACACACACACACATACACAGACACACACATACACAGACACACAAACACACAGACACAGAGAGAGAGAGAGAGAGAGAGAGAGAGGAGAGAGAGAGAGAGAGAGAGAGAGAGAGAGAGAGAGAGGAGGAGAGGAGAGAGAGAGAGGAGAGCCTGGTGCGACTTTCAAAGGGAAACAACTCTTCAAATTTTCTATTGACTGCAACGACTAGAAAATACCAAACCGTATTATTTCACGCTTACAATGGTAACACCCACAGACACCGTTAGCATCAATGTATTTTACCCCAAGACACAACCTGCTGCAACTATATACAATATTTCAAATACGACAGAGAATTCTTGATGTCCCAAATTGTGACATTATTTTGTGCAAGAACGCAAACTGCATTGCGACTAGTCACATAGTATTGTGCATCGGTTGTTGTTCTTGGTTCTCAAAATGGTGCTGCAAGATTTTTTTTTCGTCGTGAAAAAGTACGTCTTCTTTTTAAATGTTTTAGTGTTAAATTTCAGACAACCGTTGTTTCGGGGGGTTCTTTTTGTGAAGTAGTTGAATGCTTAAGATAAACAAAAATCAAAAAGTAATATTGATAAATGATACAACTTTATGGGGGGGGTTCCGAATCAGTTTTATTAATGTATTTGTGATATACCCACTGCTGGTTTAATTTTCTGTAACTTAGTTACTGATTATTTTCTTAGGTGGACATCTTAATGCTGAAATGACTTACAATCAAGAGATTGATTTGATTAATTGATTTATTGATTTATTCTTTAACTTCGAAGATAATGGAATAAGCACGTGTGTGTGTTTTTTTACATCCAGTCCCCGTGTGTATGCAGTTTTTGTAAATCGTGTCATCTGTTCCCACTGGCACATGATGGCCTACTCATACGAAAAGTGGGACAGGAGTTAACGTGTGCGCAAGATGTTATGCGTGCGTTCGCACACGGGGCTACGGTTTACAGTCTCATCCGAAAGACTTTTGGGGAGAATGGAGTCAGTACTGATGTTAACTCCAGGGGAAAAATCCCCTCCAACGGGAGTCAAACTCGGGTCATCAAATTGCGAGCGCAAGAGAGAGAGAGAGAGAGAGAGAGAGAGAGAGAGAGAGAGAGAGAGAGAGAGAGAGGAGAGAGAGAGAGAGAGAGGAGAGAGAGAGGAGAGATGCAGACACAGACAGACAGCTTCACTCCTGGTCTTTAGGCATGAAAAGCTTCAATTTTCTGAACATGGTCACAGTGTCCAGCAAATGTGTTGATTTTTTTTTTTTTGGAGAATGTTATTTTTAAAGGACAGCCTAGATGACTCCTCTGCTTTTCAGACAAAGCTAGGCTTATAATAAATATCGTTGGCCTATATTACAGCATATAAGCATTTAGACTTTTAATGGTTCACATCATTTCATGGACAATGCAAACACCGCAAATAACTTTGGGGGTGCAAAAATATGCTAGCCTTGTATTGAATGTTAGCGTTTTGAGCATCCAGATACGCGATTGCGTGCGCGCGCGCGCCACACACACACACACACACACACACACACACACACACACACACACACACACACACACACACACACACACAGAGTCACAGTCACCCGTTTGCAATACATTATAGTCTCACAAACATAGATCTATAAGATTTTACATTCCGATATAAGGACTGTAAAATATAGTTAAAAAATTAAAGCAAGGAATGGAAAAAATGAGAAAATAACTGTTAGAAATCCAAAAGCAAAAAAAAAACAACAAAAAAACAAACAGCATTATAATGGAACGATTGCAAAGCATCAGCAGCGGGACACAATTTAAGGGACCTAACTCTGTACAGTGATGTAGAATCCGAAAAGTAGTGTTCCTTCCCTTAGATGATAAGCAGCACTTCCCTCCATACATGTCATAGCCCTGAAATCACAGACTAGATAACATTAATGGTATTTATCTTATTTATTTTATATTTATTTTATTCTTTTATATCGAGGATAATGGGATAAGCACTCTTGTGCTTTTTTACATCCAGTCCCCGTGTGTATGCAGTTTTGTAAATATTGTCATCTGTTCCCACCGGCACACGATGGCCTACTTTTACGAAAAGCGGAACAGGATTTAACGTGTGCGCAAGATGTTCTGCGTGCGTTCACACACGGGGCCTCGGTTTAAAGACTCATCCGAAGGACTTTTGGGGAGTGTGGAGTCAGCACTGATGTTAACTCCAGAGGAAAAATCCCCTCAACGGGAATCGAACCCGGGTCGTCAAATTGCGAGCGCAATGTTCTGACCACTAGGCTATCCCGTCCCGTCTGGATAACATTAATGGTATGTCGAGTATAGAACAGGGAGGCGTTAAGCTTTGAAAACATTCATATATTTTGAAGTGTGTACCACTTTCAATCTAGTCACGGCAGATTTCTCTGTGTGAAATTCGGGCTACTCTCCCTGGTAAGAGAGCGTCGCCACACGAGCAGTGCTACCCCCCCCCCCCCCCCCCCCCCCCCCCCCCCCCCCCCCCCCCCCCCCCCCCCCCCCCCCCCCCCCCCCCCCCCCCCCCCCCCCCCCCCCCCCCCTCCCTCTTTTTTTTGCCCCTGTTTTTCACAGTCTGTGCATGTGTGTTAGTTTTTGTTTGTTTGTTTGTTTACCTGTGAGAGACGGTGGCTTGTTTTGTTTTTCTTCTATAGAACTTTACCAGGGACGACTCGCTTGTTGCTGATGGTTCTTTTACGTGTGCAAAATGCATCTTGCCCACGATGCCTCAGTTTGATTAAGATCTCATCCGAAAGACTAGCACTCAGGCCACCAATCCTGATCTGGCTAGGCCTTGTGGAAGGGAGAAGAATTTTTTTTTATCCAGATTTACATAATGAGTACAAGGCAATCAGCTATGCTTTGACCTCCTACAAGTACTGTTACTACGGCTTTAGACTACAAATGCGCGTCATCGTATTCAGAGTAAACAGCACCTTGGGTTTTACTTAGAGACCAAAGAATCGTGTTAGGTTCTGTTATTGGTGTTGTTGTTGTTTTTTGTTGCTGGTGAACATTTTCGTCTCGAAGAGTGCACATTAAGTGTGTATTGGCTCTATGATTGAACCAAGCGGCACCGGATTTTTTTATAATATTTTATTTCATTTCTATTTCGAGGATAATGGAATAAGTACTATGTGCTTTTTTTTAAAATCCAACCCCTGTGTGTATGCAGTTTTGTCATTCGTTTCCACCGGCACACAAAGGCCTACTCCTCCGAAAAGCGGAACGGGTGTTAACGGGATTTAAACAGATAGTCATTCATGGGCTTTCTTCCTGTCAGCCATGCCCTCTCCTGATGTTCAATTTCTTTTAACGTCTTTTCACAAATTGTGATATTAGATATTTATTTATTTATTTATTTATTTATTTATTTATTTATTTATTCTTTTATATCGAGGATAACAGAATAAGCAATCATGTGCTTTTTTTCATCCGGTCCCCGTGTGTATGCAGTTTTGTAAATATTGTCATCTGTTCCCACCGGCACACGATGGCCTACTCTTACGAAAAGCGGAACAGGATTTAACGTGTGCGCAAGATGTTCTGCGTGCGTACGCACACGGGGCCTCGGTTTAAAGTCTCATCCGAAGGACTTTTGGGGAGAGTGGAGTCAGCACTGATGTTAACTCCAGGAGAAAAATTTCCTCATACACACAGGGACCGGATGAAAAAAGCACATGATTGCTTATTCTGTTATCCTCGATATAAAAGAATAAATAAATAAATAAATAAATAAATAAATAAATAAAATAAATAAACGACCACATAGGCTATGGGACACCTTTAGGCTACATTTAGGCCTACCTTGTGTGCGGGAAGACTCCTGCAGAAGACATAGTCTTTATATTGCTACAATTTGCACCACTGTCAGCAGGGCCCATTAGCTCAGTTGGTTAGAGCGCCGTGCTGATAACGCGGAGGTCGTGGGTTCGACCCCCATGTGGGCCACGCAGATTTTTTTTTTTTCCTCCTTATTTGCTCAGGGATATTTTACAGGTTTTTCTGTTTGGGGATGTTTTTTGGTGTTTTTTTTTTTTTTTTACCCCTTTTTATTGCATGTTGTAACACAATTTTGACCTTTTTTTCTTCATTCCTCACTCAGCTAAAGTTCCGATGTTTACCAATGGTGAGATTTTCCATTAATGT
Organism: Stramonita haemastoma; assembly: GCA_030674155.1. Taxonomy (NCBI): domain Eukaryota; kingdom Metazoa; phylum Mollusca; class Gastropoda; order Neogastropoda; family Muricidae; genus Stramonita; species Stramonita haemastoma. The sequence goes on along the minus strand of CM060323.1, from coordinate 32,672,480 downwards.
GACCATTAATATTCACCATTAAGGTAGCTGCTTTCTGACTTCGGGAAAGATGGGGTTTTTTTTTTGTTTTTGTTTTTTAACTTCGAATTTCCTGGATAAATAGGGGTAGGAGGGGGTTGCAGAGATGAGACATAATAATTATCTGTAAAGAAATGTATTAAGCTTTCTTTTAACAAAACTTTTGAGTGATAATACATTCTAAAAACTTTTTTTTTCAGCACAATACAACACAACTCAATACATCTGGTACAAAATCGTCAAGAGGTATACTTTTCCTCTGTGTCAATGTATGGGGCGGGATAGCTCAGTGGTCAGAGTACTTGCTTTCCCCCGTCAAGTTAATTTAAGCAGCGTCGAGCGTGGTTACCATGTGAATGGGTGACCGTTTGCGCGCCTTGGCTTCAGTACAGTCCCCCAGTTCACCCAGCTGTCAATGGGTACCTGCCCTCCTTAGGGTCAGGGAAGGTAAAGCAGTGAGGGAGAGGAGATAGACGCTGCCCTCAACATGCTAGCAGGCCCCTAGAGAGGCTGAGGTTTCTGTCGCCTCGCTCCCCTAAGACCACATGGGTTATGGGACACCTTTACCTTTAAACAGTTTTAGGTTATGGGACATCTTTACCATTTTTTCTGTTTTAAAAAAATGTCAGGTAGTACATCGTAATCCTATTTTTCAAAGAATAACATGATACAGAATTTGCGCGTGTTCGCGTGCATACTCCGTCTGTCTGTCTGTCTGTCTGTCTGTCTGTCTGTCTTTGAGCATGAAAACAGAAACATTTTTTTCTTCAACTGAGTTTAGTCTTTTTTTGAAGCTGTTGTTGTTATTGTTATTAATGTTGATAATGCTGTTATTGTTGTTACTGTTGATAATGTTATTGTTGTTAATGTTGTCATTGTTGTTGTTACTGTTGTTGTTTTTGACAGCTTTGTACCCTGTATGTGGTGTGGGAAAAAGATTAATGATAGACTATGTCCATTTTTTCCAATTTTCTGCTGTCAACGCTGAACTGAAATACCGTGAATTCATTTTTTTTTTTTTAACAGTTTCTTCTTCTTCTTCTTCGCAATTCTTCGCAATTCTTCTTCGCAATTCTTTGTACAAAGCACCGCGGCTTATCAGTGATGAGATGTTACTCTGTATGTGGATGTTGGGTTTTCTCTGTATGTGCATGTTTGTGTATGCACTGCACTCGCGCGCGCGCACGTGCGTGCCTTTGAGTGTGCGTGTGTGTGTGCGTGTGCGTGTGCGTGTGCGTGTGTGTGTGTGTGTGTGTGTGTGTGTATGTGTGTGTGTGTGTGTATTTATAAGTAGTAGTAGGCCTCTGTCAGTCGGTGTCGACTATAGAACTCGCTCCAAAAAAAAGGTCATTTGTTCAGCGTTTCTGTCAGCAGGGCCCATTAGCTCAGTTGGTTAGAGCGCCGTGCTGATAACGCGGAGGTCGTGGGTTCGACCCCATGTGGGCCACGCAGATTTTTGTTTTTCTTTATTTCATCAGGGATATTTTACAGGTTTTCCTGTTTAGGAATGTTTTTTGGTGTGTTTTTTTAAATCTGTTTTTATTGCATATTGTAACACATTTTTTACCTTTTTTTTCTTCATTCCTCACTCAGCTAAAGTTCCGATGTTTACCAATGGTGAGATTTTGCATTAATGTGACCATTAATATTCACCATTAAGGTAGCTGCTTTCTGACTTCGGGAAAGACGGGTTGTTGTTTTTTTTTAAACTTCGAATTTCCTGGATAAATAGGGGTAGGAGGGGGTTGCAGAGACCAGACATATAATTATCTGTAAAGAAATGTATTAAGCTTTCTTTTAACAAAACTTTTGAGTGATAATACATTCTAAAAACTTTTTTTTTCAGCACAATACAACACAACTCAATACATCTGGTACAAAATCGTCAAGAGGTATACTTTTCCTCTGTGTCAATGTATGGGGCGGGATAGCTCAGTGGTCAGAGTACTTGCTTTCCCCAGTCAAGTTAATTTAAGCAGCGTCGAGCGTGGTTACCATGTGAATGGGTGACCGTTTGCGCGCCTTGGCTTCAGTACAGTCCCCCAGTTCACCCAGCTGTCAATGGGTACCTGCCCTCCTTAGGGTCAGGGAAGGTAAAGCAGTGAGGGAGAGGAGATAGACGCTGCCCTCAACATGCTAGCAGGCCCCTAGAGAGGCTGAGGTTTCTGTCGCCTCGCTCCCTAAGACCACATGGGTTATGGGACACCTTTACCTTTAAACAGTTTTAGGTTATGGGACATCTTTACCATTTTTTCTGTTTTAAAAAAATGTCAGGTAGTACATCGTAATCCTATTTTTCAAAGAATAACATGATACAGAATTTGCGCGTGTTCGCGTGCATACTCCGTCTGTCTGTCTGTCTGTCTGTCTGTCTGTCTGTCTGTCTTTGAGCATGAAAACAGAAACTTTTTTTTCTTCAACTGAGTTTAGTCTTTTTTTGAAGCTGTTGTTGTTATTGTTATTAATGTTGATAATGCTGTTATTGTTGTTACTGTTGATAATGTTATTGTTGTTAATGTTGTCATTGTTGTTGTTACTGTTGTTGTTTTTGACAGCTTTGTACCCTGTATGTGGTGTGGGAAAAAGATTAATGATAGACTATGTCCATTTTTTCCAATTTTCTGCTGTCAACGCTGAACTGAAATACCGTGAATTCATTTTTTTTTTTTTAACAGTTTCTTCTTCTTCTTCTTCGCAATTCTTCGCAATTCTTCTTCGCAATTCTTTGTACAAAGCACCGCGGCTTATCAGTGATGAGATGTTACTCTGTATGTGGATGTTGGGTTTTCTCTGTATGTGCATGTTTGTGTATGCACTGCACTCGCGCGCGCGCACGTGCGTGCCTTTGAGTGTGCGTGTGTGTGTGCGTGTGCGTGTGCGTGTGCGTGTGTGTGTGTGTGTGTGTGTGTGTGTGTGTGTGTGTGTGTATTTATAAGTAGTAGTAGGCCTCTGTCAGTCGGTGTCGACTATAGAACTCCCTCCAAAAAAAAGGTCATTTGTTCAGCGTTTCTGTCAGCAGGGCCCATTAGCTCAGTTGGTTAGAGCGCCGTGCTGATAACGCGGAGGTCGTGGGTTCGACCCCCATGTGGGCCACGCAGATTTTTGTTTTTCTTTATTTCATCAGGGATATTTTACAGGTTTTCCTGTTTAGGAATGTTTTTTGGTGTGTGTTTTTTTTAATCTGTTTTTATTGCATATTGTAACACATTTTTTACCTTTTTTTTCTTTATTCCTCACTCAGCTAAAGTTCCGATGTTTACCAATGGTGAGATTTTGCATTAATGTGACCATTAATATTCACCATTAAGGTAGCTGCTTTCTGACTTCGGGAAAGACGGGTTGTTGTTTTTTTTTAAACTTCGAATTTCCTGGATAAATAGGGGTAGGAGGGGGTTGCAGAGACCAGACATATAATTATCTGTAAAGAAATGTATTAAGCTTTCTTTTAACAAAACTTTTGAGTGATAATACATTCTAAAACCTTTTTTTTTCAGCACAATACAACACAACTCAATACATCTGGTACAAAATCGTCAAGAGGTATACTTTTCCTCTGTGTCAATGTATGGGGCGGGATAGCTCAGTGGTCAGAGTACTTGCTTTCCCCAGTCAAGTTAATTTAAGCAGCGTCGATTACCATGTGAATGGGTGACCGTTTGCGCGCCTTGGCTTCAGTACAGTCCCCCACTTCACCCAGCTGTCAATGGGTACCTGCCCTCCTTAGGGTCAGGGAAGGTAAAGCAGTGAGGGAGAGGAGATAGACGCTGCCCTCAACATGCTAGCAGGCCCCTAGAGAGGCTGAGGTTTCTGTCCCCTCGCTCCCCTAAGACCACATGGGTTATGGGACACCTTTACCTTTAAACAGTTTTAGGTTTTTAGGTTATGGGACATCTTTACCTTTTTTTCTGTTTAAAAAAATGTCAGGTAGTACATCGTAATCCTATTTTTCAAAGAATAACATGATACAGAATTTGCGCGTGTTCGCGTGCATACTCCGTCTGTCTGTCTGTCTGTCTGTCTGTCTGTCTGTCTGTCTGTCTGTCTGTCTGTCTTTGAGCATGAAAACAGAAACATTTTTTTCTTCAACTGAGTTTAGTCTTTTTTTGAAGCTGTTGTTGTTATTGTCATTAATGTTGATAATGCTGTTATTGTTGTTACTGTTGATAATGTTATTCTTGTTAATGTTGTCATTGTTGTTGTTACTGTTGTTGTTTTTGACAGCTTTGTACCCTGTATGTGGTGTGGGAAAAAGATTAATGATAGACTATGTCCATTTTTTCCAATTTTCTGCTGTCAACACTGAACTGAAATACCGTGAATTCATTTTTTTTTTTTACAGTTTCTTCTTCTTCTTCTTCTTCGCAATTCTTCGCAATTCTTCTTCGCAATTCTTTGTACAAAGCACAGCGGCTTATCAGTGATGAGATGTTACTCTGTATGTGGATGTTGGGTTTTCTCTGTATGTGCCTGTTTGCGTATGCACTGCACTCGCGCGCGCGCACGTGCGTGCCTTTGAGTGTGTGTGTGTGTGTGCGTGTGTGTGTGTGTGTGTGTGTGTGTGTGTGTGTGTGTGTGTGTGTGTGTGTGTGTGTGTGTATTTATAAGTAGTAGTAGGCCTCTGTCAGTCGGTGTCGACTATAGAACTCGCTCCAAAAAAAAACGTCATTTGTTCAGCGTTTCTGTCAGCAGGGCCCATTAGCTCAGTTGGTTAGAGCGCCGTGCTGATAACGCGGAGGTCGTGGGTTCGACCCCCATGTGGGCCACGCAGATTTTTTTTTTCTTTATTTCATCAGGGATATTTTACAGGTTTTCCTGTTTAGGGATGTTTTTTGGTGGGTTTTTTTTTATCTGTTTTTATTGCATTTTGTAACACATTTTTGACCTTTTTTTTTCTTCATTCCTCACTCAGCTAAAGTTCCGATGTTTACCAATGGTTAGATTTTGCATTAATGTGACCATTAATATTCACCATTAAGGTAGCTGCTTTCTGACTTCGGGAAAGACGGGGTTTTTCTTTTTTTTTTAAACTTCGAATTTCCTGGATAAATAGGGGTAGGAGGGGGTTGCAGAGACCAGGCATATAATTATCTGTAAAGAAATGTATTAAGTTTTCTTTTAACAAGACTTTTGAGTGATAATACATTCTAAAACCTTTTTTTTCAGCACAACACAGCACAACTCAATACATCTGGTACAAAATCGTCAAGAGGTATGCTCTTTTCCTCTATGTCAATGTAGGGGGTGGGATAGCTCAGTGGTCAGAGCTCTCGCTTTCCCCCTGTCAAGTTAAGTTAAGCAGCGTCGAGCGTGGTTACGAAGTGAATGGGTGACCGTTTGCGCGCCTTGGCTTCAGTA